>LR991108.1:1450000-2015000 GCA_905163515.2 Lymantria monacha | reverse complement strand
GATATACTCACGTGTCCTGACGCGAGTTTAACATTTTTAACCATCCCGAGAAAGTGTACAAGGCCGCTAAAAAGTTTTCACTTCAAAAACTAAAGAAATATATTATGGAAAATCTAAATTTTATAACAGTCTAGAGGCGAAATAATTCGGGCCGGCCACTGACGTCAAGTTCACGCTGCTCCGGTGGTAGGTCCAACGACGAAGGCGAGGTACACGGGTGGGTTACGTGTGTGCGTGCTTACGCCCCTCTGTCGCCCCGGACGGAGTGGTGCGAGGATTGCACCGACCGTAACCCAACCCGAAAAAAAAACAGGTAAAGAGGCGAAATAATAAAATTATAATAAGGATTTAAATAAGTGCCTAAAAGAAGCGACACGTGATCAGAATGATGGCCTTTACTTGGGACTTAGGTTTAAGCATTGCCATCCAATACTCCGAAGTCGATTCTGCGAGAATTTAGTACCCCGGACAGACCGCGGGCTGTACATAGAAAACTCTCCACACTATGGCCCTTACAACATAAATTTTTAAAACATCTTTATTTCAAAGAATAGAAACATTGAATTATTTTTTTTTTGAGATTAATTCAAAGTATATGCATTTATATGGGCAATAAATTTTTGGAATCACCATAATTTTATTCATAGATTTTTTTACGCTGTAAAACACCCTTACTTTAAGGGTGCGAGGCAGTCCAATGACGTGTTGTTTGAAATAATAGAAAGAGCCTTATAGTATGTTATACATACATATCATCACGCCATATCCCTTGCAGGGTAGGCAGAGAGAACAGAGTGCCAGAGAACTCTATCCTTGCATACTTCACTCGCTTCCTCAATGGTCTAGGTAGGTTAGTCTCGGTCTCCCCCGGCACCTACATCCTTCCATTTTCGCATTGTATATCTTCTTAACCAGACGTTCGTTCGGCATTCTTTCCACATGTCCGAACCATCGGAGCATTCCCTTTCGCATCTTTACACCAATACTCTCTTTCATACATACTCGCTCTCTTACGTCGTCGTTGCGAATGCGGTCGGTCAGCCTAACTCGACAGATTTTTCGTAGAGATCGATAGTATGTGATATTGTTGTCAATATCGAATTACTTACAAATTCAACTGTACAGATGGCGTGTGGTTAAAATACCGACCTTTCAGTACCGTTTGATTGCCACACAAGCCAATACTTTGTGCAATCCACAAAGTGTTGTTCAAAATCTGGTTGTAGTTCTGCGTTCATTGCATGTTTGTACTCGCCCGCAAGACAAGGATCCTTTCCTTAGTGCATAGTGCCTTTTATTAAAAAAAAAAGGTGGCATCATCACATCTTTAGTTGCTTCAAATTAATCATTGTCCGTCAGTAAGTCAAAGCGACACTTTAAAGAGTGCTATGGCCAGAATATCAATGGAATCTTTTAGAAGTTTCGGAGGCGAAATTATTTGTAAAGCACTCTTATATTATAATCGCAACACCTTAGCAGTTTCTTCGTATTACATAAAATACCATCAAAAATTATTTAATACTAGCTTCCGCCCGCAGCTTCATACGCGTAAAAGGTTACTATCCTAAAGATTTTCATCCCCAATTTTTATTTTACACCTTAAGTGTAAATTTTTACAACATATTAATGTCATATTTATTTATATCTAATCAATAGCCTAAAAATAAGTTTCAAGATTCTGGCTTTAAAAAATACGGTATTTCCTTATAACTTTTCATCCCCCTTTACAACCCTTTTTTTGCATTAAAAAGTAACCTATGTCCTTTATCAGACTCTAGACTATCTGTATACCAAATTTCATTTAGATCGGTTTAGTAGTTTTGGCGTAAAAGAACGACAAACAGACAGAGTTACTTTCGCATTTATAATATTAGTAAGGATAACACTTTGAAACATTAAGATTATCCTCGTAGTGATAGCCTAAGAATACATCACCAACCCCCTATCTTACTCGTAGGTGATCGTTAGAGACGACTAAGGGATATAAAACGCATATAACATCTATGCAAGAGAAAGAAAACTCAAAACAAAACCCTATATACCAACACGTCTGACCAGCGCGGTATAGTAGGTCAAGTTTTTTTTTTGTTTTGGAAGACACTTGATCCCAGCAATGAAACGTACATATATGAGTCGAAATAATTATAAAATTACAAAAATATTAAATATAATACAAGACCACCATATGACGCTTTCAAGTTCCCGCCAAAAGTTCAAAATCTTTGTCTATGTCTTACCTGAGAATTATTCGGATCATAGAGCGATAGTTTAGCCATAAATTAGATAAACTCAAATACAAATGTCAAACTGACAGCGTGAAGGATTTATTTGGCAAGCGGATATCCGGCCTTTTGGGCACTTAAAATGTTTCCGTTAAAACTTTTTTTGTATGATAGATAAACTCTTTTCGGGCTCTGCTTTTTTTTGTAAAAACATTGTTTAAAATAAATCAGAAAAACTGCTTCAATAAACTCAACAACTTAATCTACGAATAAAAAAGGCGGCTAAGTGCGAGTCGGACTCACGCACCAAGGATTCCGTAAAATATTTTTATAACTACATTTTTTTTTTAATTTATACAAATTTGCAAAGTTGTGTGGTAGCGGCTGCAAATGCTACCAATCCTTACATTGCTCGTGAATATCGTAAAAGACGACTAAGAGCCTTATATTGGACCTGGGCCAACTCCATCTGATGCCGTTTGGTCAACAATTACATTCCTAAAGAGGGTTGACGTCTGTCAGGCGCCCGATCATAAAACTATTGCCAATAACTTTTACAATATTTAGGAATTGATAGTATAATTGCAATTGACGCACTACGTACTCCTCGGGGGGAGGGGTACATATTGTGTCAATGCCAATTAATTGGGACAAGAGCAGGAGAATGATGATATAACTACATTTTTTTTTGCTTCTTGCAATTTTTCCTTTATCTGTGCTATTAGACGTTGCTTCGTATCAAATTTCAAGATTCTGAGTTCACGAGGAGTATCTTGTAGATTTTTATTCCCTTGGGAATGTCGAGAATTTACAGCATAAACGGTTATGTCTTTTGATTGCGTTGATTTAGATGTATATTTTTTTCACAGCTCCAAGGAAAAGTAGACTTGAGTATTTGATATGAATTTCATCTTGATATCTCTACGCGTTCCTGAGAAGAATGGACTTGATAGACAAACAGACGTACAACAAACTGATCCTAAGGGTTCCGTTTAGTAGAGAGACGGACGTAGAGGTACGGAACCTTAAAAATGGATTTTCATCGCAACGAAAAAGTGCTCAGGATTAAAATTACCTCGACCCTTGTCAGCCATTATAAACATGTGATGAGACGGGATGAAAGTAATGTTGTGAGAAAAGTTTTAAGTATGAATGTTGAAGGCTTTAGAGGTAAGAGAAGACTGAAGAAAAGATGGATGGATTGCGTGAAGCATGATATGGATAGGAAAGGCGTGACCGTAGGTATGACTTCGAATAGGTGTGGAAGAAAGAACATATTGCGTCGACCCCAAGTAATTGGAATAAGAGCAAGGTGACGGAGTAAAAATACTATTCACCACCCCATATCTTACCCGTGGGTGATCGTACAAGACTACTAAGGGATATAAAACATATATAACATCTATGCGAGAGAAGAAAAACTCGTAACAAAACCCTATACTAACACGTCTAACCAGCGCGGTATAGTAGATTAATTTCCCTCCCATTACGGAGGAGGCCCAAGCCCAACTGTGGGACATTTATGGGCTATGATGATGATGATGATAATTGGTCTATCCGTGATCATGAACGCAGAACTTTTCAAAACTTGCGGAAAGTAGAATTCAAACGATAAAATCTATAAAAATTGTTTTATTAAAGTGAAACTTTTATTACATCGTCCCAAATTTTTTCGTCTGTGTGTTGCATGTCGCGTGACGGTCGGCCGCGGAGTAGGGATAAAGTGGAAGGCGCTCGTCAGAGCAATATGGCGGCATAGTTCGCATCAGCTGACCGTGTAGTGTATAGACTATAACTCATTTGTGCCAGTGCTCCACGCTATTTTGTTTGTTTTTGTCAGTGTTTAATGTAAATGTTATGTTTTTAATATGTGTGTATCATCTAAATAATTGTTAAATATTATGTATGTCGTACTCTAAGACACAGAGTTCAATAAAAATATTAGTTTCAGATCTAGTCTACTTTTATCATTTCCCATTTTCATTCCCATTTTCCAAGGGTAAAATAAAGATTGATGATGCGATTTTTATACCCTTAATGGAATACTATTATGAATTTTTTTAATGAAATGTCTACAATGTGAATAAAAGTTTCACTTTTACCGTAGTTTCATAAAACCACACAATCTTTTTTTCTTCTGTGTTGTAGTGGCTACGAATACTACAAACTGTATTATTCGTGGGTGTCTTAGAATATGACTAAGATCTTTACATCAATCTGGGCCAATAACTAATGTAGTTAGGTCAAAAATTAGATTCTTAAGGAAGGTTAACGTCCAGCAGGCGGCCGGTCATAAAACTATTGTCAATAACTTTGCAATACGCACAATGGAAGAGGAATATATTATTGCTTAGACCCCAAGTAATTAGAGCAGGACTGATAACGATGTCTCTTACAAATATCAAAAATCATTCTAATCTGCTGATTATGATTCATCTCAGCTGAAATATGTCCCACTGTTGGGCTCGAATCTCTTCCTTGGAAGGGAAATAGACCTACTATACCACGCTGGTCAGACATGTTGGTATAAGGTTTTGTTTCGAGTTTTTCTTCTCTTGCATAGGATGTTATATGCGTTTTATATCCCTTAATCGTCTCTTACGATCACTCACGAGTAAGATAGGGGGTGATGAATTGTATTCTTACTCCGTCAGTACACGAATAATTCGTTATTCATTCTAAAAAAAGAAAATAAAGAATTTACATTTAAGAATCAATCAATAGATGGCGTGATAATAAATTTCTTATGAAAATTTTAATAAAACCGAATGCTCTTACCTTTTCTGCAGTATTCTTCATAAGATAAGGGATACCAGGAACAGCACCGAAGATTGAAGGCATCATAGCCGGTGCGATTATAACTTTAACTTGTTGACTATCTTTAGAACATTTGCAGCAACAGTGGCAATTTTTATCTTTGACAGCGTTCGTTTCACAGTCTTTCACAGTCTTCATTTCAGTATCACTTTTATCATTTTCGTTGAAAAGTTTTGGTTTTTTCGATGAAGCTGGTAGTTCTAATAAAGGTACTCGTTTCTTCAAATCTTTAGGTGTTTCAAGTAGATAGTTTTTTGGTTTTTCGTTTTGTGTTTTCTCCGTTGTGAATGGATGGACGAGTAGGGTGGATTTTTGTTTTGCATTTGAGGCCCCGGGGGCCCCAAGTTGCCTTATTGAATCCAATTTGATAGTTTTCAAGTCTCGATTTGTAAAATAACGTTTGAGTTTTTTTGATATGTATTAATATTTTATTTTCTTTTTTTTTTTCTTATTTAAATACAGTTTTCTAATTTGATTTTAGGTTAATTATATTTAAGCTGATATATCTATTGTTGAAAATAGATTTAAAATTTCAATTTCAATTAAATATTTATCTTAATTAAACTTAAAAGTTTTACGGCAATTGTGGTTACTGAACCCATTCAGATAATTTATTTAATAGTTTATTTGCCTTTGGGTTTAATTTTTATGAAATATACAATTATTATCATCATCTCAGCCAATATAAGTCCCATGGTTGGGTTCAGGCCTCCGATAATGGAAGGAAAATTAACCTTTTATTCCACGCTGGTGAGACGTATTGGTTTAGGGTTCTATATCTAGTTTTCCTTCTCCTAATAAAGATTTTAAACAAATAAATCAAATATTTATTAATATTATGTTTTCCGTTTGGTGAAGAAGTGGGAACATAATTCTGTACATCTTTTCTTGCGCGTACATACATATCATCACACCATATCTCTATATCCCTTGCAAGGTAGGCAGAGAGAACAGAGTGCCAGAGATCTCTATCCTTACATACTTCAGACTCTTGACTCTACCTTCTTTCAGCACGTGACTAATCTGGTCTAGGTAGGCGAGTCTCGGTCTCCCCCGGTACCTACATACTTCCACTTTCGCATTGTATATCTTCTTAACCAGACGTTCGTTCGGCATTCTTTCCACATGTCCGAACCATCAGAGCATTCCCTTTCGCATCTTTACACCAATACTGTCTTTCATACCTACTCGCTCTCTTACGTCGTCGTTGCGAATGCGGTCGGTCAGCCGCATTCTTGCGCGTGTATGATAAAAAAACGTCTTAGAGATATACATATGATTTGTTGTGCTTCATTCATTGCGCGAGAGAGGCGGAAGCCCAACTGGGTAGGTTTACGTTATGTATTAGTAAGCAGCGCTTCTAAAGGTCCATGAGCGGCAGTAACACTTACCATCAGGTGCTGCTCCCTCGTTTGCCACCGAAAGCAATAAAAGAAAAATATTGCCAGTACAAAAAAAAAATACTCTATATGAAAATATATATATATATATATATATATATATATATATATATATATATATATATATATATATGTATGTATATGTATATTCCTTATGGTCAATTATTATTAAACATTAAAATTATGGTAATTATTATAATAATTTACAATGGTCCATAAAATATATCTTGATCTCTGTGACAGTTGTCACTAGTGCTACACGCTTACGATGTAGTCCGTATTTTTGTCGATGAAATTCTTTATTTACTAAAGTTATTTGCTATTCTAATTAAAAAACAATGTATAAAAATCTTATTGAATTTCAATCAATGGATTTTATTTAATTTAAACTAAAACTGTTAATTAATTCTTTTTATTATTAGAAAGGATTACATCCAAGTTCAGCGTTACTATTATCATCATCGCTGGAGCATTCTTCTAGGTAAATGATGAGCTCTTGGTCACAGATTATTTCATTATCTTTTTAATATAAAAAAATGTCTTATTAATATTATAACCGACGTCTGAATACTAAATTAACACAATTTATTTATTTTATATAATAACTATGTGGTTATATTAGTTTTACTTACTTTATAAATAATTAATAAAGACGTAAGAGAGCGAGTAGGTATGAAAGAGAGTATTGGTGTAAAGATGCGAAAGGGAATGCTCCGATGGTTCGGACATGTGGAAAGAATGCCGAACGAACGTCTGGTTAAGAAGATATACAATGCGAAAGTGGAAGGATGTAGGTACCGAGACCTACCTAGACCAGATCGGTCAGGTACTGAAGGACGGTGGAGTCAAGAGTCTCCGAAACCAGCGAGCGTGTATGAAGAGAATTATGAATGTTGAGGAAGCGAGTGAAGTATGCAGAGATAGAGTTCTCTGGCACTCTGTTCTCTCTGCCTACCCTGCAAGGGATATGGCGTGCTGATATGTATGTATGTAATAAAGATGTTATCGATTTACATTTATCGATTGTCCCATCTCTATTTTATTCTCAGTCCAGTATGACTTTGTACTTGCGTAAGCATCATATTTTTATAAAATTATTACTAAGTATTTTAGAACATATGAAGTACAAGTTTTGGTGTAAATATTCATATTTTTATATTCGTAATGTATTGCTCTTCAATTGAGATATAAACTGGCACGTAAAGAATGAAAATATAGGCAATACAAAATAAAATTGTAAACATGACGCGTATTCAAAATTATTTTATCGGTTTCATAGCTATCTGTCACAGAGATCAAGCTATATTTTAAGAACTATAGATAAAAAACTAACAATTCTATTAAGCTACCAATAGATCGGAACGCGAGCCACACTTCTTTTTTGGCGGTGGGCTAAGGTGCTTTCACGCTCCGCTAATTCATCCGGGGTGACGGGAAAAACGGCATACGACACCGTAGATCCCACAACAACGTACCTCTCGACGCCATGCGAGTGAGTCACCGGAATTCGGACTTTGTCTTCGGTGGCCCACCCGGCGGTCTACACGGGCGGGTATCATCTCAAGTCGACGCCCTGTCATCTCAACCAATAGGTCTTGATGTCAAGGCGTCATCCTCACGCGGTGGGCTCACTCTGGGCGACCAAACTAATCCACTTCCTTCTGCGACATGACGGTCTCGCAGAAGTCGGCGCCCACGTCGCAATTCCTCTCGCTGTAGACCATCGATTTCACTATGGCCAGCAGCAAGAGGTCGGCACCGATGGTAGCGATGAGGGCAAAGCGCTGCCGAACCCAAGTTGTACTGGCCTCAAGCATATGAACGCGGCCACACTGAGAAAGATTCGGCAAGAAAACTGGTGTGTGTATGCGTGTATGTGTGTTAGTGTAAACTTAGAATTAATTTACACACATACTTAAGAGCTTTTTCACAATTGCGAATATGACACTCTGTAGGTATAATCAAATGATAATGTTGTCTTAATAATAATTTAAACTAAACATTGTTAGCTTGTCTATGACTTAACGCATATCATATGTCCAGTATCAGTTTCACTTCCTCCACCAGAGGGTCTGATAAAGTGAAACCGATACTGAGCTGTGATCTGAGGGCCTGGTTCCGAGCACATCTTGTCAAGATATGATACATATCTTCATCGTTTTCTATGCAAACATCACATTTGGGTGACGGTAATCTCCTCATTAGTTTGCCAAATTTATTTAATGCATGTGTCCGGAACGAAACCGCATCAACAGAGTCAAGTTCCCTCTAGAATAGGAACACTTATCGAGCCATGACTGAGGCATAGGTGCCTTCTGGATCGTTCAATTACACGCATACTTGTGTAAAGTTATATTAGCTCCTATATTATTCCACTGCCGCACTTGTGTTCTCTAGAGGGTATTGTAGACAATGGCAAAAAAATGATTTTACGTTTCACGCACACTCACATACAAAACTTTCCTCACGACATTACTTTCATCCCGTCTAAATTCCATACCACTTAAATCATTCACTTACATACATACATACATATCATCACGCCATATCCCTTGCAGGGTAGGCAGAGGGAACAGAGTGCCAAAGAACTCTATCATTGCATACTTCACTCGCTTCCTCAACATTCATAATTCTCTTCATACACGCTCGCCGGTTTCGGAGACTCTTGACTCCAGCTTCCTTCAGTACGTGACCAATCTGGTCTAGGTAGGTGAGTCTCGATCTCCCTGGTACCTACATCCTTCCACTTTCGTATTATATATTTTCTTAACCAAACGTTCGTTCGGCATTCTATTTTAATGCTTATGGTGGCAAAGGAGTGAACGTCACATCTGCTGGTAAATGTGACTACAACCCATGGACCTTTTTAATACTGGGTACTTATTAATGAAATGCTCCAAACCCACACAGAAATTTGAACTGTCGGGTTTCTGGCTACTCGAAGCTGCAACAGCAAATTGTTATAGCTCAGACGTCAACTGCTCAGTGTGGTACTACTCCGGACGGACCGGCCCGCGCCTGCAGACAGAGAACTGTCAACAGCGTGGTCCTACCTGGTGGTTATACAAATATTTTCTTATATTTCATTCATTCCTTATTTTATCTCTTCCGTAGTTTTACGGATTCTATCGCGTTTGTATATGATTTTTAATTTCCTTAAAACTTTAATAACTCAAATTACTAAAATTTAGCATTTAATATGCTTAATTATTTATAAAAATCAAATACGAGTGAAAAATGTCACAAGTGGGATTCGAAGCCACACCTATTGGAAATCCGTCCCAATCGTGCTGCCACTTACACCACCGTGAACTATTGTAGGACATTTGATTCTCGTATCGTATTATATTTACGTCTTGTAGCAGCACGATTGGGACGGATTTCTAATAGATGTGGGTTCGAATTCCACTTGAGACATTTTTCGCTCGTATTCGATTTTTACTTTGATAACTGATACTGTAGCGAGTAGATATAAAATTCAGTAACAACGATGACTTATTGGACGTGAAACACCATAGTCCTCCCGTGACCATGATCACTGAAAACTGTTCGAAACGTTAGAAAATTAAATATCAAATATAAACGCGATATAATCCGTAAAAACCAGTTTTATTGAAATTACTGAAATTCTTTAGCATTTAATATGCTTAATTATTTATAAATACCCGATTACGAAGCGAAAAATGAAGAGATTTGCATGTCCTACAATAGTTCACGGTGGTGTAGTGGCAGCACGATTGGGCCGGAATCCCAATAGGTGCGGGTTCGAATCCCACTTGTGACATCATTTTTCGCTTCGTAATCGGGTATTTATAAAATAGTTTTATTTCAAACGTGTAATACATCTCAACCTTTCACATCCGTGCTACATATAGTCGTCGCTCGCTTTGTAGCCCACCATGCTGATCTATAAGTTTTTTTTTTACTTGTGGCTTGGTTACTAAGACTTTTTCTTCTTTTAAAGTCATTGTCCGTCAGTAAATTAAATCTTCAAGTTCAACAGTACTATGACTACACTGTTAAATTAATATTTTGGGAATTTATATAGTGCTAGGACCACGCTGTTGACAGTTCTCTGTCTACAGCCGCGGGCCGATCCGTCCGGGGTAGTACCACACTGAGCAGAAAATTGACGTCTGAGTAATGACAATGTGCTATTGCGCTTCGTTCGGTGAGCGAGAGAGCCGGAAGCCCAACTTGGTGGGTTTGGGGTTTGTAATGGTAGGCAGCGGCCTAGCTATTGACTTGATTATAGCAAAGGTCCATGAGCAGCAGTGACACTTACCATCAGATGTGCTACTAGCTCGTTTACCACCATAAGCAATAATAAAAATTAAAAAAAATATATGGAGAACGACAATGTATGTAAAGCACTGTTACATCATATTCACTACACTTCAGTACTTCCTACGCATCACATTACATAAAATGCCATCATAATTATCTAATATAACACGTTAAAACACTAAGATATTAAATATAATACAAGAAGCACCACGTTACACTTTACCTTTCCCCCTAAAACTCTAGTTTGTTTATCCATTGCTGTGATCACATTTAAGAATATAATAAATAAACAAACTTTCTTACAAGACATTTTGAAGAGCCAAGGGGACAGAACATATTTGCGACAGGCAAATTCAGAACAATGGCTAAGCTAAAACAACTTGCCGTCATGTCTATACATACATACATATCATCACGCCATATCCCTTGCAGGGTAGGCAGAGAGAACAGAGTGCCAGAGAACTCTATCTCTGCATACTTCACTCGCTTCCTCAACATTCATTATTCTCTTCATACACGCTCGCCGGTTTCGGAGACTCTTGACTCCAGCTTCCTTCAGTACATGACCGATCTGGTCTAGGTAGATGAGTCTTGGTCTCCCCGGTACCTACATCCTTCCACTATCGCATTGTATATCTTATTAACCAGACGTTCGTTCGGTATTCTTTCCACATGTCCGAACCATCGGAGCATTCCCTTAAAAGAGAGTATCTCTTTTATACCTACTCGCTCTCTTACGTCGTCGTTGCGAATGCGGTCGATCAGCCTAACTACACAGATTTTCCGTAGAGATCCGCATTTTGACCGCATTAATTTTGTTTTCATGCTTTTTTCTGCATACCCAACTCTCGCTTCCATATAATAATGTTGAGACAAACACTGCGTTATGTATTGCTACACGTGCCTTCTGGCTGAGGTGGTGGCTACCTAGAAGTTGTCCCAACGCTCCGTTCACTCTATTTCCCGCATGTTTATAATATTCTACATACATACATACATATCATCACGCCATATCCCTTGCAGGGTAGGCAGAGAGAACAGAGTGCCAAAGAACTCTAGCCTTGCATACTTCACTCGCTTCTTCAACATTCATAATTCTCTTCATACACGCTCGCCGATTTCGGAGACTCTTGACTCCACCTTCTTTCAGCACGTGACCAATCTGCTCTAGGTGGGTGAGTCTCGGTCTCCACCGGTACCTACATCCTTCCACTTTCGCACTGTATATCTTCTTAACCAGACGTTCGTTCAGCATTCTTTCCACATGTCCGAACCATCGGAGCATTCCCTTTCGCATCTTTACACCAATACTCTCTTTCATACCTACTCGCTCTCTTACGTCGTCTTTGCGAATGCGGTCGGTCAGCCTAACTCCACAGATTTTCCGTAGAGATCGCATTTCGACCGCATTAATTTTGCTTTCATGCTCTTTTCTGCATACCCAACTCTCGCTTCCATATAGTAATGTTGGGACAAGTACAGCGTTATGTATTGTTACACGTGCCTTCTTGCTGAGGTGGTGGCTACCGAGAAGTTGTCCCAACGCTCACTCTATTTCCCGCATTCACTCTTCGCTCTATATAAGTGGTGTACCTCCCATCTCGGCTAAAACCACATCCAAGATATACAAATTCATCCACTTGCTCTAGTACATCATTACCTATTTTTATTCTTACATCTGTTCTGGCTTCATCTCTTTCAAAGACCATTATTTTGGTTTTGCTCACATTCACGCGTAGACCCCTTTTCTTACAATCTTCTGTCATTGTGTCGACTAGGGTCTACAGGTCAGTCGCTGACTGTGCCAGCAGGACTGCATCATCTGCATAAAGCAGAGCAGTGACCACTGAGTCGCCCATCTGGACTCCCACATTCATATCGTTCAACTTTTGGAGACATTTATCCAGATATATGATAAACAGCCTGGCTTACAGAACGCACCCCTGCTTAACGCCGATATTGACGTCAAACCAAGGCGACATTCCATCATCCAGCCGCACACAGGCTCTACAGCCCATGTAACTGGACTGCACAGCCTGTAGCAGTTTACCGTTAATACCATACTCCGGTAAAATGTCCCAAAGTTCCTTTCATACAACCGTGTCAAATGCTCTCTCCAGATCCACAAAACTGCAGAATACCCTCTGACCTGGAGCCAGATGCTTCAACACACATGACGACAACAACAATGTTGCGCAGAGAGAACGCTTGATCCATGCATCCCCTTCCACTCCTGATATTCCACTATAATATTCTAATATCTCATATTATTTATATTACCTATTCATATTATTATTTCCAAAATTCACTGACATTGTAATAATACAACCATCTTTATCTTCTTTCTGGATATCGTAAAAGGTAATTAAATAATATAATAGGTATTTAATTTCTATATTATTTTTCGGACTAATCCCGTCGCATATGCCCACCATTAACTTAATAACTCCTATAAGGTTACACAATAACCTTCAATAACACCGGGGTTTGACCATCAGGCAGTACCGGGATATTTGAGGAAAGACCGACGTCCTCCCCGAGGGTGGGACATCGGTGAAAGCTGTCGGGGCGTCGACACGGGAGGAACCCGTAAGGGTAAACCGCCGGGCGAGCCACCGAAGACAAAGATCGGGTACCGGTGGCCCGCTCGCACGGCGAAGAAAGGTGTTTGCAGGGTGGGTCCATGGGGTTGCGCGCCGCCTCTTTTGTCGCCGCGGAACGATTTGTCGGGGCGCGACCACATCCATGGTCCACCCTGCAGGGAAAAAAAAAGGGTGGGACATAGGTCAAGGAGAGGGAACTCCTAAGGGGGTATTCCGTCGGGCCAGCCACTGACGTCAAGTTCATGCTGCTCCGGTGGTCGGTCCAACGACGAAGGCGAGGTGTCACGGGTGGGTTACGGGTGGGCATGCTTACGCTCCTCTGTCGCCCCGGACGGAGTGGTGCGAGGAGTGCGCCGACCGTAGCCAACCCAAAAAAAAGTACCGGGATATAATTTTAATTGTTTAAAGGAGATGTTGGAAAAGAGTGATTCCAATTTCTTCTTAAGCAATGCGGTAGACAGGAAACAAAATTGACTAGTCAATCAATAATGTACAGCTACAATAAACGCAGTATTAACTTCTATGTTAGGAAAACTTAAAACAAAACTCTATATCATCCCGTTTGACTAGGTAGTAGACCAATTTCCCTCCTATTGTGGAGGAGGCTTGAGCTCAGAATTGGAATATATACGAGCTGAGCGGATTATGATGATGATGATAATTCCTTAAGTCGTAGTTATATATATAAATTTTGAGTTTTCCTAAAAATATTTATGTAAAAAATTATTATAGTTGTTTTGTCCGTGAATTAATATGACAACATATTAAAATATGGTATTTTTTTTTGAGCTTACAATTTATTCAATTATTTTAATTTGTTATTTTTTTGGTATCACTATTATTTTTTTAGAAAATTATACGAATTATTTAGAATAAAATGTAATTAATAAAATTATACACACACTTTTTTTCACAAATTTACACTCACAGCAGGATTAAATACAATTCGAAATTCACGCAAGACACAATTTTCACAGCAACAACAAAATAAACAAAAGTTTGTTTACAAATAGGTTCATCGACCCGACCTTCGAAACGCACGTGTTTTTTGTTTGTAAACACAACAAATAAATCAACAAGAATTAATAACACAAAACTATCAACAAAAATAAAATAATAGCAAAAAATAAAATCAATTAAATAATTGAATTAATTAATTTCAATTAATATTAAGTTATATTTAATAATTGAACTGGTGAATTATTTTGAAAAATAATCACGACGTATTTTTGATACGTGCGCCCTTTACAACGTAACTGTAATAACTAAGATTTTCAGAGGATATTTTGGGCGGATGGGCGGATGCTTGGGGCGGTTCAAAGCCACGCCTATGAGAATTAGAATTTGAAATATTTCTTAGTCTAGACTGATCAAGATGGCGCTCAGTTATTAAATTTTATATTACACATATACCATCAATTATAAGAATTTTGGTATATTTGAAATAAAACTATTTTTACGTATTCGGTGACGGAGTAAGAATACAATTCACCATCTCCTATCTTTCCCGTGGGTGATCATAAAAGGCAACTAAGGGATATAAAATGCATATAACATCTTTGCAAGAGAAGGCAAATTCGAAACAAAACCCTATACCAACACGTGTGACCAGCGCGGTATAGTAGGTTAATTTCCCTCCCATTACAGAGGAGGCCCGAGCCCAACAGTGGGACATATATGGGCTGTGATGATAATGATGATCGTATTGTATTTTTAATTTCCCGAGCGTTTGTACACTTTTCAACGTTCATGATCACGGAAGGACAGTCCTGCCGTGACTAAAAACGCTGTAAAGCGGTGTTGGTTCGATTAGCGATGTGAACTACCACCACCCACCACTTCAACGTGCTAATTCTATGTCGGTTGCACCCGTTCTTCTACGCCTTTCCGTATTCCAGATTTTATTACGTAGAGAAATCCCGAGCATAGCATTTTCTATAGCACACTGAGCGACTTTGAACTTTTTGATGAGACCAATATTTAGATACCACGTTTCAGTGCCATAAGTCACTGGCATAGGTTATGATGGAAAATACGTCCCATGCAAACATAAAAGCGGACTTTAAAAATCCGATTATACTGGGATTCGGTATACCGAATTCCAGTGTATACAGGGTGGAAGTGGACCGCTCCCGAAAACAAAGACAGGTAACCCTACTAGTCCTACTTGTAATGATAGACTAGAAAAAAAAATGGATTAGAATGAAAAAAAAAATTTTACAACAATTTTTGGATGTTTTCCACACACCATCATATTAGGACAGTGCCTTGTAACGATAATTAAAAAAAAAATACGTAACTTTACTCAGATGAGAGAATACGCAATGTATTCAAAACTCAGATCAGCTGTTCCAGAGGCAACCGCGGTGAATGACCGCGGTATTGGGCCAATACCTGCACGCGCGCGGTCACTTACCGCACGCGTATAGGTATTGGCCGAACAGATGTTTTGATTATTGAATACATTGCGTTTTTTCTCATCTGAGTAAAGTTACGTATTTTTTATGAAATTATCATTACACGGCACTGTCCTAATATGTTAAAATGTAGAAAAACGCAAAAATTTTGTATAAAATTTTTTTTTTTCATCCGAATCGATTTTTTTCTAGCCTATCATTACAAGTAGGTCTAGTAGAGTCACCTGTCTTTGTTTTCGGAAGCGGTCCACTTCCACCCTGCATATACCGGCTTGTTGCTGCCGACCATCTTCTCTAAGAGGTGCGTGACAGCTACAGGTGTTGGTCATCGATGACCTCTTTTTGTGAGGCCATCACGAGGAGGAAGGAAGCCGCGGAGCGGGAGCGCGACTCGCTTGCATCGGCTGACTCGCTCCGGTGGCGGCGACCAAGGAGGAGAAGGCGCAGATATACGCTTATTCTCCCACCGCCTTCAATGATAACAAGACGTGGCTAGACACTGTAGCCGGTGAGTCCCACCCAAATCCCTCATCTGACATAAATAGGGGATAGTGCTTAAATGCATTTCCATAGTGTGAAAAAGTGTATATATACCGAATTTCAGTCATCATTCTCCTACTCTTATCCCAACTACATGGGGTCGATACAATATGTACTCTTTTTTCATAGTAGATATTGTAGAAGTTATTGTCAATAGTTTTATGACCGGCCGCCTGCCAGACGTCAAACCTCCTTGGGAATGTAATTGTTGACCAAACGGTATCAGATGGAGTTGGCCCAGGACATTATACGGCTCTTAGTCATCTTTTACGACATCCACGAGCAAAATCAGGATAGGTAATATTCGAAGCCTCTACCACAGCTATACAGGGTGGAAGTGGACCGCTCCCGAAAACAAAGACAGGTAACCCTACTAGTCCTATTTGTAATGATAGGCTAGACAAAAAATCGATTCGAAAGAAAAAAAAATCTACTTTCACAAAATTTTTAAATTTTCTTCACATTCCATCGTATCAGGACAGTGCCATGTAACGATAATAACATAAAAAATACGTAACTTCACACAGATGAGAAAAGACGCAATCTATTCAAAACTCACGATCATATGTTCAAGAGTTCAACGACCTCGCATGGTGAAAAAAAATTTTTTTTTTCATCCGAATCGATATTTTTTCTAGCCTATCATAACAAGTAGGACTAGTAGGGTTACCTGTCTTTGTTTTCGGGAGCGGTCCCCTTTCACCCTGTGTACCGAATTCCAGTATAGTCGGTTAAAATAAGACATTCAATTATCATGTACCTGATCAAACTACTTCAATATAATTCAACACCATCTTTCTGGGAATTTTTAAACCTTTTAAACTTCTGGACGATGACAAATTCAAATTCATTCTCATGATCACATCTAAATTACTCTGTGGTCGATGCAATACGTACTCGTACGTATTGCAAAAGTTATTGGCAATAGTTTTATGACCGGCCGGCTTCCTGACGCCAATCCTATTTGGGGCATGTAATTATTGAGCAGTTAAAATAGAGAAAAATTCTTGACTTAACATTTAGATGCAAATTTATTCCCAGTAGAAAAAGTATTTGGACTTCCATGGGAATAGAAAGATTTACTCTTGAGATTTATTAGTATCAGCAAGTAGGAAACTGTTTTCAATGATGTACTTTTATATCCTACTTTCAGGTAAACTTAGTCTAATAGTCAACATCGATAAGCAGCTTGATGGACATAGAGAAAGAAAAACAGCAATTATATAATGCTCAAATGAAAAATTTATTAAGACAATTCGGTCCATACATAACATGCATAAGTCGTTTAATTAAAATATATTCTATCGATTTCATGATTCAGAAACAGTTTCTTCCTCATACGTCGCACTGGATTCTGATTTGCTACTAGACTCTTGGGTACGTGATTCACTATAGCTTCCGTCACTATTTCTCGTTGACTTTCTCATTTCCATTGCACTCGCATCGGATTTGGCTTGTGCCGAGCTCTGCTCTGTACGTTTATTGCCATTACTGTCTGTAGTACTAGACTCTGATTTCATTTTACTCTCACTACTTTGCTCTGCCTTTCTTCCAGAGCTCCTACTTGTTGATTTACCATCTGATTTTTCTTCATCATAAGCGGCTGCTGAAGCTTCAGCGCTATTACTTTTAGACACTTTGCGAACGGTTTTTTTTCTGGTACCATGTCCACCACCACTGCCATTACTGTCGCCGCTATTATTATTGTTGTTGCTGCTCTCGCTACCATTGCTGCTACTACCACTACTGCTGTCGCTGTTACTGGTGCCACTGCTGCTATCATCGCTGCTGTTACTGTTGCTATCATCGCTGCTGCCACTATTGCTGTTGCTGTTACTATTGCTGTTGCTGTTACTGTTGCTACTGTTGCTACCATCGCTGCTGCCACTATTGCTGTTGCTGTTGCTGTTACTATTGCTGTTGCTGTTACTTTTGCTACTGTTGCTATCGTCGCTGCTGCCACTATTGCTGTTGCTGTTACTATTGCTATTGCTGTTACTGTTGCTACTGTTGCTATCATCGCTGCTGCCACTATTGCTGTTGCTGTTACTTTTGCTATTGCCGTTATTGTTGCTACTGTTGCTATCATCGCTGTTGCCACTACTGCTGTTGCTGTTCCTATCGCTGCTACTATCGCTGCTTTGTCCACTGCTGTCACTACTGCTTTTGCTGTTACTGGTGCTACTGCCGCTATTATTGCTGCTGTTACTACTGCTTTTGCTATTACTGGAGCTACTGCTGCTATTTTTACTGTTATTTGCGCTGTTATCACTCTTGCTATCGCTGGTGCTACCCTTATTTTTATCATTGTTGCTGTTGTCATTACTATTTTCATCTCCTTCATTTGCACTATTGCTATTGCCACTATTGTTCTCTCTCTTATTTTTACTGGTGCTTTCTTTGTCATTGCTGCTGCTACCTTGACTGCTGCTGTTATTGCTATTGCTATTAGTATCACTACTGCTACTACTGTTGCTTTCAGCATTACTGCTGCTACTTTCATTCTTGTTTTTGTTATTAGAGCTACTCTCACTATTACTTTCGCTCTTGCTAGTGCTACTGCTGTTGCTTTTTTTACCGCTGCTGCTGCTGTTGCTACTACTCCTGCTATTGCTTTTACTGTCTTGATCGCTAGTGCTTTCGCTATTATCATTCGTACTTTCATTGTCGTTACTGCCATTGCTAGCGTCGTTTTCATCGACTTTACTGTTATCGTCTGTACTATTGTTGTTGCTGGAACTACTGCTACTGCTTTTACTGTTACTCTCATCGCCGTTTTGCCTACTACTGGTATTGCTTTCATTGCTGCTATTTTTAACACTTTTATTTTGTTTGCTAGTTTTCTTTTCATTACTGCTAGTCTTTTTCTCATTTTTGGTGCTATTATTTTTAGTTTTCTTGCTGTTAGACTTATCATTGTCGTTAGAATCTTCATCATTGTCATTTTTTCCACTGTCACTATTATCGTCGTTATTGCTGTTAGTTTTATCAAGATTATCATTATCAGATGACTTTTTCCCTTTGTTTTTTTTATTTTTTCCATCCTTTCCTGTGCGATCTTTGTCATTACTTTCATTACCTCCAATATCTTTTCCTTTACCCTTTTTACGTTTATTCTTGTCATTCTTACCTCCACCATATTTTTTACCTGATTTGTTACCTTCTGTATCAGTATCATCATCATTATCTTCTGTGATTTTATTGCCGTTATTATCACTGTCATCGCCGTTATCATTTCCAGATGATTTTGTTCCTTTATTTTTTTTATTTTTTCCATCCTTTCCTGTGCGATCTTTGTCATTACTTTCATCACCTTCGATTTCTTTTCCTTTACCCTTTTTAAGTTTATTCTTGTCATTCTTACCTCCACCATATTTTTTACCTGATTTGTTACCTTCTGTATCAGTATCATCATCATTATCTTCTGTGATTTTACTGCCGTTATTATCACTGTCATCGCCGTTATCATTTCCAGATGATTTTCTTCCTTTGTTTTTCTTATTTTTTCCATCCTTTCCTGTGCGATCTTTGTCATTACTTTCATCACCTTCAATATCTTTTCCTTTTTTACCCTTATTACGTTTATTCTTGGAATTCTTACTTCCAACAGATTTTTTACCTGATTTTTTACCTTCTGTATCAGTATCATCATCATTATCTTCTGTGATATTATTACCGTTATTATCACTGTCATCGCCGTTATCATTCCCAGATGATTTTCTTCCTTTGTTTTTTTTATTTTTTCCATCCTTTCCTGTGCGATCTTTGTCATTACTTTCATCACCTTCAATATCTTTTTCTTCATCCTCATTACGCGTTTTCTTATCATTGTACCCTTTTTGATTTTTTCTTTTTTTATTTATTTTTTTACCTTCTGTATCAGAATCATTTTGATCATTAGTATTCTCTCCATCGTTTGTTCTATCATTATTACCATTATTCTTCTGGTTATCACTAGCACTGGCTTCATCGTTTTCTTTTTCACTATCATATTGACATGATTGAGAATTAGATCCAGATGTGGTTTTAGAATTTGTTTCAGATGTTGTATTGTTTTCACTACTTTCGGAGTCCGTATTCTCCTCATCTTCATCATCTTGACTATCTTCATCATTACTGATGTCTTTTTCAACTTCTTCATCGTTCCCCTTTCTTACTGCTCCGTTCCAGTTATGAGAATCAGCTTCTGTTATTATCTTTTTGATAGTTTCCTTTTCTTTAGAAAGTGCTGTAAAAATAAATATACTTTAATAATTATGTCGTTGCTTGGAGTACATTCTTAGGCAGAGCAACGCCCTCTTCTACAACAGAAATACTCATTGACTAACCAGCAGAGACGAAGATAACGACTTTTACTTCCCTTGCAATATTTTCATCGATTTAAAAGACTGAAAAGACCGAGGGAGACCTCACCTACCTAGACCAGATTGGTCACGTACTGAAGGAATTTGGAGTCAAAAGTCGCCGAAACCGGCGAGCGTGTATGAAGATAATTATGAATGTTGAGGAAGCGAGTGAAGTATGCAAGGATAGAGTTCTCGTGCATCGGATAGAGTTCTGTTCTCTCTGCCTACCCTGCAAGGGATATGGCGTGATGATATGTATATATTTTAAAAGACTGAAGCAATATCAGCCGCTACAAAACACTTGAAATTTGATTTTTCTTTTGTATTTTTTTTTTAAATTTGTATAATAGGGAAACCATGAGTTCGTTTCACACAACAGTATCTTCATTTATTATTAGAGACAATATTTTTTTTGTTTCAATTAGACCAGCGTATGTAACACTCAAAATGTGATCACCAAATTGTGCCTCTCCTTGTCATCTTTACGACAAATTATCAACATGCCATCTATCGGAAAATATTTACACATTGTTCCAATTTAAAATTTCAACGTTGCAGATAGAATTTTTCACTTAATTGTTAACTAATAATTTTAATTCAAATCTATATTTCTAATACAAACATACAATGATACATACCGCTCTCGCAACGACGACGTAAGAGAGCGAGTAGGTATAAAAGAGAGTATTGGTGTAAAGATGCGAAAGGGAATGCACTGATGGTTCGGACATGTGGAAAGAATGCCGAACGAACGTCTGGTTAAGAAGATATACAATGCGAAAGTGGAAGGATGTAGGTACCGGGGGAGACCGAGACTCACCTACCTAGACCAGATTGGTCACGTACTGAAGGAAGTTGGAGTCAAGAGTCTCCGAAACCGGCGAGCGTGTATGAAGAGAATTATGAATGTTGAGGAAGCGAGTGAAGTATGCAAGGATAGAGTTCTCTGGCACTCTGTTCTCTCTGCCTACCCTGCAAGGGATATGGCGTGATGATATATATGTATGTTGATTCAATGAAAAAATAATATACATATATATATTTTTATTTACATTTATTAAAACTGTTCAGTGAAGTATTATCTCACGTCAGAAAGTGAAAGGTGCGCAGAATAGGTTGCGCACCAAAAACGTAACGAGGTCATTCGATCACTAGATTTTACTCCTCAAATTTTTCTAATACCGAGCGCCTTATATGAAAATCGATTCTTAAGGAGTAAACTCCAAAAATTATATAATCCACTAGCTTCTGCTCGCGGCTTAACCCGCATAAGAGGTTACTTTCCTAAAGATTTTTATCCCCTATTTTTATTTTACCCCTTAAGGGTATATTTTTTACAAAATTTTAATGTCTTTTTTATTTATATCTAATCAATAGCCTAAAAATAAGTTTCAAGCTTCTGGCTTTAAAAATGACGATACTTCTTTACAACTTTTCATCCCCTTTACAACCTTTTTTTCGCATTGAAAAGTACCCTATGTCCTTTGTCAGGCTCTAGGCCATCTGTGTACCAAATTTCATTTAGATCGGTTCAGTAGTTTTGGCGTGAAAGAGCGACATACAGACAGAGTTACTTTTGCATTTATAATATTAGTAAGGATTTAATGAGTAACATTTTTTTTAATTTATTAGTGTGGGTGGGGGGTACCCACCAATAAGGAAATAATCTTTGTATTGCGGGGGACTTTACATACATACATACAATTAACGCAGACAAATTACATCCAGACTCAGACCAACACAAAGGGGGATGACGTCGATCCTTCCTCGCGCGGTCAGCCTCTCGGCAGGTGACGGACTAATTCCCCGGTCCAGTCACCCACGGCTAGGGCGGCATCAGGCGCAGATAAAGTAAAAAGGGTAAAGGAAGACCAAAGAAAAGATGGCTACGTGAAGCATGATGTGAATAAATTGAGAATGAGTACAGAGATGATAGGGTATAAAAGATGAGTACATATTGCCCCGAACCCAAGTAACTAGGACAAGAGCGGGATGAGGATGAAAAAGGTCAAAAAAGGATAAATAAGGTACTTTCTCACCTAGAGCTTCATCTTCATTATTGAATGCTGAAGAATAGTCGCATAGGTTATCAACGATGCCATTTCCAACTGTAAACAAAAATAAATTATTTTAAGTATCACCATCTGAATTTAGATAAGGGGCTATTCATAAATTATGTAAGACATTTAGAGAAGGTGTTGACTGAATATTATAACTTCTTACTACAGCAGGGGTTACTGAACATTACGTAAGATATTAAATTTAAAAAAAAATACTAATTTTAATCAAAACTGTGATAGATTAATAATATTAATGTTATTGCATTGAGTTAATGATACCTACTTGTAGTAAGAAGATTGTAATAGATAGAATTTTATTTTATTTCTCACTTCATTAAAAAAAAAATAATTGTATTGTTTTTTTTTTATTGCTGATGGTGGTAAATGAGGAAACAGCACAATGATAAGTGTTACTGCCTTTCATGAACCATTTCAAGGTACAGCTAGACTGCTGTTTACCAAGTTGTCTGCCTCTCTCGTAAATTATTATACATATATACATACAGACATACCATCACGCCATGTCCCTTGCAGGGTAGGCAGAGAAAACAGAGTGCCAGAGAACTCTATACTTACATACTTCATTCGCTTCCTCAACATTCATAATCCTCTTCATACACGCTCAACGGTTACGGACACTCTTGACTGCACCTTCCTACAGTACACGACCGATCTGGTCTAGGTAAGTTAGTCTCGGTCTCCCTCGGTACCTACATCCTTCCACTTTCGCATTGTATATCCTCTTAACTAGACGTTCGTTCGGCATTCTTTCCACATGTCCGAACAATCGGAGCATTCCCTTTCGCATCTTTACACCAATACTCTCTTTCATACCTACTCGCTCTCTTACGTCGTCGTTACGAAATAATAAATATTACCTTTAGAATGATAACTCTTGCCCAAAGCGCTGGTTACAACAATAACTGAAATAAAAAAAAAAATTATAAATAATAAAAACAATTTAATAATGGTTTATCCAAATTTATCAAAATTTACGTTCTATAGGGTATCAGTTACAGAGTGACTGCTGTCCGAACCGGGGAATAGTCCGGTCACCCGACGTATGGCTACCGCGTGAGGGACCCGCGAGGAAAAACCGACGGGTGGGTCACCGAAGACAAAGATCGGGTACCGGTGGCCCGCTCACATGGCGAAGAGAGGATATGCACGGTGGATCTATGGGGTCACGCGCCACCTCTTCCGTCGCCCCGGACCGATTTGGTGGGGCGAGACGCATCCATAGCCCAACGCAAAAAAAATGATAGGTTACAAATAGTGATGCCCAAATGCAAGACTCTTGCGAGTCTCTCAAGTCTTACAACACTCGCTGTTAGAATAACACAGAGTAATTTGTTTTGATAGAAATGAAAAATCTAACTAAATTAATGAAATTTCATTTATCTAGTGGTATTAACTGTTATTCTGAGTCTGATAGTCCATGTTTGTAAAGTCTAACGCTAAACAAGGTTTTTTTTTTAGTATAGAAGTATTTTAAAAACAAAATAACTCAATAAACCCAAACGGACTGGGAGTTGGTCTGCTGGCTACAAAAATATGAGAAGGTACAATATACTAGGTCAATTTCTCTGTTATGATGGAGAAGCCTCGAGTCTAACAGTGGTACAACTTATATGTACACTAGTGTTGCCCAAATACAAAACTCTTGCGAGTCTCCCAAGTCTTGCAACTCTCGTTGTTAGAATAAAACAGAGTCACTTGTTTTGATAGAAATTAAAAATCCACATAGAAATGAAAAATCCAAATAAATTAATGAAATTCCATTCATCTAGTGTCACTAACTGTACAACTATCAATAATTATGTACATACCACTTAACGGGCTATATGAGTGGGCTATAATCACACCTATCTATCATGAGACTGTTTAAAATAACATCAAATTATTTCCCCATGTACTGGTATTGAGAATACAAAATGTTGACAATTCTATCTTTGCCAAAGTAATCGTAAAATGCTGTCTAAGGGGGGCACTCCGAGACTCTTGCAGTGAGTTTTAGTCTTATATTTGGGCAACACTAGTTATAAATACTACCAACCCTTACTTTGCTCGTGGATGTCGTAAAAGACGACTAAGAGCAACTATCGACCTGTACCAACTACATCTGATGGCATATATCAATAAAAGATTTAAAATGCGGAAACAGAGCGACTGAATACCGAAAAAAGGGGAAGGCTCGCTCATAAGGTCGAATCGCTTATTTAAGAATAAAATATCTGGTTTACTGAGCCTTTCTTTTTAGTGTATTTTAGAAGATATATTTAAATATAATAAAAATAATTAATAAAATAATAGAAAATTAAAAAGAGAAAATAATAAAAAAAGAAACAAAGGATCCGAACCGGTCTAGACTGGACCTGGACTGGACCGGACTTCTCGATTTTCCAATTGAGCTATGTCTATTATTAATGACAGCGTCAAAATTTGCTTTCATATTTTAATAGTTTTCAGCCAATCAAAAATTATATTTTGTGTTGCCTAAAAATATTGACAAAACAATATTTTCTACAAATGAAACTTAGCTAGATCGATTAGACGTCCCCGGAACCCCCTGCATGCTAAATTTCAAGAAAATTGTTGGTGCCGTTTCCGAGATTCAGAATATATATATATATATATATAGATATATATAGAAGTTATTTTCTTTAATTCTGTTTGTTTTCATTAGTTTTTAACGAGAACAAAATAAATGTTTTCTTTCTTCCTTCTTTCTATACAAGAATTGCTTGCTTAAAGATATTATATAACTGAAACTCACGGTAATAGTAAACATTTCTCATATCCTTTCTGGTTATTGTGCTCTTGTTCGCACGATCTGAAATATAACAAAACAATTATCATCTTATTTTTATCTTAAATTATACATAGGCACAGCTGCCCACCGGCTGGCTGACATCGACCAAGCTTGGTAAAATAATTGTTGAGTACACAGCCCTATTCATTTACTAGACTTTTACTATTTTTGAAATTATTACTTCTTTAGACGTGTTATGAAAAAAATATGAGAGTGAAATTTTAATATGCGCGCGCATCACTGTAACACAAAAGTAAAACAGGTTGAAGTTGGCCTCTAAACCGCTCATTAAATCTCGAAAAAAAGCTACCAACAAAATAGAATTGAAACCTTTTTTCTAGTTTCTACATACACGTGTTTTAATTTCATACAATTGCGAATTATATATGTCCTAATAAATTATATTCAGTTGTGATTTAAATTGAATATTATTGATTAATATTATTTACTATTCGTAAATATTAATGGCAAAAAAAAATATTCTATGCTTCTTCGGTAATTTTATTATTTTATTGTAACTAATTATTTGCATACAATTAAAAACTATTATTTAATGATGGATGAAGTAATGACTTCTTACGCGCGTACATAACGTACATGCACACATTTCTTTTTTTTTTACTACTTATAATGGCAAATGAGAAAACGGCTAATGGCAAAAGTTACTGCCATCGCTAGACAATTACAATACCATACAATAGTTGTGTGTACTTATGTATGATAATCAAATCTTGGTTTTAATCCTGATAGACTAATTATACTCTTGATATTACAAAAGTCCATTAGCGGCAGTAACACTTAGCGTTAAGTGTGCTGCTTACTCGTTTGCCAATCATCATCATCACAGCCCATATATGTCCCACTGTTGGGCTCGGGCCTCCTCCGTAATAGAAGGAAAATTAACATACTATTCCACGCTGGTCAGACGTGTTGGTATAGGGTTTTGTTTAGAGTTTTCCTTCTCTTGCATAGATGTTATATGCGGGTTATATCTCTTAAATAAAAAAAAGTAAAATAATGGTTTCTAATGTTTACTAGCGAGTATTACACATTTGAAATAAAACTACTTTTACGTATTCTATCGCATTTGTATTTGATTTATAATTTCCCGATGTTTCGAACACTTTACAGTGATCATGGTCACGGGAGGACTCAAAGACGAGAACTGTTCGAAACGTCCGGAAATTAAAAATCAAATACAAACGCGATAGAATACGTAAAAGTAGTTTTATTGAAAAAAAAAAAGAAAAATAAGGATTATAATATACTTACTAATGATGGATATAATTTTGTCTATTGCACTAGCTACAACCTTTCGGCTACCTGCAAGAAGAGAAGAAGAAATAAAATTAAATAAAAAAAAATCCTTAAAAAAAATTGTTTACAATCGAAGTAAGATTGTCGCACAATGTCTTCCAATCGTCCTACTAATTAGAAAAGTGTGAGTCATCTTTATGGGAGACGTGTGCCATCTACCGGACAATAATCACACTTTATACCGATTAATACTCTAACTTTGCAGTTAGTACACAATTCTTTATTCTATCACTGTTAAACTCTTATTAATGCTTCGAAACCAAGTATTTATCATTATTAACCGACTTCAAATAAGGAGGAGGAGAACCTCCTCCTTTCGAGAATTCGCTTGTATTTTTTTTTATGTTTGTTACCTCATAACTTTCGACTGGGCAAAGCGATTTTAATTATTCTATTTTTATTTGAAAGCTGGTGCTTTTCGTGTGGTCAAATTTTAATTTGGTTCAGCTCTGACAATGGCATCCAAGAGAAAACCATATAAATCTAAGATTAGCATTAAGTATGAGTGCGGAAAGTGAACGAGTATCTCAAGCCTCGCTACTAATAGAACAACCTATGTGTGTCTGTAACACTAAAAATAGAAAATAAAAAACTACGTTAAAAAACCGACTTCGAAAACTGAAACGTACAAAATAGCTTAAAATACTATCATTTGTGTGTGCTATCTATTGATAGGCTCACCCACGGGTAAAATAGGAGGTGGTGAATTGTATTCTTACTCCATCACCACACGGAAAAGTATTTATTATATTTCAATTTAATTCGTATTATCAATTAATTCGCTTTTTTTCTATTCAAATTCAAAATCGTTTATTATGTGCTGTATCATATGTTCTTATGTCACAAAAAATAATAGGTCATACGAAACTAAAATAATAAAAAAAACAAGCAATGGAAACTCCCAAAAGGACTACCATTTCAGTTTTTTTTACAGCTGCCTGTAAAATTTAAGAGGTATTTTAATAATATAATAATCTAAAAACTCACCCTTCAATCCATTGATTCCGGTTTTCGAATATTTCTTTATTATTTTGTCAAATTTATCGCGTGCGTTCTCAAGTTCGTATGCTTTTATGTAATCACTTTGTTTCCTATATCCTTTGCTTCCCTTAAGTTGTAGAGCTCCCCATCTTTTTCCATAATCATCATTGCAAATAGATTCTGCAAACATATTTAATATTATAAACTAGCTTCTGCCTTCGCCCGCGTAAAAGGTTATTATACTAAAGTTTTTATCCAATTTTTATTTTACCCCTTAAGGGTAATATTTTTACGAAATTTTAATGTCATATTTATTTATATCTAATCAATAGCCTTAAAAATAAGTTTCAAGCTTCTGGCTTTAAAAATGACGATAATTTCTTACAACATTTCATCCCCCTTTACAACATTTTTTTGCATTAAAAAATAGCCTATGTCCTTTGTCAGGTTCTAGACTATCTGTGTGCCAAATTTCATTTAGATCGGTTCAGTAGTTTTGGCGTGAAAGAGCGACAAACAGACAGAGTTACTTTCGCATTTATAATATTAGTAAGGATTAACAGCCAATTTCTAATTACTTGAAAATCAATCAAAAAGAAAGCATTGCGTTTTTAATTTTAAAAAAATCATTCTCCGACTCTTATCCCAATTACGAACGAACAAGCAGCACACCTGATGGTAAGTGTCACTGCTGCCCATGGACCTTTGCAATACCAAGGGTATAACTTAGGCCGTTGCCTACCAATAAAATCCCCAAACCCACCCAGTTGGGCTTCCGGTTCTTTCGCTCACCGAACGAAGCATCATAGCACATTGCCATTACTCATACATCAATGTTTTTCTCAGTGTGGTACTACCCCGGACGGACCGGCCCGCGGCTGTAGACAGAGAACTGCCAACAGCGTGGTCCTAACACTAATAAATTCTTAATGTAACTTACCACGTCCATTTGAGAGGCGTCCATTGTCTTTATTGAGACAAGTTCCAATCTTGGTTGTAGCTAAGACGCCTGGATAAAAAAAAAATGTCGTATACTTTTAGAAATTGAAGAAAAAAACAATTGCTTTCATATGTTAGATATAATTATATTTGAAATAAAATTATTTTTAAGATTCTTTTTTTGTTATTTGTATTTTTTTTTTTAATTTCCCGGCGCTAAGAAAACTTTGGCGTCTTCCCGTGATCATGAACGCTGTGATTTTTTCAAAACTATGGGATATAAAAAAATTAATACAAACGCAAAAAAAATGGATTTTTTTTTATACTTTTATTTTAAAAAAATATTGCGGTATTCTCTTTAAAACGTTTAATATCAGATATTTTAGTTTTTTTTTATTTTATCCAAATCTACTTGATGCCAAAAATATACTATGTTTATCATAATTATACAGGCATAAAATCAGGCAATGATAGATTCTATAGTCTTATTTCTCGAAAAGTTTTTTTAGTGACGAATTTGGTAAACGTTACTTTATACCTACTGGGGTTAAAAAAGAGATAATAGAAGATACTCACATCTGCTAAAGAGATTTCCCACTGCAAAAAGAAAATACAAATATTTTATTAATTAACTAAAACCAGATGTATATTAGAAAAAATCTTTCGGAGATCAGATAGATGTCATCTGAGCTCATATATGTCCCACTGTTCGACTCGAGCCTCCTCCATAATGGAAGAGGAAATGACCTACTATACCAAGCTGATCAGACGTGCTGGTATAGGGTTTAATTTCGAGGTTTCCTTCTCTTGTATAGATGTTATATGCGTTTTATATCACTTAGGCGTCTCTTAAGATCACCCACAAATAAGATAGTGGATGGTGAATTGTATTCTAACTAAGTCGCCACACGGAAAGGCAGGCAAATATAAAATTAACCAAATTTGAAAATGAAAAATTCTTTAGACAAGTTTTGGACTTTCTTTTTCTTTTTTTTTCTTTTATTGAATGAAACTGAGCAGTCACGCTTCGCTATATAACGTTACGTTGTGTAAATTCGGCTCTCGTCGGCTAAGTAAGCATTTTTATAGGACGACATTAATAATGATCAGTTAGAACAAAATTTAAAGGGAATGCTCCGATGGTTCGGACATGTGGAAAGAATGCCGAACGAACGTCTGGTTAAGAAAATATACAATACGAAAGTGGAAGGATTTAGGTACCGGGGGAGACCGAGACTAACCTACCTAGACCAGATTGGTCACGTACTGAAGGAAGTTGGCGTCAAGAGTCTCCGAAACCGGCGAGCGTGTATGAAGAGAATTATGAATGTTGAGGAAGCGAGTGAAGTATGCAAGGATAGAGTTCTCTGGCACTCTGTTCTCTCTGCCTACCCTACAAGGGATGTGGTATGATGGTATGTATGTAGAACAAAATTTACTAAAATAATTTATACATATAGACAGGACTCTATGAAAAATAAGGACATATTGTGCTGACCATACTGAGCGTGTTATATGAATAGGATGAATTTATCAGCAAAAACCATTATTTAGTTCATCGTGCCAGCGTATTTTGAGTTATTTAACAAAATTTAGAATTTTTTTAAAAAAATATATATACTTACGTCCATTGAACTCTTGGTTGATGATATGTTTGTCACCCAAACCAACTGTGAATAAAAATATTAATTATTATATTTATTTATCCTTTCATAATAAAAAAAAAATCAATTTTTGGATGATAATTTTAGGTGGATAACATCATAAGTAAACATTGATGATAAATTGATATATTTTTTTTTTATGAATTGAACAAATATAAACAATGAAATCCACATTAAGTTTTCACTTCACTTTATAAACAGTCAAATAATAAAAGAAAGACAATAAAAGAGATTAGTAAAAGAAACGAAAGATCGAACAAGAAATAAAATTATCACACTATGTTGTTAATCAAGCCATGTATGGTACTATTTTTCTTACCGGTTGCATATAAATGTAAGGCGTCGTTGCGATGCTGGGCGGGCCCTGTAAATAAATTAAAAAAAAAATCCTTTGAAAAATGCTACAGTTTTTGTTTTAATACTTTTAGTTTAGCCGACTTTGCGTCCATCCGGAGCGGCAGAAGGACGGCGTGTGGCTTCATTGCCTACCCTATCACCTTTCCATCGGTATTAGGCTGACCAACTACTACCAACTCTTTTAATTCGGTATCCCTTTCAGAAAATTACACCCGCGGTCTACTAAAAAAAAAAAAATTATTTTTTATTCCTTATTGTGGTAAACGAGCAAGCAGCACGCCTGATGCTAAGTGTTAATGGTGCCCATGGACCTTTGCAATATTGGTATAGCTAAGCCGCTCCAGAGGTCGATCTTCTGCTCAATGTGGTACTACCCCGGAAGGATCGGCCCGCGACTGTAGACAGAGACTATCAACAGCGTAGTCCTACTAATTATAATGCATAAAATTGTGATACTTACTCAGCTGGCGAACATGTTTGAAGCAACTGGCTGATGTACCTGTTGAAATGAATGAAAATATTACTTACTAGTGAAATAAATAATTCTTATACATTTTTTTTTCTATCGATCCATACATAATACAATAATAATTACATGTTTTTTTTTAGTTTAAAAAAGTCTATATAAGTATAAATACATTCTATTTTTATAAATAATAATACTGAAACTACAAAATGAAGATGAAAAACACATTGAGCGGAGATGCGAGGCAAAAGATTTGTGTAGAATGACGTGTATTGTTAAAATAAGGACTGATATTAGAGAAAGTTTAAAAGTGGTGGCAATAAATGAAAATTTGTATTAGTTTCTGACGTTTCTATATCTATAAAAGAGGATATTTAGAAAGAAAAGAAAGAAAGAAAGAAAAGAAAAAAAATTGTATATATAACATCACTAAACTCAAAAACTTTTTTACCGATCATTATGAAAATTGATATGTATATATATGTATTTTTTTTACGAAGAAAATTTATATGCTATTTTCATTGATGTAACTCGCCACTAGGCGGCGCTGCGATATATCAAAATCTACAAACAAACTAACCGGTTGGGCTTACTAATTACTATATATGAAGAGTCAGGCATAAGATTACATTGGACGGGCCACCGAAGACAAAGATTTGGTACCAGTGGCCCCCTCGCACGGCGAAGAGAAGCGCTTTACAGAGTGGGTCTATGGGGTTGACCACTCCATGGCCCACCGTAAAAAAAAAAGAAAAGGGACTTAGATTACGTTATTATAAAAGTACTAGATATATCTGTGAAAAAATTTAAAGGTAAAGAAAAATAAAGAAAATATGCAAAAATAATTTGAAATATTATATGGATAGAATGGTGCGATGTAGTAATGACAATAATAAAACATTGTTGAAGAGATACATATATAAGAATACAAGTATGTATGTAGATGGAGATAGAATGGTGATTATTATTACCTGATAAGCCTTTATGGAAGCCACGGAAACTAAGCAAATGTCCACCCTGTTAACAGAAAATAAAAACAGCTTTAAAATATTCAATTTTAAAATGGAAGAAAGGAAATGAGAACGTTTCAGCTTCAAATGAGTCTGTAAATACCTTCAAAATCGTCTTAAGGATGCCTCGTTTAAAAGCAAAGTACGTATCGATAAAGCAAAATTCTGTGGAAATATTGCAAGTTCAAGTTCTGGAAACTGCTCATTACAGGAGTAATATTTCCTTATATCCTAATTCACCTTGATCCTATCTCGTATTCCTTCCTTTCTTGACGTTTGCGGTATATTAATTAACCGTGGGCAAGTAGTGGATCTCCCTTTCTTTCATCCATTTTAAAATAACAATGGATTTCCACCATGTATCATCTAATTCAATTAATTTTATTAAAATATCTATATGACTAATCTTACCTACTCGTAGATATTATTTTTCCTGTGTGCTGATTTGTAAAATACAAATTTAAATTAAAAAAAAAATAATAAATTTAAAAAAAATAACAAAATGGAAAATAAGAAAAAGCAAAAACTAAAGTTAGAACCATTGGCCTATTTCTATGATGACAGTGGCTAAATTTACCATAACTAAACCATAATTTCATATATCAATTTTTTTTTATTGGCTAAAACATTAAAAAAAATAACGAAAATTTTCTATAAATAATATCTAGATATATTATCCAATCTAAATTTCATGGTAATTGTAAATTCGAGATTCTAAATATTAAAATCATCATTCTCCAACTTTTATCCCAATTAATTGGGTTCGATACAATATGTACTCTTTTTTCATAGCACATATTGTAAAAGTTATTGGTAATAGTTTTATGACCGGCCGCCTGCCAGACGTCAACACTACTTAGGAATGTAATTGTTGACCAAACGGCATCAGATGAAGCTGACCCAGTTATAAGGCTCTTAATCGTCTTTTACGACATCCACGAGCAAAGGTAGTATTCGTAGCCGCTACCACACAGCTCAATTTAAATATGTACAAGAATGTTTTAAAGATACTGGATCAGATAATGGTTACACAGACAGTATAGTCCAAAAGGTTACCTCTAATCGCTAGTCATGTGTTATTCCCCTTGCAGAAAATCTTTATGCGATTTACAAATAATTTAGTCTCATTTACAAATTTGTCTGGATTTAATTTCTGTCAGCTAATTGTATGTTTTTAAAATCCCCAATAACACAAGATTGTAACGCCGTAGGTTAACCTCCTTGTCCATTACCCACCGCAAAAAAAAAGGTTAACCTCCTTATGTTTAACCTTTAAAAAAAATACCCAAAATATTTTTTGTCTGGAGCTGTCTGGACACATGTATGGGTCTTAGACCTTAATTAAAACTTTAAGAACTTAAAAAAGCCCAAAAACAGGTTTTAAATTAATATAGCAGGCCACTTGCAAATTTTCTTCATTTAAATGGATATTAAGAATTACTAACCCTTCTATTACCGCCGTTCCCTCTATTGCCTGATCCTCCTTGTCTGGACCCACTTCTTCCAGACCCACTTCTTCCAGAACCTCTGGATTCACCGGATCTTCTAGAGTGACCATTACGTCCACCTCCGGAACTATGAGAGCTACTAGAACCACCAGATGAACTACGACTTCTTGACCCGCCTCCGGATTCTCTTCTACCACCAGAACCACCTCCTCTGGAACCACCTTCTCTGGAACCACCTCCTCTAGAACCACCTTCGTGAGAACTGCTTTCTCTAGAACCTCCGTTAGATCCAGAAGATCTAGAATGACTGGAACTATGAGACTGGGTTTCTCCAGAGTTTCCACTGGAACTGTGAGACCCTCTTTTAGATTTTTCTCTATGGCCACTCATCGATCGTTGTTCGCCTGATCTTTCATGACTGCTGGATCCTCTCCCATCATTCTGGTGGTGATGTCCATAAGTGATTGCAAACTGAAAAAGAACAAATTCATATTGTCAAATATATCTAAGTCTTTATACCTAGGGGTGATGCCTTAACCCAGAGTGTTGACGTTTAACAAATTTAATCTGTATCAATATTTGTATTACCTATTGGTACGACAATAAGCGTTTTAGACTTGGTTAAGACTTTCATTATAATAGTACAAGGCTCGACTGACCTTGTACCATTATTAAAACTAAAACCCTTTTAAGGATCTCTATAAAATAGTTTATAATATGAAATATTTTCAGATATATGTATATACACGGTCAAAGTGGCCTTGTATACAATTATGTTTTTACCTGACTAGTATAAAGATTTTTTTTTAGTGAATTCTAATGTTTACGCGAGTATTACACATTTGAAATATTTTTTTTTACGTATTCTATCGCGTTTGTATTTGATTTTTAATTTTTCCCGACGTTTCGAACACTTTACAGTGATCATGGTCACGGGAGGACTGTCTTCGCATACAGCCCGTAAAAATAGTTTTTATTTGCATACTTTGCATGCTTTGTTAATAGTGGTAGTACCACGCTGTTGACAGTCTCTGTCTACAGCCGCGGGCCGGTCCGTCCGGGGTAGTACCACACTCTCGCAGAAGATCGACGTCTGAGTAATGGCAATGTGCTATTGCGCTTCGTTCGGTGAGCGAGAGAGTCGGCAGCCCGGTTTTGGTAGGCAGCGGCCTAGCTATACTCTTGGTATTGCAAAGGTCCATGGGCGGCAGTGACACTTACCATCAGGTATGCTGCTTGCTCGTTTGCCACCATGAACAATAAAAAAAAATTACATACATCATCATTTCAGCTCATATATGTCCCACTGTTGGGCTCTAGCCTCCTCTATAATGGGAGGGAAATGGATCTACTATACCACGCTGATCAGACGTGTTGGTATAGGGTTTTGTTTCGAGTTTTCCTTCTCTTATACATTTTTTTTTTTTTTTTTATAGTATATCATTGAAATAAATATGTTAGAAGTGATCAATGATTCCGTGTGGTGACGGAGTAAGAATACAATTCACCACCCCATATCTTACCCGTGGGTAATCGTACGAGATGACTATGGGATATAAAACGCATATAACATCTATGCGAGAGAAGGAAAACTCGAAACAAAACCCTATAGCAACACGTCTGACCAGCGCGGTATAGTAGGTTAATTTCCCTCCCATTACGGAGGAGGCCAGAGCCCGACAGTGGGACATTTGTAGGCTGTGATGATGATGATGATCAATGATTTAAAATTCTATATCGGTGCGACCGAAATCGATACGAAACTAGCACTTTTCTACCTCGACTTTACAAAAAAAAAAAAACTGGTGACATAATTTGAACTTTTATTTATTACTTTTCAATCTTTTATTTAATATATTATCCAAGAATTTAAATGAATATTGATAAATTTCTCAATATTTATTGAAAACCTTTATTTGTCGAAATATGTTTTTTATTGCTTATGGGTGGCAAATATGCTTACTTATTTTTGCACACCTGATGGTAAGTGTTACTGTCACCCATGGAGATTTGTAATATAAGTAACACAGCAAGGCCGCTACCTACCAATAAAAACCCCATACCCACCCAAAAAGTTATACTTCCGGCTCTCTCGCTTAACGAAGAAAGCGCAACAGCACTTTGTCTCTACTCAGATCTCGATATTCTGCAAGAGTGGTACTACCCCGTATTGATCCGCGGCTGTAGACAAAAAACTGTCAACAGAGTAGCCCTAATACTGTTAAATTAAAAAAAAATACGATCGACATACCGCCTTCCAAGAATAATCATATAGATTATGACTACTACTATGACAAAGGATAATTGTATATATGACATCATTAAACTGTACTATAAAAAAGGATATTTGTATATATGACATCGTTAAACTGTACTATGAAAAAGGATATTTGTATATATGACATCGTTAAACTGTACTATGCAAAAGGATATTTGTATATATGACATCGTTAAACTGTACTATGAAAAAGGATATTTGTATATATGACATCGTTAAACTGTACTATGAAAAAGGATATTGGTATATATGACATCGTTAAACTCAGCAGCTATTTGACCGATCATTATGAAAATTGTTACGTATATGTATTTTTTCACGGAGAAGGTTTTTATGCTATCCACATTGATGTAGCTATTAGGTGGTGCTGCGATATATCGAGTTTTAACCAACGGGCTGCATTTGCTAGTAATCTATATACAGGGTGGAAGTAGACCGCTCCCGAAAACAAAGACAGGTGACCCTAATAGTCCTACTTGTAATGATAGGCTAGAAAAAAAATAGATTTGGATGTTTTTTTTTACAACTATTTTTTACAACTATTTTTTTTAGTTTTCCACATTCCATAATATTAAGACAGTGCCGTGTAACGATAATTCCATAAAAATACGCAACTTTACCCAGATGAGAAAAAATGCAATGTATTCAAAACCAAAAACATGTGTTTTATTGTACAACGGCCGTGACCCATTATAATACCTACACGCCCGAAGTGACCGCGGGCACAAAATAGTATTAGAAAACTAAAAAATTGTTGTAAAAAAAGTGTATGTGTCAGCTCCGACTCACGACTGGAGTTTACTCCTTAAGTACGATTATCAAAACAGGCGCACAAAAATGCTCATTTGACTAAAAATAATATATATATATTTATTTACATTTATTAAAACTGTTCAGTGAAGTATTATCTCACGTCAGAAAGTGAAAGGTGTGCAGAATAGGTTGCGCACCAAAAACGTAACGAGGTCGTTCGATCACTAGATTTTACTCCTCAAATTTTTATCATACCGGGCGTCTTATATGAAAATCGATTCTTAAGGAGTAAACTCCTAAAATTTTTTTTTCATCCGATTCTATATTTTTTTCTAACCTATCATTACAATTAGGACTAATAGGGTCACCTGTCTTTGTTTCCGGGAGCGGTCCACTTCCACCCTGTATACGTGTATAACTACCAAACGGCTGTAATAAATTCGACAATTCTTGTTTTCTATCGTTTTGTTAATAACATTAGGACAAGATTTGTATAAAAGATTTTTTTTTAAGTAAAACTATTTTTACGGATTCTATCGCCTTTCTATTGTAGTCCTCCCGTGACCATGATCACTGTAAAGTGTTCGAAACGTCAAGCAATAAAAAATCAAATACAAACGCGATAGAATACGTAAAAATAGTTTTATTTCAAATGTGTAATACTCGCGTAAATATTAGAATTCAATTTTATTTTAAATCTAACAAAATATTAGAAAAATATTCTAAAATGAAAAGAGAGTGAATGAGAACGAAAGACTGCCAGATCTTCTATCTATTGACATATTATTGACAGATCAACATTCAAATAACTTTAGCATGTCGTCTGCCGAATAAATGTATTTTCTTCTTTCTTTATTTCTTTCAATTATTAAACCAGAAGTTGCTACTTCAAAATTATTAACATTGCTGATTTTAATTTAATAAATTCACAATCATCTCATTACATATATGTCCCATTGTTGGGCTCGAGCCTCCTAGATGATGGGAGAGAAATTAACCTACTATAACACGCTGGCCAGACGTGTTGGTATAGCGTTTTGTTTCGAGTTTTCATTCTCTTGCATAAATGTTATATGCGTTTTATATCACTTAGGGTGATCGTAAGAGACGACCTCTTACGATCACCCACGTGTAAGTTAAGGGTGGTGAATTTTATTGTTACTCCATCACCACACGGAAAATTAATAAATTATCACAATATAATAATTAATTTAGATTTAAAATTTAATAACAAAAAACAATCAATATATATATTTATTTTTATGTAATGGCAATAAATTTGTATCAAAATGTAAGACAAAAAATAAAAAAGAAATGAAAATTATGAAATGATTAAGTTTCACGGATCAGTTGCTAATTAATTTTAAAATATAGTTCATCATTCTCCTACTCTTATCCCAATTACTTGGAGTCGATACAGGATGTACTCTTCTTTCATAGTACATATTGTAAAAGTTATTGGCAATAGTTTTATGACCGGCCGCCTGCCAGATGTCAATCCTCCATAGGAATGTAATTGTTCACCAAACGGTATCAGATGGAGTTCGCCCAGGTCGTTATAAGGCTCTTAATCTTTTACGACATCCACGTGCAAAGTCAGGGTTGGTAGTATTCGTAGCCACTACCACTTAACTAAATAAATTAAAAATATTGTTTAAATAAATAAATAAAAATTACTTACCAAAGCTATGATGACCAATAATTTAAAAGAAATCATGATTGCGGATACTGTGATATCTTGGGAGATCTGACCTATTCGGTCAAACTCCTTGCTATGCCACTATAACCAAATCTTAGTCAATTTATACCCCAAAAACTGACTCATTATTCAATGAATTATATTTATACAAGTGTTATAATAATAGTTAATTTTATATTATAATAAATCTTTATATTTTTAAAACATCTGTTTAAATAATTTTTTGAATAAATTTTAAATGTTTTTCAAATTTTATAATTGTAAGGCTACTTAATTACTGTGTGTGATATTTTATTTAATTATTATTTTTTGAGTAAATTGGGGGAAGTATGAAAGTTATATTGACCTGGGTCAACGCCATCTGATGCCGTTTGGTCAACAATTACATTCACAAGGAGGGTTGACGTCTGGCAGGCGGCCGGTCATAAAACTATTGCCAATAACTATTACAATATGTACTATGAAAGAAGAGTACATATTGTATCGACCCTAATCAATTGGGATAAGAGTAGGAGAATGATGAAGGTGGAAGTTTGAAAGTAACATCAGTGATAGAGAAGTTTAGGAGCGCGAGATTATCTTGGTATGGCCATGAGGGATGAAAGGCATGTGACAAAAAGGGTTATCAATATGCTTGTGGATGATCGTAAGAATCGCGGGAGACCCAAAAGGAGATGGATGGATAAACGAGGATATGTGTATGAAAGTTGTGAGTGAAGAAATGACGGTTGATAGAAGATTGTTGAGGGCAAGAACGTGTTGTAGCGACCCCACTTAGCGTGAGATGAGGGCAGGCAAATGATGATAATATTTTATTCAAATAATTTAGAATTATTCATTATCTTAAATAGGAATTCTTTAAAGAAGGAAAACGCCATAATCGTTACCTTTTTTTTTAAGGTCCGCCTAAGAGTAAAACGGCCTCGTATTACTAAGACCCCGCAGTCAAACCGTCCGCCCGTCTTCTTCTTCTTCTTCTTATGTATTAGCAATCAGCTACATATACGAGCTATTGGTGCCAGTGTCAAGTTATAAATGTTTTCACGTTTTTAGTCCTTCAAGTCAGTCGTTGTCTAAGTCAAATTATCACCATAAACAGTGCAATGGCCACACTGTTAATGGTATCTTGTGGGAATTTTGATGGAAAACGAAAACGTTGTAAAGCACTTTTATATGATATTCACTACATCCCAGTATTTCGGCACATCACATTACATAAAATGCCATCAAAATTATCTAATATAACACGTTAAAACACTAAGATATCGAATATAATACAAGAGCACCACATGACGTTTTCAAATTCCCGTCAAAAGTCCGTCCGCCCGTCACCAGGCTGTATCTCATTAACTATGACAGTTAGACAGTTGAAATTTTCACAGATGATGTATTTCTGTTGCCACTATAATAAAAAAAAATAATAAAAATTAAATAAAATTAATATTTAAGGGAGTTCCCATACAACAAACATGATTTATTTGCTCAATTTTGATTGATATTGACAATATCGTTAAAAAATTCACCGTTTTTAACCCCCGACGCAAAAGGGGGGTGTTATACGTTTGACGTGTCTGTCTGTCTGTGGCATCATATCTACCGAACGAATGAAGCAATTTTAATTTAGTTTTTTTTTGTATTAAAGGTGACTTATGTGCGAGTCTTAGACATGTTTAATGAAAATCGGTTGAGCCATTTATATTTTCATTAGCGTTTTTTTTTATATCTGGGGTTACTTAAAATTTTAATTTTTATATTATTATAGATAATGGTATGTAATCCTTCGTGCGCGGAGTCCAGCTAGCACATGGACGGTTTTTTAAAGTTAAAACTATCTTTTACACTACCTATATCAAAACATCTTAGAAGTTATAAGAGAATCAAAATACGAGATCAGAGCAGCCGAAATCGAAGCGAAAAGAGAACGGGTCCCTATTTTTATGTATATAAAAGAAAATGCATTGTACCATACATACCTGCATACATACATACATATATATCATCACGCCATATCTCTTGCAGGGTAGGCAGAGAGAACAGAGTGCCAGAGAACTCTATCCTTGCATACTTCACTCGCTTCCTCAACATTCATAATTCTCTTCATACACGCTCGCCGGTTTCGGAGACTCTTGACTCCACCTTTCTTCAGTACGTGACCAATCTGGTCTAGGTAGGCTAGTCTCAGTCTCCCCCGGTACCTACATCCTTACACTTTCGCATTGTATATCTTCTTAATCAGACGTTCGTTCCACATGTCCGAACCATCGGAGCATTCCTATTGTAACAGAAGAAAATACAAAAAAGTATATTTTAAATTTATTTAAGTACGTTTTTCTAATAAATAAATTTTATTAAGGACTTGGCACCCATTTAGACTATACCGTATAAAACCATGGAAAGGAAGGCAAACTAGATTAAATGCTATTTGAATCCATCTCATTAGCGTGGTATAATAAGGTCAAATTATCCGTGTGGTGACGGAGTAAGAATACAATCCACCACCCCCTATCTTACCCGTGGGTGATTGTAAGAGACGACTAAGGGATATAAAACGCATATAACATCTATGCAAGAGAAGGAAAAACTCGAAACAAAACCCTATACCAAGACGTCTGACCAGCGCGGCATGGTAGGTTAATTTATCTTCCATTTCGGAGGAGGCCCGAGCCCAACAGTGGGACATATATGGGCTGTGATGATGATGATGAATAGGTCAAATTCCTTTAAAATTTGGAGCAGGCTCGAGCCGTTGCACGGCATTAGATTTACTTGTGTCTATATAAAGCTCTTCGTCTTTAACAACATCGAGAGAGTCGGAAGCCCAACTAGGTGGGTTTGGGGATTGTAATGGTAGGCAGCGGCCGAGCTATACCCTGGTATAGCAAAGGTCCATGGGCAGCAGTGACCCTTATCATCAGATGTGCTGCTTGATCGTCTGCCGCCGTAGGCAATAAAAAAAAAATCCACGAGCATATTAAACATTGGTAGTATTCGTAGCCGTTATCACATAACACAAAAACCTAACGTTAAGACGAAAATATAATACGATACGAGAATTGAATGTCCTACAATAGTTCACGGTGGTGTAAGTGGCAGCACGATTGGACCGGATTCCCAACAGGTGTGGGTTCGAATCCAATTTACGACAATAATTTTTCGCTCGTAATCGGGTTTTTATAAATAATCAAACATATTAGATGCTAAATTTCAGTAATTTATAACAGGGTTGTGTCATCATTTAATACAATTTTAACTGCAAAGTTTGAGTATTAAGTCTGTACAATGAGTAAACATTGTCGGGTAGATGGCACACGTCTCCTTAAATATGAAAATATAATACGATGCGAGAATTGAATGTCCTATAATAAAAACCCGATTACAAAACGAAAAATGATGTCACAAGCGGGGTTCGAACCCGCACCTATTGGGAATCCGGCCCAACCGTGCTGCCACTTACACCATCGTGAACTATTTTAGGACATGCAAATTTCGCTTCATATTATATCTTATGTCTTCAAGGTGACGTATGCCATCTATGGGACAATGTTTACACATTGTATAGGGTTAATACTTCAAACTTTACAGTTAGAATTGTATTAAACGATGACACAACCTTGTTATTCAAATTACTCAAATTTTTAGCATTTAATATGCTTCATCACAGCCCACAAATGTCCCACTGTTGGGCTCGAGCCTCCTCTGTAATGGGAGGGAAATTTACCTACTATACCGCGCTGGTCAGACGTGTTGGTATAGGGTTTTGTTTCGAGTTTTCCTTCTCTCGCATAGATATTATGCGTTTTATATCCCTTAGTCGTCTCTTACGATCACCCACGGGTAAGATATGGGGTGGTGAATAGTATTCTTACTCCGTCACCACACGGAATTTAATATGCTTAATTATTTATAAATACCCGATTACGAAATGAAAAATGATGTCACAAGCGCGGTTCGAACCCGCACCTATTGGGAATCCGGCCCAACCGTGCTGCCGGGTAATCGGGTATTTATAAATAATTATACATACATACATATCATCACGCCATATCCCTTGCAGGGTAGGCAGAGAGAACAGAGTGCCAGAGAACTCTATCTCTGCATACTTCACTCGCTTCCTCAACATTCATAATTCTCTTCATACACGCTCGCCGGTTTCGGAGACTCTCGACTCCACCTTCCTTCAGTACATGACCGATCTGGTCTAGGTAGATTAGTCTCGGTCTCCCTCGGTACCTACATCCTTCCACTTTCGCATTGTATATCTTCTTAACAGGGCGTTCGTTCGGCATTCTTTCCACATGTCCGAACCATCGGAGCATTCCCTTTCGCATCTTTACACCAATACTCTCTTTCATACCTACTCGCTCTCTTACGTCGTCGTTACGAATGCGGTCGGTCAGCCTAACTCCACAGATTTTCCGCAGAGATCGCATTTCGACCGCATTAATTTTACTATCATACTCTTTTCTGCATACCCAACTCTCGCTTCCATACAGTAATGTTGGGACAAGCACTGTGTTATGTATTGCTACACGTGCCTTCTGGCTGAGGTGGTGGCTACCGAGAAGTTGCCCCAACGCTCCGTTCACTCTATTTCCCGCATTCACTCTTCGCTCTATATCAGTGGTGTACCTTCCATCTCGGCTAAATCCACATCCGAGATATAAAAAGTCATCCACTTGCTCTAGTATATCATTACCTATTGTTACTCTTACATCTGTTCTGGCTTTATCTCTTTCAAAGACCATTATTTTGGTTTTGCTCACATTCAGGCGTAGACCCCTTTTCTTACAATCTTCTGTCATTGTGTCGACTAGGGTCTGCAGGTCAGTCGCTGACTGTGCCAGCAGGACTGCATCATCAGCATAAGGCAGAGCAGTGACCAATGAGTCGCCCATCTGGACTCCCACATTCATATCGTTCAACCTTTGGAGACCCAGATATATGATAAACAGCCTGGCTGACAGAACGCACCCCTGCTTAACGCCGATATTGACGTCAAACCAAGGCGACATTCCATCATCCAGCCGCACACAGGCTCTACAGCCCATGTAACTGGACTGCACAGCCTGTAGCAGTTTACCGCTAATACCATACTCCGGTAAAATGTCCCAAAGTTCCTTTCGTACAACCGTGTCAAATGCTCTCTCCAGATCCACAAAACTGCAGAAAACCCTCTGACCTAAAGCCAGATGCTTCTCCACAATGTTGCGCAGAGAGAACACTTGATCCATGCACTCCTGAAATCTCCTTGTGTCTCACACAGTAAACTATCGGACACCATCCTCATTCTCCTTTCAATAATTTTACCATACACTTTAGCTGCCAAACTGGTCAAGCAGCTGGTCAGCAAACTGGTCAAATTACAGAGCCATAAGCTCTGTAATTTGCGCAGTCATAACGTGAACCCTTGTTTTTAAACAAAGGCACGATGACTGCGCTATTCCAGTCCCCGGGAACCATTCCCGAGCTCCAACATAAATTGAGGAGCAACAGGAACGCCTCCCAGACACAGGAGCCACCAAGCTTGATCATCTCGGCAGACACCATATCAATGCCCGCTGCCTTACCATTTTTCAAACTTCTTATCGCCCATTCAACTTCATCCATACTGATGCCATCGGAGGACGCCGTCGCCGAATGTTGATCTACTAGACCACATGCGACACCGGCGCCAACCGTGGCATCCGCATACATATCGGCAAAATATTCACTCCATCGGCTTAACACGTCTTGTGTTTGTGTAAGAATGTCTCCACCTTTAGACCTTATTTTATTCATTCTGAAGGCTGACCAACCACCCCGAGACTTCTTCACCTCCCTCCAAAAGAGTTTGGTGTTACCCTCGAAGTTTTTAGTCAGCCTATCTTCTACACTCATACTTGCTCTATCACGTTTCTCTTTCACTAAGGCCTTGGTGTCATTCTTACATTGCCGATATATTTCTTTCTTCTGTTCAGTCATACTGTCATTCAGATTCAAAGAAGAGACATAGTCCAGCCACGCTTTCTTCTTTTGCTCTACGAAAGCTGCCACTGCCGCATCCCACCATGCATCACCATTTGTTTTTCTATGTTTCTTTGAACTTCCACATACTTCTTTCGCTGTATCTACCATACTCTCTTTCAATACTCTCCAGCATTCTTCAATGTCTGATTGCGGCTGGCTTGCCATCGTCAGCCGTTCTCGGACACCCTCTGCATACTTTTCTCTTACACACTCTTCTTGCAACCTTTCAACCTTTATTCTTTCAAGCCCTCCGAAGTGGACACGCTCTCGCCAGTGCCTCCACTTTCTGAACAGACCACTAAATCTCGCAATAACGAGATAGTGGTTCGTATCGACTGTGGGGCCCCTGTAGGCTCTTGTGTCCAATATTTTGCTTCGGAGGCGACTGTCTACCAAAATTAAATCTATTATGATTTTCTGTTCATTCCTTCTCCATGTATACATATGGATATCCTTATGTTGGAAAAATGTGTTTGACACAATAAGGTTTCTCTCCATGCATACATCTGCTATGAGCCTACCTGCGTCGTTCACTCTCTTATCACCAAATGGACCAAGTACGTCCTCATAGTCGGGACGCTTGGTCCCCACCCATCTGTTCAAATCTCCGCATACAATCACGCGTTCACTGGTTTCTGCCATATCCAGAACTTCCCTAACATTGTCCCAAAACTTCTCTAGGTCTGATGCCACCGAGGATCCTACGGGAGCATATGCTACAACCATGAATACCTTGGTGACACCTAGTTTTATACGGACCCAAAGAAGTCTGGGATCATACATTCCGTAATCCTTCACACCTGAGGGCAAGCGAGAGGACAACAGCACTCCTACCCCCATGCTGGCTCGATCGCTCTGTGGTACACCAGACCACAGAGCCATCCCGCCACCAGGAAGATCGCAGGCGTCGCTGCCCCTTCGCTTGGTCTCTGTTACACAGAGCACGTCTAAATAATAAATAATTAAGCATATTAATATCTAATAAATAATTAAGCATATTAAATGCTAAAAATTTCAGTAATTTGAATAACAAAGTTGTGTCATCGTTTAATACAATTCTAACTGTAAAGTTTGAAGTATTAAGCCTATACAATGTGTAAACATTGTCCGATAGATGGCATACGTCACCTTGAAGACGTAAGATATAATATGAAGCGAAATTTGCATGTCCTAAAATAGTTCACGATGGTGTAAGTGGCAGCACGGTTGGGCCGGATTCCCATTAGGTGCGGGTTCGAACCCCGCTTGTGACATCATTTTTCGTTTCGTAATCGGGTATTTATAAATAATTAAGTATATTAAATGCTAAAAATTTCAGTAATTTGTCTTATAATAGTTCACGGTGGTGTAAGTGGCAGCACGATTGAAACGGATTTCAGTGTTGGTTCGAATCCCACTTATGACAATAATTTTTCGTTCGGTTTTTTTTTTTCAAAATCTAAAAAAAAATAATGAACCAATTTAGTGTACAGCAAGTATTAACCAAAAATATACATAAAAATACATATTAAAAGAAAGACACTTGAATTTATTGATTCAATTGCGATTACAATAATTTCATTTTAAAGTAATTATCCACTTGGCTTCACTTACGCTTATATTAATTCATTGTTACCCTCCTCTTATCCCAATTATTTGGGGTCGACGCAATATGTTCTTTTCCACACAATCCTATTCAAAGTCATATCTGCGGTCACGCCCTTCCTATCCATATCATGCTTCACGCAATCCATCCATCTTTCCTTCGGTCTTCCCTTACCCCTAAAAGCCTTCAACATTCATACTTAAAACTTTTCTCACAACATTACTTTCGTACCATCTCATCGCATGTCCATACCAGAATTTATTGATTCAATTGCGATTACAATAATTTCATTTTAAAGTAATTATCCACTTGGCTTCACTTACGCTTATATTAATTCATTGTTACCCTCCTCTTATCCCAATTATTTGGGGTCGACGCAATATGTTCTTTTCCACACAATCCTATTCAAAGTCATATCTGCGGTCACGCCCTTCCTATCCATATCATGCTTCACGCAATCCATCCATCTTTCCTTCGGTCTTCCCTTACCCCTAAAAGCCTTCAACATTCATACTTAAAACTTTTCTCACAACATTACTTTCGTACCATCTCATCGCATGTCCATACCAACTGAGGCATTCACATTTCAACTTTTCCGTCACTGGCGCCACTTTCAAACTTACACTCATTTCTTACCTTATCTATTCTCGTCAGGCCATACATCCATCTCAACCTTTCGCATCTCTGCTATATGCAGCCGTCTCTCATCCGTCGCTTTTGTAGCCCAACATGCTGATCCAAACAAAACGGCAGGCCTTATTAAGGTTTTGTATATCTCTTCAATTTTAAGGGTACTTACGCTTATATTAATTATCATTATCAAAATCGATTAACTCTTATCACAATTACTTAGTGTTGCCTAAATGCGAGACTGCGAGTCTTACAACTCTCGCTGTTAGAATAACACAGAGTCAATTGTTTTGATAGATATGAAAAATTCAACTAAATTAATGAAACTCCATTCATCTAGTGGCACTAACTGTACAACTATCAATAATTACGTACATACCACATAACGGGAGTGGGGGCTATAATCACACCTATCTATCATGAGACTATTTAATATAACATCAAATTATTTCCCCTTGTACTGGTATTGAGAATACAAAATGTTAACAAAACTTTCTTTGCCAAAGGAATCGTAAAATGCTGTCTAAGAGAGAACTGAGGGACTCTTGCATCGAGTCTTGGTCTTGCATTTGAGCAACACTACAATTACTTGTGATCGACTTAGCATATCCCAAAATGTTGTGTGGTAGCGGCTACTATTACTACCAACCCTTACTTTGCTCGTGGATGTCGTAAAAGACGGCTAAGAGTCTTATACGACCTGGGTCAACTCTATCTGATGCCATTTGGTCAACAATTACATTCATAAGAAGAGTTGACGTCTGGCAGGCGGCTGGTCATAAAACTATTGCCAATAACTTTTACAATATATACTACGAAGGAAGAGTACATATTGTATCGACCCCAAATAATTGGGATAAAAGTAGGAGAATGATGAATGATGATCTTAAATAAAAATGTAGGGCCTCAAGCTCAAAGTTGCTCAGCGTGCATATAGAGCGGGCTATGCTCGGGATTTCTCTGCGAAATAGTATCCGTAATACGAAAAAACCGCAGAAGAATGGATGTAAACGATATAGCACGCTGAAGTGGTAATAGGATAAACGCATCGCTCGACAAATCAATAAGCAGGATGAAGGGTTCTTGAGTGGCGACCGCGTTTCCGACGATGACGTCTTGTTCACTCCAAGCAAGTGGACTAATGGTTTGGTAAAAGTTGCGAGGATTAGTTGCATGTGGGTGGCACAAGACTAACACAAAGACTGAATGATGATGATGAAGGCATATTGCAAATAGTTTTGTCAATAACTTTATGACAGGGCGCCTATCTTATGTCAACACTACTTTTGAATGTAATTGTTGACCAAACGGCATCAAATGGAGTTACAAATCTATAATAAGCTTATGAAACCCATTTTCCGTGTGGTTACAGAGTAAGAATACAATTTACAATCCCCTATCTTACTTGTGAGTGATTGTAAGAGACGATTAAGGGCGCAAGCATATAACATCTATACAAGAAAAAGAAAGCTTGATACAAAACCTTATACCAATACGTCTGACCAGCGTGGTATAGTAGGTCAATTTCCTTTCCATTATGAATGAAGCTTGAGCCCAGAAGTGGGACATATGAGCTGAGATGTTGACCTATAAGCAAAGTAAGAGTTGCTGGTATTCGTAGCCACCCACCACTAGTCCACTGGCAGACATAAGCCTGACTATAGGGGGAGGAATAATGCCCTAATTGCCACCCTAGGTGGTTCGGCGATCAAAGTTATTTAAATTAAATTATTACACTAAAACCTTGCAAGGATACGTATATATCGTACCATCATCATCACAGCCCATATATGTCCCACTGTTGGGCTCGGGCCTCCTCCGTAATGGGAGGGAAATTAACCTACTATACCACGCTGGTCAGACGTGTTGTTATACGGTTTTGTTTTGAGTTTTCCTTCTCTCGCATAGATGTTACATGCGTTTTATATCCCTTAGTCGTCTCGTACGATCACCCACGGGTAAGATATGGTGAATAGTATTCTTACTCCGTCACCACACGGAAACATCATATATCGTATAGTAATATACTATACGATTCTTGTAGCAAATTGAGAAAAGTATCATGCATATCAGGCGCTTCTGCCATACTTCCTATTATAATCATACCCACTTAAGGCACACATATAGGCCACATAAGGTCTGGCATATCCGTAGTACTATATTGCTGCGCTTCACGTATCAGTACATCCTCTTATATTTCAGTATTTTTGAAGTGAAAACTTAATTTGGCGCACCACACAGAATTTTTCGTAGGCAGTAGTAAACTTTAGTCTTGGACTGCTCACTCATCCATGGGTGGCAGTAACACTTACCATAAGGTGTGCTGCTTGCTCGTTTGCCACCATGAGATAAACAATAAAAACAGGCAGTAAGTGAGGCTGATCTGTCACGCTCTGAAGTGAAAGGCTCGATCGGTTGAACTCGGGACCGCCGAGTGTACTTGAGCGAGATAGATACAGTCAGCTGCTCTTCACCGCTGCGTTGCTGTGTTTACTAAATACAATTTATATGTAGGTAATAATTTTTATTATTACCAATTATTCAATAGTTTTTAATAGTTATTATTGATACGTAATAATGATTATTTTAACAATCATTTTTTGATTTATATTGTGAGGTTATTGTATATAGTTAGCGGTTTATCGTGCTAATATTATATAGTGAAAAATCCGCCAAGTGCGAGTAACTCGCACGCGAAGGGTTCCGTACATACATATTATCACGCCATGTCCTTTGCAGGGTAGGCAGAGAGAACAGAGTGCCAGAGAACTCTATCCTTGCATACTTCACTCGCTTCCTCAACATTCATAATTCTCTTCATACACGCTCGCCGGTTTCGGAGACTCTTGACTCCACCTTCCTTCAGTACATGACATATATATATGTTCATATATATATACATACACATATATATATATATATATATATATATATATATATATATATATATATATATATATATATATATATATATATATGTTCCGTACCCTAATATATATAAAAAAAATGTGATGTAACTAAAAATTTAAGGTTTTCGGCATTTTTCCTTTATATATGCTATAAATCGTTGCTTCATGTGAAATTTCAAGATTCTAGGTCGACTTGAAAGTACCCTTTAGGTTTTGATTCCCTTGCGAGTAGGTGCGTGTTTGAAAATATGCGGCTTAAATTGCTGTTTCTTTTGATTGCGTTGACATAGAAATTTTATTTTGTTACAGCTTAAAGATCTTATAGATCTGAGTATTTGATATGAATTTCAATTTAGTACTTCTACGCGTTCATGAGGAAAGGGGTACTAAGTTTAAAATTATGAAAAATATTTTTATTATATGATGTAATTATAAATATACGGTTTTTGCAATTTTTCCTTTATCTGTGCTATAAGACGTTGCTTCGTACTAAATTTCAAGATTCTGAGTTCACAGGAAGTACCCTGTAGGTTTTGATTTCCTTGCGAGTGTCAAAAATTTGCGGCAATTTGCGCCATAAACGCCTGTATCTTTTGATTGCATTGGATTAGTAGTTTCATTTTTTCACAGCTTTAAGGGACAGTAGACTTGAGTATTTGGTATAAATTTCAACTTGATACCTCCACGCGTTCTTGAGAAAAAGGGTCTTGACAGACAGACAGACGGACAGAGGGACGGATGGACGGATAACGAAGTGATCCCATAAGGGTTCCGTTTTTTCTTTTTGAGGTACGGAACCCTAAAAAACATTAAACATTAAAAACATAATTGAAATAAAACTACATTTACGGATTCTATCGCGTTTGTATTTGATTTATAATTTCCCGACGTTTCGAACACTTTACAGTGATCATGGTCACGGGAGGACTGAGGTGTCTTACGTCCAATATGTCATTGTTATTACAGAAATTTATTTATATCTACCCTATAAGATATTAAATTTTGACCCACATTTTTATACAAAATTAATACAAATTCATTGCCAGTACAAAAAGAGAATGATTCTATATAATATAAAATTTATGTTGTTCATGATTTGTTATTATTGAGATATTTAATTTATGATAATTATTATTGTGGCAATTTTAAAATTTTTACAAAACTAACAGAAACTATTAAGCTACTACCGGATCGGAACACGGCCACACTGAGAAAGATCCGGCGAGAAAACTCAGGAGGCATGATACTAATTTTATTATTGAATTTTAGAGTGGCGGCCTACTTTATCTTACTAAAATTAATTAAATTAAAATTTAACTATTATTGTGGGTCAAATCATCAATTAAAAATATTGGGTTTTAGGGATTGTAATTAATACACTGAGTAAGAATTCTGTACGTAAAGTATAAAGTCTTTATTGCAACCAGAGGCACAGAGAAGACAGAATAATGTATAGACAAAGATAAACCCAAAAATAAGTGTTGCCACTCCTTATAACAAAATTATTACTACATACCTATGTTTACACCTTTAATATTTATATTTTATTCAATACTCCCACTTAAATTTAAAGTTGTACAAACTTAAAAGAAAACTTTAACAAAATTAACAAACTTATGAAATATTTTTGAGAATACTATCTCTAATAAAATTAAACTTATTAAGTGGCAAAGCTTTAGTAAGAAAATCAGCCAATTGCTATGAGCTCTCAACATATTTGATTTGCAATAATTTCTGTTCAACTTTTTCTCTAATAAAGTTGTATCTCACATCAATGTGTTTCGTTCGCTTATGAAAAACTGGATTATTTATTAATTTTATTGCGCTCTGATTATCAATATTCAATATAATTGAGTACTGAGGTTCACCTATGTCTAACAAAAATTGTTTTATCCACAATATTTCTTTTGCAGCATCGCTAGCAGCCATATATTCAGATTCTGTCGTTGACAAGGCTACTGTATTTTGTTTCTTACATGCCCATGTTACAGGACCTCCATTCATTAGAAATAAATAGCCCGTAGTTGACTTTCTACTGTCTACATCACCTGCAAAGTCGGAATCTGAATAACCTACCAATTCTATATTATCATGATACACAATTGACATTTTTTTTTTTTTTTTTTTTGGTGGACTATGGATTAGTCTCGCCCCGCCAAATCGGTCCGGGGTGACGGAGAAGGCGGCGCGTGACCCCATAGACCCACCGTAAAAACTCCTCTCTCTTCGCCGTGCGAGCGGGTCACCGGGACCAGATTTTTAACTTCGGTGGCCCGCCCGGCGGTTCACCCTCGCGGGTTCTTCTCGTCGACGCCCCGACAGATTTCGCCGTCGGGGCGTCGCCCTCACGCGGTGGCCTCACGTCGGGTGACCGGACAATTCCCCGGTCCGATCACCCGAAGCCTCGGTTAGGGCGGCATCAGGCGCAGGTATCCGCGCCTGCGCCGCCCCGGCCGCTGGCGGCGGCCCGGGGCGCGGGAATCCTCCCTTGCCCGTTCCGCCGCTTCCTTCTGCGAGATGACAGCCTCGCAGAAGGCGGCGACCGCGTCCCAGTTCCTGATGCTGTCGACCATCGCTCTCGCGACGGCCGGCAGCGTCAGGTCGGCACCGATGACAGCGACGAGGTCACGGCGCTGCCGCTCCCATCCCGGACACACCTCCAGCGTGTGTTGCGCCGTGTCCTCGTCACTCCTGCAGTGGTGGCAGGCCGGAGTCCACTCCCTATACACGACCCTGTGCAGGTACAACCCGAAACACCCGTGCCCCGTCAATACCTGCACCAGCCGAAAGGTGAGGACTCCGTGCCGCCGCTCCATCCACTCTATCAATACGGGCCGGAGGGCCTCAACGGTCTCCACACCGTGCCTAGGCCTCTCCAGCCGCGTAGCCCAACGGGCGATGACGTCTCGGCGGGCATCCACGCGCCAGGTGGCTATCTCGCTCAACGATGGGGAGCCACCTTCCTCGCGCGCTGTGATAACCCGCCGGTAGAGGTCGGAGAGCATCTCCGCCTCTAGGTCCCACGGGGGTGTCCCGGCCAACAGGCACGCCGCCTCTGTCGACACCGTGCGGTACCCGCGAATGGCTCTGACCGCCATGGCTCTCTGTGGCCTCCACAGAACCGCCCTGAGCTGGGCGTTCAGAGCCCTCGCCCACACGTGTGCGCCGTACATGGCCATCGAGCGGATGACCCCCGCATACAGCCGTCGGGCCTCAAAACTGGGTCCGCCCACATTCGGCATGAGTCGAGAAAGGGCGGACGCCGCGCCGACAAGCCGGGGAGCAATCTGTCGGAAATGCTCCCGGAACCACCATCGCCCGTCGAGCACCAGACCCAAGTACCTCATATGGGCCTGGATGCTGATGTGGATGGAGTTTACCACTATCGAGGCGCCGATGGGCAGCCTCACACGGGGCCCATGGAAAAGTAGGGCCTCCGTCTTGTTTAGGGCCACCCTGAGCCCCAGCGCCTCGATCCGCCTGACCATCTCCTCGGTGCCGAGAGTGGCCAGGCTCGCCGCCTCTTCGAGTGTCCTGCCCCGGGCTGTGACGAGCGTGTCGTCAGCGTAGCACACCAAGCTCAGCCCGGGGGGGAGACTCCCTCTCAACGCCCAGTCGTACCCGATGTCCCACAGAGTCGGCCCCAGAACCGACCCCTGTGGAACGCCGCACGACATGGGCGTCCGCACAATGTCCCCTGCGGGACCCGCGCAGAGGATACTGCGGCCCTCCAAATAGTCTGCCACCAGCCGCCTGAGGTACAGGGGCACTCCATGGAACCGGAGCGCCTCCCTGATGCAGCCGAATGGCAGACTATTGAATGCGTTGGCGATGTCCAACGACACCGCCAACAGCACTCCCTTCCCGGCGACGGCCTCCGCGGCCGCCTGCCTCAGGCGTAATAGGGCCCCGATGGTCGAACGCCCCCTCCGAAACCCATACTGAGCGTCCGACAGATCGGGCCCCACCTCCTCCAGGTGTCGGACGATGCGGGCAGCGAGCACACGCTCCAGCAGCTTACCCACATCGTCGAGGAGCACGATGGGCCTGTAGGCCGACGGCAAATCCGGGGACCGTCCCGGCTTTGGCAGGAGAACCAACCTCCCTTCCTTCCAGCACTCAGGGAACCGTCCAGACGTCAGACAGGCGTTGAACAGCTGCCTGAGGCGAGGCTCGAAGTGCTCGAGGAGCGACGTCAGCACCCGGACTGGAATTCCGTCCGGGCCGGGGGCCGTGGTGGCGGAACGAATCTTCGCCACGGCCGCCCCCACTTCCGACTCCGTCACGGGCGGAACACTCTCGTCGTCGTCGGCCTCCCGGTCCTGATCTGGCGGAGCCATGACCGGGGGCGTGTGTTCCGACTGCCGTGGAAACAGCTCCTCGACCACCCTACGAAGGAAGTCGGGCTGGAGGGTCTCGGTGAGGGGGGGGGCCCGCGCGCGAAGCTTGTTCAGCGCCGCGCGATATGGGCGACCCCAGGGGTCACGGTCGAGACCGTCCAGCATCTCCTGCCAACTCGCGCCCTTGGCGGCACGGATGGCCAGCCGAAAGGCAGTCCGCGCACTGCGGTACGCCTCGTACAGCTGGCCCTCCCGCTCGACGTCGCGGTGACGCCGCCGGCTGCGGGTGTAGGACCTTCGGGCACTGATACACGCCGCACGAAGGTCCGCCAGTCTTGGGGACCACCAGTAGACCCCCTGCCTCGGAGGTGGACGCCGCCGCACTCTGGGCATGGCCGCATCGCAGATCTGCGTTAACGCACTGCGAATGCGGACAGCCTCAGCGTCCACTCCGTCCGCTGGGGGTGGTGAGGACAGCCACGTGCTGACAATGGCCGCCTCCGCCAGTAGATCCCTGTCAAGACGACCCACAGCCCACCGCGGAAACGCGGGAGCTCCGTCCGCCCTGTGACCCCTACCGGGTTCCCGGGGGGAGACCTCCATCCGGATGTACCGGTGGTCCGACAGGGTCTCCGCCTCCTCCAGGACACTCCAGTTCCTCACCCGTGGCGCGACAGCGGGGCTAGCGAACGACAAGTCCACTATCGACCCGCCCTGCCGCCGCACACACGTGTTCACCGAGCCTCTGTTCAGAACACAGAGGCCCAGTGAAGCCGCCCACTCGTTGACCGCCCGCCCGCGGTCGTCCGTCATAGGGGACCCCCACGCCGTGGATTTGGCGTTAAAGTCCCCCAGAACCAGGACGAGGCCCGGTGCCAGTCGCCGTATCGAGGCCTCCAAGGTGGTGAGTGAGGCCCCGAAATCGTCCATCCTCCTAGTGGGGGAGAGGTATACGCTGTAGAGCGTGACCCCTCCCCACTCCGCCGCGACAAATTCCTCGCCCCTATCCAAAAGGGACAAGGACGGGAAGTGCCGCTGCGTTGAGACGACGATTGCCGCGGTACCGTTTCGACTGACCACCCAATTGGGGCGATCAGGCACGGCGTACGGTTCCGCGACTACGGCTGCACCAATCGACCACTCCGCCATGGATTGCAGGAGGAGATCCTGCGCTCCGGCGGAGTGGTTGGTGTTGGCCTGCAGGAGGAGGTGCATGGATGGTGTACCCATTATCGGGTTGTATCCATGACCTCCTCGCCAGCGGGCGATCGGACCGCGCTAGGAGCGGGAGCGGCCGTGGTCGTAGGGCCGCCCCGCGCCTTTGGGGCCGAAGCTGGAGGTTTGCACGCCCCAGAGCCCATGCGGTGCTTGGCGGGCTTATTGCCCGCCGCACACGCGGGGCAGTGGGGCGGGGCGGCGCAAGATGCCGCCACGTGCCCGGTCTGACCGCAGCGGAAACACAATCCGCCGCAGTCGAAGCAATTAGTGCACGTCGGTCGAGTGTGTCCGACCGCCATGCACTTGTAGCACCTCGCAGGCCGGTGCTCAAGCACGGTTACCCGCGCCGAGCTCCAGCCCACGAGGAGCCTGCCTGAGCCGGCCAGTTGCCTGACCGACTCCACCGGGCACTGCGCCCAGGCAGCACCTACGCCACCCGGACCGGGACGAATGACACCGACCCGGACGGTGTCTATGGGACACCCGGTTTTCGAGGCAATAGCCTCCCGGATGTCTTCCACCGTCACTGAATCGTCCAAACCCGAAATGCGCATTTCGGCGCACTTGACGGGCCTGGCGATCCTGATGCCACCCTCCTCGGCGAACAAACCTCTCAGCTTCTCGGCCACGCTGTCAGCCGTCTTGGCGCCCTCGGCCCCTGGGAACTCGAGAATTCGAGCCCCCGTCCGGGCCTTGCGGGTCCTGGCTTCGACGCTTCCAATATCGGAGACGTCTAGCTCCCGCCGGGCCTTCCTCAAGACGGCCTCGTAGCTGAGGCCGCTTCTTTGCTGCTAGACGCGCCGACGACCTAGTGGGGCCTTCACCAGCCGACCCACTGTCCTTTTTGGACGGCCCTGCGGGAATATCACCGCCCTCGTCCATTCTGACGGTAGATCCGCCGCCCTCGTCTTCGGACGGCTCTGCGACATCGCTGTCGCCCTCGTCCGTCGACGGCTCTGCTGCGAGTCTACCGTCCTTCTTCTCTTCAGCGGCGGCAGCCTCCCTGCGCGCTCGCCGCTCCTCCAGCCGCCTTTTGTGGCTCAGGCCGTTGCCCCGAGACTTTCGAGGCGACCTCCTCTTCTTCTTCTGGGCCTCCACGGTTTGTGCCGGGCCCTCGGCAGACGCCTCAAGTCCTGAGGACGAGGCGTCGTCTTGGTCAGTTTTTGATCGGCTTGACCGGGCCTTGGGGTGAGGATCGCTACAATCCCCGTCGGTTTTATTTAAATTTTGAGTATCCATTTGATTCCCACGAGAATGGGAGATACATTGCGTCGACCCGGGCAGAGATCCCTTTACCCGGGCAAGCCTACATTTACCAACCAGGGGGTCAGCCGGTACCCTGGCTGGAGCGTGCTAACGACAGAACAACCCATCTGCCATGCATCTTCTCGCCGCACGCCAGAACTTAAGATTCTGGGTGATTTCCGAGTCCGAATGTTACTTCGAACTCTTTATAGAGGTTGTCTTCCTCGCGGTCCGGGCGGTTAAGCCAAGACCCTCGCTCCTGAAACTAAGACAAGCAAAGAATCAGGTTTACGATGTGTGGGCGGTGGCGTGTGCCTGCCCAGCCCTCAAATGAATGAGTGACTGAGCCCGTCCCAATATTTCGCGTCCTATACCCTCTACTACGACTGTAGTAGAGTAAGGAGCGAAATCGCGCAGATATTCGCTACGGACGACAGTACAACAGAAGAACTGGGGACCGCCGCCCGCACCCAGGGTACACCGCGTGGAGGTTTCTGGGATAGTACCCCTGATACACATTTGACATCATCTTTGTGTAAATTAGGTAACGAATTATACGTTTAACGGCATTTACATGAGATTTGTTTGGATTATTTACATATCTACTAACTAAATTAACTGCATAACTTATGTCTGGCCTGGACACAGAAGCTAGAAACAATAGAGCTCCCACTGCTTCCCTATATGGAAAGTTATTACTAGATTCATCATTTACATTTTTAGACAATTGCACATTTACATCTGCTGGTGTACTACAGTTCTTTGCCTCAGACATATTAAACTTATTAATTAAATTTCCAATGTAAGTTATTTGGTTCACAGTTATATTGTTATTTGTTTTATTTATCTCAATCCCAACAAATGTATTCAAAGTTAATCTTTTTATTTTAAAATTGTTTGCCAAATCATTCAAAATAATGGATATAACATCCTTACTTTTTGACAATAATAAACCGTCATCTACATAGAGAATTAAAATAACTTTAATACTTTTAAAATATCCTACAAAAACACAATTATCTGCATTACATGCTTTAAAACCATATGAAGTAAGGAACAAGCTAAACTTTTTGTTCCAGCAACGTGATGACTGTTTAAGACCATACAACGATTTGTTCAACTTACATACTTTTTCTGTTGCTAGTTCAATACCCTCTGGCACCTCCATGTAGATTTCTTCTGTGAGCTCCCCATACAGGAAAGCTGTCTCTACATCGAACTGCTCTATCTGGTAATCTTCTTTTGCTGCAATGCTTAATAATATTCTAATTGAGTCATACCTTGTTGTAGGTGAATATGTCTCTGTGTAATCCAAATCCTTCACCTGCGTGAAACCACGGGCACACAGGCGAGCTTTGTACCTTTCTATTTCACCTTTTTTATTTTTCTTAATGGAGAATACCCAGTTACTTGTAATAGGCTTCTTTTCAGTTCTTTCTGTAATCGCCCACGTTTCATTGTCTCTGTGGGATTGGAGTTCGCTGTTAATAGCTTTATTCCAATTATCTTGATCAGGACCAGTTATTGCTTCTCTATAAGTACTTGGTATATCCACTTCTGTCAAGTTTAATTCCATATTCCTCTGTAATCTAGGTCTAAGGTTAATGTTTCTGGTTTCTTCTATTGTTGTTCCAAATGGTGGCCGGAATGAGTCATCGTTGTCATCCAGACTCACCATACTATCATCAGATGAAGTTTCAGCAGATCCATGTCTATCTGTCTCACTTTCTTGTGGTAAAGTAACAGGTTGATTTGCCACCTCTATTTCATCTACCTTCACTTCAGTGTAGTTTTGTTTTGGTCCTATATTACTGTTATGTTCATCAAAATGTATATCCCTGGACACAATTATCTTCCTTGAATTTTGGTCATACATTCTGTAATTCTCGTTCTCATATCCCACTAAAATCAATTTGGCACTTTTCTTATCTAACTTCTTTCTCCTTTCTTTTGGAATATGTACATACCCCACTGAGCCAAATATTCTGATATGTTTCAGGTTTGGTTTTTGGTTAAACCAAAGTTCATATGGAGATACATTGACAGTCTGGCTTGATGAAGTTCTGTTTAATATATACACAGCACAACTGGCAGCTTCAGCCCACAAATTTTTAGGGCAGTCTTTTGCATAAAGCATTGATCTTGCACTTTCCATGATTGTTCTCATTTCTCTTTCCGCTCTGCCATTTTGCTGCGGTGGGTAGGGAGCCGTACACTCATGTGTAATTCCTTTACTTTCCAGAAAACTTTTGAATTCATGGTTCACATACTCTCTTCCATTATCTGTGTGTAAAATATGTACATTGTGTTGAAACTGATTGTTTACTATAGCATTATATTTAATGAAATGTTCAAGGACCTCACTCTTGTGTGTCATGAAGTAGATATGCCGGTAACTAGTTGCACCATCCTTAAATAAAACAAAATAACGCTTTCCTGATACTGATAGCTCTTCAATAGGTCCACAAACATCACTGTAAACAATGTCTCCCGCTTGGTACATGCCCCTCTCAGATTTTCCAAATGGCAGTCTAGCTTGCTTGCCATATTGACATGCTTCACAATTGAACTTTTCATCCCCAGTCAATATTGCAGGAAAAGCTCCAATTTTGCTCATTTTCTGAAGTTCTTTCACATTTATGTGCCCGAGACGTTCATGCCATATTTTAATATCTGAGTGAACAATATTACAGCTTTCTTGTACAACTGTTTTAATTTCTAATTCATATAGGTTGTTTTCTTTTAGCTGTGCACACATAACTATTTCCTTGTTTCTCATAATAAAAGCAGTTTTGTCACCCTTTACTATCATATAACCTTTTCTGGTTGCCACTCCCTCAGAGAAAAGGTTTCTTCTTAATTGAGGCACATAAATTACATCTTCTATTTTGCTTTCTATCCAATGCCCCTGCACTTTTCTTTTTATTAATATGGATCCTGTACCACAAACTTGAACATTTTGCTTATTTCCAAGTTTAACAGTTTTATTCTGATCATTCATGTGATACTCATGGTATTCATAGAAAAATTCACGTCTGTATGTCATGTGGGCCGATGCACCACTATCCAATAACCATACATCATTTTCATGAACATGTGAAGAGGCCTTCTCCGCATTGAACGCTAACATATTGTGTTGCTCTTGGTTCTTACGAACAGATTTCTTAGGCGCTCTGCAATCCTTTGCAAAATGGCCTCTTTTGTTACAGTTGTAACATATGAATCTGGGACTTGAATTCATCGTGTTGCTTGTGGAGGCGTTGGTAGCTTCCCAATTTGTTTTAAACTGCTTTGGATTTTTCTTGGAGATCACTAAGGCAGTCTGATTTTCTACATCATTTTCCAAGCTAGCTTCCTCATCAATCAATCGTGATGTTAGGTTCTGTATAGTTTGACCTTCTGGATCAAGTGATAGCCATGCTTGTCGCCAAGAACGATATGCTGGCGGTAATGTACTTAATATTTTAGTCATTATAGCAGTATCACTCAACTTTTCACCACATTCTCTTAGTTGCTTCGCTAGACTCTCCACTTTCGACACGTGTTGCGCCATCTTGTCATTTGAACAATATGTATACTGGTAGAACTTTTCATGAATCATCATTTTATTGAATTCCGATTTATGCTCATATATTGCTTCCAGTTTATTCATCACATTCTTGGCAGTATCGCAATTTTCTATAAGGGCGATTTGGTTAAGATCCATTGACGACGTTAAAATAAACATCGCCATGCCATCATCTTTGTTCCATTGCATTTGTGCGCAAGTTTCTACAGGTTTGGGTGTATATATATTCAAACCCTTTGCTCTCAATGCGCATTTCATCTGGAACTTCCACTGCTTGAAGTTATTTCCGTCGAACTTTTCGACTTTCATGGAATTTGTAACTTCCATGTTGCTTTTGAGGTTATGTTTTTTTTTATACGCCGGTTAACACACTCAATTATTGCTCTTTACTCGCGTTTCAACACAATCACTTTTTATTTACGTCCTGGGCCCATAACCTATTGGGTTTTAGGGATTGTAATTAATACACTGAGTAAGAATTCTGTACGTAAAGTATAAAGTCTTTATTGCAACCAGAGGCACAGAGAAGACAGAATAATGTACAGACAAAGATAAACCCAAAAATAAGTGTTGCCACTCCTTATAACAAAATTATTACTACATACCTATGTTTACACCTTTAATATTTATATTTTATTCAATAAAAAACATAATTGTTTTTCATAGGTTTAAGTTTTCACTTCTGTCGGCAGTCCTCATGACTACTTTTTTTATTTGCGTGATAAACGAGAAAGTAGCACACATGATGGAGAATGTAACTGCCTCTCGTAGACCTTTGCATTACAAAGGTACAGTTAAATCTCTGCCCACCAACCAAAATCTACTCAGAAAACTGCTCACAGAATGTAGCACAATAGCACATTGCCATTACTCAGACGTTGATTTTCTCTAAGAGTGTGGTACTACCCCGGACGGATGTCCAGAATGTAACTCTACCACAACGTAATTCTATATTTCTTTAAAATAAAATTATATATTATATGCTTTATTAGCTGTGTGGTAGCGACTACGAATACTACCAACACTTACTTTGCTCGTGGATGTCGTAAAAGACGACTAAAAGAGCCTTATAACGACCTAAACAACATCACAGAGGATAACAACATCTACAAGTAGAAGAGTTTCACTAATAACAAGACCACCAGTGCCAAGAAGAAACCCTAAAATGACATGTTGTCACTTAACATCTATGACACATGAATTGCGCTCTTAAAGCTTAAACCAACTGTTATAAAGCTAATTTAAGAATATTAATTTTGTAAACAAACCACCATGAAAATTAAATTAAACATAAAATAAGCACGGAGAAAAAGACTGTGGAATAACTTAAAATAAAAAAAATGAGCTGAACTAATTACATCTGATGCCGTTTGGTCAACAATTACATTCACAAGTAGTGTTGACGTCTTTTTTTTTTTTGTTTTTTTTTTTTTTTTTTTTTGGGGGTGGGCCACGGTCGGCGCACTCCTCGCACCACTCCGTCCGGGGTGACAGAGGGACGTAAGCGCGCACACCCGTAACCCACCCGTGACGTCGCCTTCGTCGTTGGGCCGACCACCGGAGCAGAGTGACTTGACGTCATTGGTCGACCCGACGGAATACCCCTGAGGAGTACCCTCGCCTCGACCGACATCCCCCCCTCGGGTAGGATGTCGGTCTTTCCTCACGCGGTCGGCCTCTCGGCGGGTGACGGACTAATTCCCCGATCCAGTCACCCGCGGCCATGGCTAGGGCGGCATCAGGCGCAGGTAATCGCACCTGCGCTGCCCCAGTCGCCGGCGGCGGCTCGCGCACGCGCTCCGCCGCCTCCTTCCGCGAGACTACTGCCTCGCAGAAGGTTGCGACCGCATCCCAGTTCCTGATGGTCGGCAGCGTCAGGTCGGCACCGATGATTGCGACGAGTTCACGACGCTGCTCTGCCCAAGCGGCACAAACCTCGAGCGTATGCTGCGCCGTGTCTTCGTCGCAATCGCAGTGGTGGCAGGACGGTGTACTCTGACGACCTTGTGCAGGTATTTGGCGAAGCATCCATGCCCCGTCAAAACCTGCACCAGTCGGAAGGAGAGCACCCCGTGCCGCCGTTCCAACCACTGCATCAGCACCGGCCGGAAGGCCTCTACGGTCCGCACACCGAACCGAGGCCTCTCCAGCCGGACTGCCCAACGGGCAATGACATCTAGGCGGGCGTCAACGCGCCAGGCGGTGAGTTCCCTCAAAGAGACCACACCGCCCTCCGCGCGCACCCCCGACACCCGCCGATACAAATCGGCGAGCATTTCCGCCTCCAGGTCCCACGGGGGACTCCCGGCCAACAGGCACGCTGCCTCCGTCGCCACCGTGCGGTACCCGCGTACAGCCCTGACCGCCATGGCCCTCTGTGGTCGCCACAGAAAAGCCCTGAGTCGGACGGTCAGGGACCCCGCCCACACCAGTGCGCCGTACAGGGCCACCGACCGGACGACCCCCGTGTGCAGCTGTCGGCACGTAGCGCTCGGTCCGCCCACATTCGGCATTAGCCATAAAAGGGCGGACGCTGCGCCGACGAGCCGCGGAGCGAGCCTGCGGAAATGCTCCCGAGACCACCAATGCCCGTCGAGCACCAGGCCCAAATACCTCATATGGGCCCGGATGCTGATGTCAACCGAATTGACGATGATCGAAACGCCGATGGGAGGGCCCATGCGGGGCCCATGGAACAAGAGGGCTTCCGTCTTGTCCAGGGCCACCCTCAACCCCAGCGCCTCGATCCGCCTAACGATTTCTTCGGTGCCGAGAGTCGCCAGGCCTGCCGCCTCCTCCAGCGTCCCACCGCGGGCTGTGACGAGCGTGTCGTCGCCGTAACAGATCACGCCCAGCCCGGGTGGGAGGCTCCCTCTCAACGCCCAGTCGTAGCCGATGTTCCACAGGGTGGGTCCGAGGACCGACCCCTGTGGGACACCGCACGTCATGGGCGTTCGCACAATGTCCCCTACTCGATTGGTGTAGAGGACGCTGCGCCCCTCCAGATAGTCTGCCACTAGCCGCCTCAGGTAAACTGGCACTCCGTGGTATCGGAGCGCCTCCCTGATGCAGCTAAATGGCAGACTATTGAATGCGTTGGCGATGTCCAGGGACACCACCAACAGCACTCCTCCGCCGGCGACGGCCTCAGTCGCCACGGCCCTCAGGCGCAGCAGAGCCGCGATCGTCGAACGACCCCTCCTGAACCCAAACTGGGCGTTCGACAGATCGGGCCCCGTGCCAACGAGGTGCCGCTCGATGCGGGCAGCCAGCACCCTCTCCAATAGCTTGCCCGCATCGTCGAGCAGCACGATAGGCCTGTAGGCCGAGGAGTGTTGACGTCTGGCAGGCGGCCGGTCATAAAACTATTGTCAATAACTTTTACAATATGTACTATGAAAGAAGAGTACATATTGTATCGACCACAAGTAATTGGTATAAGAGTAAAGAATGATGATGTTTTAATGGCTCCAATGTGATTCAATACGAAATAATATTATATATTTTGTTAGCAAATCCAGCCTGTTGGTTTGTTTGTAGAAGTCGATATATCGCAGCGCCAACTGGTGGCGAGTTACATCAATGTGGATAGCATATAAACCTTCTCCGTAATAAAATACATATACGTATCAATTTTCATAATGATTGGTTTTTGAGTTTAGCTATGTCATATATAATTAATTGAATTAGGCGATACATGGCGGCAATCCATTATATCAGAACTTCAACTTGCAATTTGGAGGGTGCTCATCACAGGAGTAAGATTGCCTTATATCCTATTCCACCTAGATTCCATCCGGTATTCCTTCCTTTCTTGAGGTGTGCAGTATATTGATTAACCGTGCGAAAGTGGTGGGTCTTCTTCCTTTCCTCCATTTTAAGATGTAATATATACAAACATCCTCTTTTATAGATATAGATTATTGAAACTGCAATAATATAAAACAAGTTATAATTAAGCTAGATCCTACAAATGGTAGTTAGGCTGACCGACCGCATTCGTAACGACGACGTAAGAGAGCGAGTAGGTATGAAAGAGTGTATTGGTGTAAAGATGCGAAAGGGAATGCTCCGATGGTTCGGACATGTGAAAAGAATGCCGAACGAACGTCTGGTTAAGAAGATATACAATGCGAAAGTGGAAGGATGTAGGTACCGAGGGAGACCGAGACTAACCTACCTAGACCAGATCGGTCATGTACTGAAGGAAGGTGGAGTCAAGAGTCTCCGAAACCAGCGAGCGTGTATGAAGAGAATTATGAATGTTGAGGATACGAGTGAAGTATGCAGAGATATAGTTCTCTGGCACTCTGTTCTCTCTGCCTACCCTGCAAGGGATATGGCGTGATGATATGTATGTATGTATAGATCCCACAAATGGTATCTGATCACCGTTTAACTTTCAAAGCAACTATGGTGTATAGAAAAACTGCTACTACTAATAATCACCTAGAAATCACATAAGGGTCTTACTAAAAAAGAGGCCTCTTTTAGTAAGACCATCATTCTCCTACTCTTATCCCAATTAATTGGAGTTGACGCAATATATACTCTTCTACCTACATATTGTAAAAGTTATAGGCAATAGTTTTATGACCAGCCGCCTGTCAGACGTCAACACTACTTGGGAATGTAATTGTTGACCAAACGGCATCAGATGTAGTTGGCCTAGGTCGTTATAAGGCTCTTAGTCTTTTATGACATTCACAAGCAAGGTAAGGGTTGATAGTATTCGTAGTCGCTACCACACAGCAAGACCCTGAAGTGTAGATGTCTTTGAGGGGATACCGCGAGGGTAAACCGCTGGGCGGGCTATCGAAGACAAAGATTGAGTACCGGTGGCCCGCTCGCACGGCGAAGAGAGGTGCTTGCAGGGTGGGGCTATGGGGATGCGCGCCGCCTCTTTCGTCGCCCCGGACCGATTTGGCGGGGAGCGACCACGTCCATAGCCCACCGCAAAAAAAAAAAAAGCTGTATATGTCTTTTAGTAAGATCCTCAGGTGGTTTTATACTATTCCCACTTGCAAGTAATGGGTGGTAACATATTATGTTGTAACCCCCAAATTACCATATAAGGAAATAACATTGAAAAAGCACATCAAATAAGTTAACTATGACTACACTGATAGCGTAGTGGTTAAGATACCGACCTTTCATGCCAATGTCGTGAGTTCAATTTCTACGCAGGAAATTATTTTGTACACTCCACAATGTGTTGTTTTGAGTTTAATTTCTCCCACGTACGTGAAAGATCTGGAATGAACTACCTGCTGCCGTATTTCCCGAGCGCTATGACATGTCCTTTTTTAAACGAGGTTTAAGAAGAGCACTTTCTTCACGGTTTGCAGCAGCCTAGCTTGTACCCTAGTATTGCAAAGGTCCATGAGCGGTAGTGTCACTTACCATCAGGTGTACTGCTTGCTCGTTTGCCACCACCGGCAATAAAAAAAAAGGGGGTCTGAGTGTGATTTGTTTGCTTTAATTGCATGTTTGTAGTCCCCCAGTATAACAGGCAATACAAGGATCCTTACAGCAGGGTTGTGAAAAAAAAAAAGTTTTCAGTAATAGTAGAGCCACGCTGTTGACCGTTCTCTCCGTCCGGGGTAGTACCACACTGAGCAGAAAATCAAAGTCTGAGTAACGGCAATGTGCTATTGCGCTTTGTTCTCTGAGCGAGAAAGCTGGCAAGTCAACTGTTTTTATTTTATTGCTTATGATGGAAAACGAGCAAACAGCACACCTGATGGTGAGTGTCACTGCCGCGCATAGACCTTTGCAATACCAAGGGCATAGCTAGGCCGCTGTCTACCAATACAAACCCCGAACCCACCCAGGTGGGCTGCCGGCTCTCTCGCTCACCGAACGAAGCGCAATAGCACATTGCTATTACTCAGACGTAGATCTTCTGCGAGAGTGTGGTACCCCACTCTCGCAGAAGACTACGGCCTGCGGCTATAAACAGAGAACTGTCAACAGCGTGGTCCTACCAATATTAAACACTAATTTCCTCCTCTTGCATAGATGTTATATGCATTTTCGTTAGTCGTCTCTTATGATCACCCACAGATAAGATAGGGGGTGGTAAATTGTATTCTGACTTCGTCACCACACGGAAAGATATCATCATCAATCCTACTCTTATCACCAATTACTTGTGGTCGATGCAATATGTACTCGTACATAAGACAAAAGTTATTGTCAATAGTTTTATGACCGGCCGTTTGTCTGACGTCAACACTACTTGGGAATGTAATTGTTGATCAGAATCTATCAATAGCTGACGATGAATAGCTTTTAATCATTTTTATAACAACCCCGAGCAATATAGTTGATAATACGCTGTGGGTTGATGGCTTGGAGCCATCAACCCACAGCGTTCTCTTTTAAATGTGCTCATAAATAATTTGAACAACAATTGATATAGAAGGTTTTTTATGGTGGCAAACGAATAGACAGCACACCTGATGGTAAGTGTCACTACCGCTCATAGACCTTTGCAATACCAAGGGTATAACTAGGCCGCTGCCTACCAATACAAACTCCAAACCCATCCCAGTTGGGCTGCCGGACATCTCGCTCACCAAACGAAGGGCATTAGCACATTGCCATTACTCAGACGTCGATCTTCTACTCAGTGTGGTACTACCCCGGACGGACCGGCCCGCGGGTGTAGACAGAGATCTATCCACAGCATGTCCTACCACTAGTCAGCTTTTTATATGAACGCTTTCAAACAAACTAACAATAAAATTTTATTAATTTTAAAATTAACTAATCATATATAATATTATCTGACGTAAATTTATTAATTTGAAATATTATTTGCATATACCTACTATATTAAAGCATATGTTTAAAAACACTTGAGTAAAATTTTCAAATTTCTATAGATTTTATTTGCTCATTGTTAATAAAAGGATTTTAATAATTTATTCTGACACGTGTTGAAATTGTTGGATTGGCTTTTTGTTCTCTTTTCTTTTACGTAGTTGATACTAATATTACCTATCCTTGTCGAGGCAGCGGGTGACCGGACCGGGGATAAGTCTGGTCGCCCTGGAACCGAGGCCACTGCGTGAGTACGACGCCCCGACGGTGGAAACTGTCCGGGCGTCGACATATGAGAGGATACGCGTGAGGGTAGACCGCCGTGTGGGCCACTGAAGAAAAAGACCGCGTACCAGTGGCCCAACCACACGGCGTCCAGAGTTATATTGTAGGGCGGGTTTACGGGGTCTTGCATCGATTTTCCTGTCGCCCCGGACGAGTAAGCGGGGTTGGGCGAACCGTAGCCCGCCGCCAAAAATCCTTATATTCTTCGTAGATATATTAAAGATGACTTAAAAGATTCTTTTCTGTGTGATGACGGAGTAAGAATACAATTTCCTACCCTATCTTACTGGTGGGTTGAAAGAGACGGCTAAGGTATATAAAACGCATACATCTAAGCAAAGAGAAAGAAAACTTGAAACAAAACCCTATACCAAAATGTCTGATCAGCGTGGTATAGTAAGTCAATTCTCCTTCCATTATAGAGGAGACTCGAGCCCAACAGTGGGACATATATTAACTTAAATGATGATAATGATGAAGAAGATTGTGCATTGCCCAATTGCATTTGATTATGTTTATAAATGCATTCCTAAGTAGTGTTGACGTCAGATATATAATACTGGAAACACATTGCCAATACTGCCAGCCCAATTGGGTGGGTTTGGGGATTGTATTGGTAGGCAGCGGCCTAGCTATACCTCTAGTATTGCAAAGGTCCATTGGCGGCAGTGACACTTACCATCAGTTGTGCAGCTTGCTCGTTTGCCAACATAAGTAATAAAAAACACATTGGAGGCTGACTTTCGTGAAAATATATAATTAAAAAAAAAGTGTGTGTGTCAGCGCCGACGCACGACTGGAGTTTACTCCTTAAGTACGATTATCAAAACAGGCACAAAAAAAGCTCATTTGACTAAAAATAATATATATATTTTTATTTACATTTATTAAAACTGTTCAGTGAATCTCACGTCAGAAAATGAAAGTGTGCAGAATAGGTTGCGCACCAAAAAAGTGACGAGGTCATTCGATCACTAGATTTTACTCCTCAAATTTTTCTCATACCGGGCGTCTTATATGAAAATCGATTCTTAAGGAGTAAACTCCAAAAAATTACGAGCCCACTTAGTTTCTTGCCGGAGCTTCTCAGTATATAGCTGCTTTCCAATCCGGTGGTAGATTAATTAAATTTAATTTAAAAAACAATAATGTATAATTGACAATAATAAGTCCATATGGGACTTATGCATAATAAATGATTTGATTTGACTAAAAAACTGTATATACCTTAGATTAGATTTCGAATGCATTATCAAAAGCAAATGAGTCAATTATCGTAGTGAGTTGTTACTCGTTTCTTATAAAAGAGTTGCTGTCCGATTTCTTTAAGTTTAGTAAACTATGGTGCCATTTTTATATGTTCAATTCCCACGCGTACTTTGTCATCGTCATTAAAGCTGATACGTCCCAACGTTGGGCTTTATTAACCTCTAGAATGGGAGGGAAATTAATCTACTGTACGACTTTCATCAGACAGGTTAAAATGAAGTTTTAATTCGAATTTCCCTTCTTTTTTATAGTTATAATCTGCTTATTGTAATACTTAGTGCTATCCGCTAGTTGTAGTACTGAATCTAATTTGTGTCTGTCAATCTTTTGTTCCCTTTTTTTTTTTGTTTTTTTTTCGGTGAGCTATGGACGTGGTGCGCTAAATCGGTCCGGGGGATGGAAGAGGCGGCGCGCAACCTCATAGACCCACCCTGCAAACACCTCTCTTCGCCGTGCGAGCGAGCCACCGGTACCCGATCTTTGTCATCTGTGGCCTGCCCGGAAATCGGAAGTTTTGTAAAGTCCCCAGGATTATTTCCTTAGTGCAGGGTGGTGTTTTTTATATACAATAAAATCTAGATTATGTTTTATAGATTTTGGCGGCAAACGAGCAAGCAGCACACCTGACGGTAAGTGTCACTGCTGCCCATGGAACTTTGTAATACCAAAGGTAATAGTTAGGCCGCTGCCTACCAATACGAACCCCAAACCCACCACAGTTGGGCTTCCGGCTCTCTCGCTCACCGAACGAAGCGCAATAGCACATTGCCATTACTCAGACATCGATCTTCTGCTCAGTGTGGTACTAACCTGGACGGATCGGCCCGCGACTGTAGACAGAGAACTGTCAACAGCATGATCCTATTATATTAAATTTTACTATTCTTTGAGTTACGGAGACCATGATCTCCGTAACTCAAAGAATAGTTAAATACTAGCATTTATTTTTTATTAACTAATAGTGGTAGGACCACGCTGTTGACAGTTCTCTGTCTACAGCCGCGGGCCGGTCCGTCCGGGGTAGTACCACACTGAGCAGAAAATCGACGCTTGAGTAATGGCAATATGCTGTTGTACTTCGTTTGGTGAATCAGAGAGCCGGCAACCCATTTTTCTAAATGGGTTTGGAATTATTGATGTGGCCTGGTATTGCAAAGGTCTATGGGTGGCAGTAACACTTACCATCATCATCATCACAGCCCATATACGTCCCACTATTGAGCTCGGACCTCCTCCGTAATGGGAGGTAAGTCAACCTACTATACCGCGCTGGTGAGACGTGTTGGTAAAGGGTTTTGTTTCGTGTTTCCCTTCTCTTGCATAGATGTTATATTTTTATCCTTTAGTCGTCTTTTACGATCACCCACGGGTAAGATAGGGGGTGGTGAATTGTATTCTTATTCCGTCACCATACGGACACTTACCATCAAGGGTGCTGATTGCTCGTTTGGCACCAAAAAATCAGACACCTAATATTGAACGTTAGTTACACTAGAAAGCTGCATCATAATAAGGAATAAGAAATATTCGAGGAATAACAATAATTTTTATTTAAAAATATATCACTAGTTTAATTTATTTTATTTACAACTAGCTTCTGCTTGCGACTTCGCCCGTGTAAAAGGTTACTTTCCTAAAAAATGTATCCCTTATTTTTACTTACCCCTTAAGGGTAAATTTTTACAACATGTTAATGCCATATTTATTTATATCTAATCAATAGCCTAAAAATAACTTTCAAGATTCTGGCTTTAAAAATGACTATATTTTCTTACAACTTTTCATCCCCTTCACAACCGTTTTTTGCATTAAAAAGTAGCTTATATCCTTTATCAGGCTCTAGACTATCTGTGTACTAAATTTCATTTAGATCGGTACGGTAGTTTTGGTGTGAAAGAACGATAGACAGACAGAGTTACTTTCGCATTTATAATATTAAGTAAGAAATAAGATTTTATTATCTTCATCAGGTGGTTAGATACGCAGTTTCAAAATGAATTTTCGTTGTCTTGTATATGTGTTATCTGCATATCTCTTACTCATCTTTTCTGACTCCTACGGATAAGATAGGGGGTGGTGAATTGTATGCTTACTCCGTCACCACGCGGATTTTATACAAATTACAATTTATTGGCTGAAAAATATTTTAAATATAAATAGTTTTAAGCATATATAGCTTTTTTATTAATAAAAGGAATTGGCGTCCGTCCAAATGAAAAGTCGTGCTTCTCTACGTATCTATTCGAAGAATCATATGTCTTTCGCTTTTTAAGTATTTCTTGAGGCACATTTGCCACATAACTATTCCAATTTTCTTTAATTTCTCTAATTTTATTATCATTTTCTTCTTTATAAACATTGAATTCGTTGTTTCTTTCGCCTAATTTATTAATTTTAAATTTATTATAGTTGCCCCATTCTGAATTTTTATACTTATTCTTATTAAAAGAATTATTTTTTAATATTTTCAAATCCCTATTTCCTTTATTATAATCATTTTCTATCACCGCTTGCATGCTAGCTATTTTATTAAAATCTTGTGTAATTTCTTTGTCTGCATTAAAACCTTTTTTATTCCAGACATTATCTAGTACACTCAAATCATCCATTTTTTTGTTTTTACTATCTCTGTTTTTATTCAAGTCATATCTTTTATTCAATTTCTCTTGTTTTACATTCCAGTTATCTGATTTACTATTTTTGTTATTCCAACTCTGTTGATCCAGTTTATGTTTATTAGAAAATTGCTTTGAGTAAAAGTTATTCCTAGTTTCGCCTTTTTTAGACTCAAATTTATCTTCAATGTTTAACTTATTTTGACTGTCGCTTTGTTCTTTAATCCTTTCACCTTTGTACTTGTCAATTCGACCCTCATATTTTGGTTTATTATAATATTGACCCCAATGTTTTTGTTTTTTATCTGTCTTATCATATTTGGTTTTCAATTGTCTACTTTCTATATCACTTCGAGGTACCTCATCCCAATCAATGTTTTTTACTAATCTGTAGCCTTGATCATTCCAACCACTCTTTGACCTACTATCCTCTTCCATTTTATGATTTTTATTCTTTTCTTTCTTTCTCCAACTGTTTGATTTATCGTGATTTAATTTATTATTCCAATTCGGATTTCTTAAATTGGTTTTACGCTCGCTATGGTTTGTTGAAATATTTGTATCGAAGCTATTTACAGTTTCTTCAAATACGATTTCATTAGTATGCTTAGCTTCATTCTTCGAAAAATCATTCAAATACATTTTCTCAGGCAATATTAGGGGGTTATTTTTTTTAATATTATTTTCAACCGTATTAGCTAGTTTATTTTTTGAAGCAACTAAAATCAACCCTTTATCTTCTATATCTTCTAATGCTATATCTATTGGCTCCACTGTAATATTAATTAGGATTATTTATTTCAAATATATTGTAGAGTTAATTTTAAAGCGTTAATAAATGTGTTAGCGGCTACGAATACTACCAACTCTTACTTTGCTCGTGGATCGCATTAAAGACAACTAAAAGCCTTATTTCGACCTGGGCCAACACTAATTGATGTCGTTTGGTTAATAATTACATTTACAAGGAGGGTTAACATCTGGCAGGCAGCCGGTCATAAAATTATTGCCAATAACTTTTGTAATATGTAGGAAAAGGAGTACGTATTGCATCGACCCTAAATAATTGGAATAAGAACCTGTTCTTAGAATGATGATGTAGAGTTAATTGTAATAGACGTAGACCGCTACCATCCATTGCCACAAAGTGTGGTTCTGTGCTGACCTCATCCAATGACTCCCAATAGTTTTCACTAAATCGTCAGTCCACCTGGTGAAAGGTACACTAGATAAAGCATTGGATAAATATCAAGCAATCGATTCACACATCAGCTTATAAATATTCACTATTGAGTATAGATCTCTCTAAATTGGAATTATGAAAATCGCTACGCTTATTAAGCGGATTGGCGATCTCTTGGTGCCTGCTGCCATCAGAATGTTAAGAGTGAAGGAAAATTAATAATTATAAATATGATTGTATTATCCTCTCCTGCCTTTAGGTATCTTAAAATATATCTAAATGATATAATATGCAAATTATATCTATGCAAGATAGTGGTGTAGTAAGTCAGCTTATTTTTCGTTATGGAAGACGCTCGAGCCCAGCAATGAACCTCATATGAGCTAAAATGATGATAATTATTAAATTAAAATACTTGCGTTCATCATCATTATCGTCATTGATATCATCATCAGCATCATCGTCATCCTGCTCTTATCCTAATTATTTATCGATACAATATGGCCACATATATTGCAAACACTTTTAGCAATAGTTTAATACCCGTCAGCATTCTATACATCAACTCTCCTTGGGATAATAATAAGTGACCAGACAATATCAGATGGAGTTGACCCAGGTTGATATGAATCTCTTACTCGTCTTTTACGACATCCACAAGCAAAGTAAGGGTTGGTAGTATTCCTAGCTGTTCCGACAAAATATAATTGATATACTTACGATGAGAATATTTATTTATATCAAACTCTGATTTTTTTCTGGCTATATGGTTTTTATACTTTTCTAGAACTTCAGGATTACGTATGATATGTAATCTTGATTGTCTTCTGCTTGCATCTTCTTTAAATTTCTTATTCGTATCATAGTTTTTTTGAAGTAATTTCATTGTATCATAAGCGTTTTCCTGTTCATCTGTCACTATAATATTAATAAATATATATAATTAACTGCAAAGATGGCGTAGAAGTTATGATACCAACTGATATATTTCAGATATCAACTGGAGTCATCATTCTCCTACTCTTATCTCAATTACTTGGGATCGATACAATATGTACTCTTCTTTCACAGTATATATTGTAAAAGTTATTGGCAATAGTTTTATGACCGGCCGACTGCCAGACGTCAACACTAATTGTGAATGTAATTGTTGACCAAATGGTATCAGATGGAGTCGGCCTATAAGGTCGGTCGTTTATAAGGCTCTCAGTTGTCTTTTATGACATCCACGAGGAAGGTAAGGATTGGAGTTTTCGTAGCCGCTACCACACAGTTAAGATATCAACTGGAGTATGAGTAGTGACAAAATTTGAAAAAAAAAAAAACAACAGGCAGTCATGGAGACTGTCTATAGAAGTGAAAACTATTAACTTAAGACTATTTGAAATAATAATAATTTTCTAATTTTTATATAAAAATAAAAACCTATAAGTCTTTCCCCTCCAAAAACGCTCAACGCGCCTAAAGAAGTTTTCACTTCAAAAAATAAAGAGAAAAATAATAAGCCTTGGCCTAATTGTGGGACATACTAAAGAGAAGTGACAAACAGCGACAAGCTTAGACGGCTTAATGATTAAGTTACCGAACTAACGTGCCATGCCGTCAGTTCGATTCCTAAACAGAACAAAATTGGTGCAATTCACTAATAGTTGTTCTGAGTTTGTGTGTAATTTGTCTGTGTTAATTATATGTTTGTAAAATCCCACCACAATACAAAGATTATTTCCTTAGTGCAGAGTGGTATACAAATGGCCACCGAAGACGAAGATCGGGTACCGGTGACCCGCTCGCACGGCGAAGAGAGGAGTTCTTGTAGGGTGGGTATATGGGGATGCGCGCCGTCGCTTCTGTCGCCGCGGACCAAGAAAAAAAAATAGTGGTATACAAAAAACATCATCAACATCTCAGCTCATATATGTCCCACTGTTGGGCTCGAGCCTCCTCCATAATAGGAAGGAAATTAACCTACTATACCACGCTGGTCAGACGTGTTGGTATAGGGTTTTGTTTAGAGCTGTCCTTGTCTTTTATAGAAGTTATAAATGTTTTATATCCCTTAGTCGTCTCTTACGATCACTCACGGGTAAGATAGGGGGTGGTGAATTGTATTCTTACTCCGTCCGGGTTAAAAAGAAATAATAGTAGCAAGTATTACACACATTAGTTTTAGCTTTAGATTTAGCTTTAGCTTCAGCTTCAGCTTCAGCTTTAGCTTTAGCTTCAGCTTTAGCTTTAGTTTTATTTAAAATGGTATCATTTTCTTACCATTATCTTGTGAAATACCTTCAACTTTATGAATCAAGTTAATTAATTTCGCAGTTCTAACTGCATTAACATAAGATTTGTAAAGCATTTCTTCTATATTAGTTGTGCGTTGTTCATTTGAATATACTATATTTAGGAATACTGAAAAAAAAATACCTGAATCTTTAATAAAATATGTATATTTAATTACTTCTAATGTTTACGCGAGTATTACACATTTGAAATAAAACAATTCTTACGAATTCTATCGCGTTTGTATTTAATTTTTAATTTCCCCGACGTTTCGAACACTTTACAGCGTTCGTGGTCACGGGAGGAATGGTCTGACAGGTCCTACAATAGTTCACGGTGATGTAAGTGACAGCACGATTGGGCCGGACTCCCAATAGGTACGGGTTCGAATCCCGCTTGTGACATCATTTTTCGCTTCGTAATCGGGTTTTTATAAATAATTAAGCATATTAAATGATAAATTTCAGTAATTTGAATCCGTAAAAGTAGTTTTAATTCAAATTATGTATATTTTATATTTCCAAAATTATTATATTTTATTTTGAAAAGATTCAGTGAAGTTCGAGATTTGGATTTGATCCTTAATACCTACCTTAATTTTGGAGATTATTACATACATAACCTCACCGCCTGTTTCCCAGAGGGGTAGGCAGAAACTACGGATTGCAACAAACCACGATCCTGACATACCTCCATCGCTTCATTCACACTCAACACAGTCTTCACGCATGCTCTACGATTACGCGTACTCTTATGTCATACAACAGCCAACGCTGGTGTAAGTGGTAGCTCGATTAGAACGGATGTCCAATAGGTGTGGATTCGAATCCCATGTTCTGACAATCATTTTTCGCTCGTAATCAAGTTTCTATATCTATTTACTTTATTTATATAACATCTAAAAATCTAATTTATTCATTACTAATATCTTAATATTTATTAGAAACTTTATTAAAGACAGTGTCGATATTTTAATATTATTTCATTTTTTAAATTAATTATAATACTATATATTTCTTGTATCCGTGTGGTGACGGAGTAAGAATATAATACACCATCCCGTATCTTACCCGTGGGTGATCGTAAGAGATGACTAAGGGATATAAAACACATATAACATTTATGCAAGAGATGGAAAACTCGAAACTAAACGCTATACCAACACGTCTGACCAGCGTGGTATAGTAGGTTGATTTGCCTTCCATTATGGAGGAGGCTCGAGCCCAACAGTGGGATATACTTGAGCTGAGATGATCCATAATGGGAGGGTAATTGACCTACTATATCACGCTATTCAGACGTGTTGGTATAGGGCTTTGTTTTCCGTCGGACCGGCCACTGACGTGAAGTTCACGCTGCTCTGGTGGTCGGTCCAACGACGAAGGCGAGGTAGGGTCACGGGTGTGCGTGCTTACGCCCCTCTGTCGCCCCGGACGGTATGATGCGAGGAGCGCACCCCAAAAAAAATAGGGTTTTGTTTCAAATTTTCCTTCTCCCACATAGATATTAATGCGTTTTATATCCCTTAGTCGTCTCGTACGATCACCCACGGGTAAGATAGGGGGATGGTGAATTGTATTCTTACTCCGTCACCACACGGAAAATAAAAAACGAGAGGTGTCAAGGGACACCCGGATGGAACGAAGTTCCTTTCGATTAATTAGTGAAGGAATTGTAATAAAATTTTATTTTTTTTAAGTTATAATAATATTTTTGAAGTACTTAAAACTTCTTTAGGCGCGACTAGGGAGTAACTCAGATTTTTTTTAAATAGGATCATAATCTATTACTAGATGGCGCTGTAACAAAGTTAATGGATTCTAAGAGGACATGTATTAGAGTCTAAATCGCGCTATAGAAATTTTTGCAAATTTTAACTATATAGGTATATTAAAATTTATAATAAACTACTGTACTTGCTTCGGCAGTACATATACTAAAATTGGAACGATACAGAGAAGATTAGCATGGCCCCTGCGCAAGGATGACACGCAAAATCGTGAAGCGTTTAACATTTTTTAAGAGTTTAATTTTTGACAATATAAAACAAGAAACTTGCGAATTGCGATATATAGATATCAATAGAAATGATACACAACCGGAGGTGTCAAGGGACACCCGGATCGATCGAAGTTCTATTTTAATTATATAATTTTTTTCTGCCTTAAGCGATTTTTATCGTTATATTTTAGCCAATTTGCAAAATATCTTTATAAATTATAGCCTATGTGTTATTCTGATGTGCAAGCTATATTACTATAAATTTCATCAAAATCCATTCAGTAGTTTTTACGTGAAAGAGCAACAAACATGTTCACATCCATACATTATTACAAACTTTCACGTTTATAATATTAATAATAGGATATACAATTCCACTAGACTACCAAAACTTTTCGGCCCCGAGCTCGAACGCGAGCCGGCCACGCGGCCCGGTCACGGGCGAAAATAATTTCGTTGCGCATTATTTTGATTTTGCTATATCTCTTAAGGTATTGATTTAATTTGCATGGTCTGAAGGAAAAAAAATATCTTCATGAAATGCTCAAGCCAACTAATGTATTTAAAATGATAAGGATTAATACAGTATTTGTGTAAATAGCTTTTCAATTACCGTTTTATAATAGAACATTTTTTAAAGTATTAAAATGGATATAGTATGTTATCCTTAAGATAGACATATACCATCGCGGACTTTTTTGTAGGCCTTTTTAAGCTGTATAATACCGTAGTACTTTATTTTGATCTATTTCGTAGGGTTCAGCCAGCGTTTGCAATGTAAGCGCAAAATAATGTGTTTATTTACGACATCACATTAGAAACCTCTAAAATTATCAGTGTTTCTCTACTACATTATGCATATATTATACATATAAACCTTCCTCTTGAATCACTCTATCTATAAAAAAATCGTCGCGACACCACACTGTTCAATGCGAAATAGAAATGAAAATATCTGGCTTGCTTTCTATAAGAGAGCCGACGAGCGACGCCGCACAGCTTACAATAGCTTACTATAGCAAAAAGTGTCGTGACAACTTTTCGTAAGAATTTTTTCCGTCTAGCCCCCTTTCACAACGCGCGATAAGGAACTTCGTTCCAATAATTGTTTTTTTTTCCAAAACTAATACTACAAATATATCTTACCGAATAAATTCAAAACTATCGGCAACATTTTTTAATAAAAATATATGAAATTTAAATTTATCGAAAGTTATTTCTTATCAGAATGCATTTATTGAATATAAATTGAAACAAAACAAAACTGTTTTCCTGAACTGTTATTTGATTTGAATATTTTTTTATTATGGCTACAATCCTTCATACAGAAAATATTAAACAGATGTAGAAATATAAATTAATTTATAAAAACTTGTTTCATCATTCTCCTACTCTTATGCCAATTACTTGGTGTCGATACAATATGTACTCTTCTTTCATAGTACATATTGTAAAAGTTATTGGCAATAGTTTTATGACCGGCCGCCTGTCAGACGTCAACACTACTTGTGAATGCGATTGTTGACCAAACAGCATCAGATGGGCTCAGATCGGGCATTTAGTCGTTTTTTACGACATCCACGAACAAAGTAAGGATTGGTAGTATTCGTAGCCGCTACCATACAGCTTATAAAAGCTTGTTTAGAGAAAAAAATGGTGGTCACATGTAGGACTCGAAACCATATCTATTCGAAATTAATTCCAATCGTCCTATCACTTAGACAAGTGTGAATCGTATGACAATCAATTTGCAGCTCGTATAATTTTATCGTCTTTATGGCAGACGTGTGCCATCTACCGGACAATGACATTGTATCGATTTTATAATCTAAATTTGTTGTTAGAATTGTACTATTATTATAACAAAGACTGTAAACAAGTCTTTGTTTTCCCAAATAAAATAAAATTACACGTTTAAAATAAAACTATTGTTAACGGGTTCTATGGCATTTGTTGATTTTTAATAAAATAAAATTTTCGAAATATATATATATAATTAAAATACAAACTCGATAGAATCCGTAAAATAAATAGTTTTAATTTACACTTATTATCTCTATATACATAATTCTTATGCATGTGTGTATGTCACTGCACTCCTCCTAAACGGCTGGATAAATTTAGTTAAAATTTATTATGTGTGTTCAGGTGGATTCGAGAATGTTCTAGACTTGCAGATGGCGATACATTGACTGATAGGCGAAACGAAGCTTGCCGGGTCCGTTAATTTTTTTTCATAAATTTATTATCAACAAAAATACCTGCATTATTATCAACTTAAAGATTAAAAGTTATACTTAAAAGTGAATCCTTGATAAATAATTATCTATTATAATTAAGTAAGATTATATTATACCCCCACAATGATAAATTATCAGCGTATAAATCTAGTCATGTTCGTTCATAGATTGCTAAAATATTATTTTTCTTATATATTATTCGTGTGGTGACGGAGTAAGAATACAATTCAACATCCCCTATCTTACCCGTGGGTGATCGTAAGAGACGACTAAGGGATATAAAACTCATTTTAACATCTATGCAAGAGATGGAAAACTCGAAACAAAGCCCTATACCAACACGTCTGACCAGCGCGGTATAGTAGGTCAATTTCTTCTCTTCAATAGTGGGACATATATGAGCTGAAATGATTTCTTTTATTATTTTTTTTTAGAAATAATACATATTTTAATGTTCTATAAATAAATTATTCTTATTATAAGAATATAACTAATATCATTGTCATTATTGACTGTAGAAATGAACGTAATAGTTAAAATACCGAATTAACATGCCGGTTCTTTCAGTTCGATTCCTTTCCAAGACATTTGACAGTTTTCTATCTACAGCCGCGGGCCGGTCCGTTCGGGGTAGTACCACATTGAGCAGAAGAGCGACGTCTGAGTAATGGTAATGTGCTATTGCGTTTCGTTCGGTGAGCGAGAGAGCCGGAAGCCCAACTGGGGGTGGGTTTGGGTTTTGTATTGGTAGGCAGCGGCCTAGCTATATCCTTGGTATTGCAAAGTTCCATAGCCGGCAGTGACACTTACCATCAGGTTTGCTGTCTGCTCGTTTGCCACCATAAGCAATAAAGAAAAAAATTCTTACAACATTACTTTCATCCCGTCTCTTATATGTTCATACCACGTCATACGCTCACTCCTCAACTCATACATTACTGGCCGAAACTTTCAAACTTTCTTTTATATATTCGTTGATACTTCTTGCCACTGTTTAACCAAAATTATATTTTTATTTATCATTATCACAGCCCATATATGTCCCACTGTTGAACCTCCTCCGTAATGGGCAGGTAGTTAACCTACTATACCGCGCTGGTCAGACGTGTTGGTATAGAGTTTTCCTTCTCTCGCATAGATGTTATATGCGTTTTATATCACTTAGTCGTCTCGTACGATCACATACGGGTAAGATAGGTGGTGAATCGTATTTTTAGTCCGTCACCACACGGATTTTTATTTATAATCTTTAAATATTAAAAAAACCTGATAAAGATAATTATAAAATAGATAATTTTATACGATAAAGATATTGTTAAAATGGCATTGATAAAAATATTGAAGGTAAAATTGTTTTATTCAATATTTTAAACATGAAGAGTGTAGCTGTGTTCTCGTTGATATTATATGCAGTGTCAGGTAATCAAATCATTTATTATGCATAAGCCCCGTAGGGGGCACTTACATATTGTCAACATTACATTTTTTTTTTAAATTAATTCTAATTAATTTGCCATTAAATCGGAAAGCGGTCACAAACTGAGAAGATCCGACAAGAAACTCATTGGTCTCGTCATTTTTAGGGTTCCGTACCCAAAGGGTAAAAACGGAACCCTATTACTGAGACTTCGCTGTCCGTCCGTCCGTCTGTCACCGGGCTGTATCTCAAGAACAGTGATAGCTAGACAGTTGAAATTTTCGCAGATGATGTATTTCTATTGCCGCTATAACAACTTAAGGGGGGCTCCCATACAACAAACTTGATTTTTTCTAGTTTTACGGAACTTCGTGCGCGAGTACAACTCGTACTTGTTTATATAAATAATATATTTTAACGAAAGTGAAAGCTTTCATCCATCCACTCATTGGTATTATTCTTAAAGACTGTCTTGACCATATACGGTAATAATGCTTAAATTACTGGCAACTTTCATTATCACGATCTCAGCTCATATATGTTCCACTGTTGGGTTCCAGCCTCCTCAATAATGGGAGAGAAATTGACGTACTATACCACGCTGGTCAGACGTGCTGGTATAGGGTTCTATTTCGGGGGTCTTGAGTAGATGTTATATGCATTTTATATCCCTTAGTCGTCTCGTACGAGCACCCACGGACAAAATAGGGGTTGAATTGTATTCTAACTCCATCACTACACGGAATAATTGAATAAGATTAAAAAAAAAAATATTTCTATTCCAGCTCTGCCTCAAGACTTAGTTATCAAGAAATTAGACGATGGTCTTCGCTACCAATACGTGCGTGGTCCTGATGGTACTCCTCATCTTGTAGATCTATGGCTGAGAGCCAGTGATTTGGCTTCAATCAGATATAACCCGGATTCGGAGAACATCTACCATCTCTTCACCAGGTCTATTAATTAAGAGCATTATTATCACTCCTTCTAAATCATCATTTCAGCTCATATTTGTCCCATATGGGTCCCATATCCCACTGGGTTTGACCCTCCTCCAAATCAGGAGTGAAGCTGACCACCACACCACGCTAGTTTATTTCAAGTTTTCCTTCTTTTGCACAGATGTCATTTATATATTATATCCGTTTGTCATTTTTTAAGACATCCACAGGCAAGAAAATGGGTGGTGAATTGTATTCTAATGCCGTGACCATAAGGCAATTTTTTTATTATATCTACCATGTAATACCAATCAAAGCGAAAATAATATCACCATGGTCATGCCTGGTATCAAGCAATTAAGGTTATATGTCTCCCATCAGAGAGCTGGCACCCATTCTGCTGATAATACTTTAGCCAATTTTTACAATTATCACGATCAAATAAGATGTACATACATACATACATATCATCACGCCATATCACTTGCAAGGTAGGCGGACAGAACAGAGTGCCAGAGAACTTTATCCTTGCATACTTCATTCGCTTCCTCAACATTCATAATTCTCTTCATACACGCTCGCCGGTTTCGGAGACTCTTGACTCTCTCTACCTTTCTTCAGTAAATAAGAAGTGGTGACAACTAAATTATTATTGCCAGATGGTGGCAAACGTCAATCTTATCTGATGGGAAATACAACAATACCAGACTCAAGTCACTAACTATTGTGAAAGAAGAACTCTTCTTAAATCTCGTTTGAAAATAGTTATCAGGAAACACAGCAAAAGGCAGTTCAATTAAAAGCCTACGATGAGCATAGAATAAATAATAATTTGGAAAATCCAAAAGTGCACTCCTCATAATTTTTATATTATTTATCATTTACTATTAGTCAATGTCATAAATGAAAATGAAAGAAAAAAAAATACTTTTGAAATTTGGTGCCATTCTCGACGTAGTGCTAAATATAGTTGTTCGTTTACAATAGGTTGTATGGGATTTGTTTCCTTTTCCTGTCCGAATGGACGAACAAAAAATGTAAACGAACCCAATTTTCATAAGGTATACACTAATGACTAAGCAGTTCAGTTTTTTATTAATTGCAATTAAACACCAAAGAATTACCAAGCCATTTTCGAAAGGAAATAGCGCGTTGCGATTATGAAGCTTTTAAAAAAAGAAATATTTTGATATATTAATTTTTACGGTCGTGATCCTGCCAGATCCAGAATATTTTATCCGACGTCCTCGAATATTTTTTTTAATCAACTATTTTCTTACTTTAAACAAAATAATTGCTTTTTAAAAATATCAAATACGTTTAAACGAACGTTTTTTCTTGATTTCTTCATATGTATGATAATATTATCCTATAAGTGCAGTGTGAGAAAAATACAATCATTTTTAGATTTGAAAAGTGCTTGATTTTTATATATCGAGAGTAGAGCAAGACCTCAACGCTTCGCTTATGAGGCAAGCAATAGACGCTAAAACGTACGAAGGTGATATCGTTTCCAGGTGGTATGGATAAATACTGAGGTGTCTAGTAGTATAATAGAAGGGAGACATTGATGTCAAACCAAACAGGTCTTCAGAACACTCTCCATTAAAGATTCAATAGAGCCGACACCAAGCTTTTAGTAAAGTAGATTGGGATCCATGTTGTTTCATGTGGTAATGGAGTATCCACCTTCATCTTGCCACCGTAAAAGACGTGTAAAGCATTATGATATTTAGATATCCATCTATACGGCGCTTCTGCCATACCTACTGTTGCAATCAATGTTAAGGTTCCCATATAAGCCCCATAAGCTTTGCCATATCCATGGTGCTGTACTGCTGCGCTTCATGTATCAGTACATCCTCTTATCTATTGGCCTATTAGCCAATTTTTACTTCATGTCTCCCATTGTGCATAGGAGGGAAGTGGATTTTTTTTCAACTCCTCCTGTTTTTCTTTTCTAATTAAATTTGTTGCGGGTTCCAAGACAGTTAAAAGTGTTTCCAGGGACTTCCCGAGGGTCAAACCTCGGTGTCTTATACGGAGACCATTGTGGATCCTGGCTTACAGGAGTTACAGTGGTGGGAATGTGTGGTGGGATTAGTCCCAAAAAATCCATCTATATGAAAGAAGGAAAACTTAACATCAAACTATACCAATCTGTCTCCAGCAGTACAGCCGATCAATTTCTTTCTTTATCCGCGAAAATTCAAGCTTAATATCGAAACGTTAGCGGAGAAAACGAAGAAATTTGGTTATCTATTTCTATTTCAGATTGAATCCTCAAATAAGTCAGCCGCTTCTCATGGGTGCTGGTAATCACCTGGCCACTACCAACTTCGATGCTAGTAAGAGAACTATCATCCTCCTCCATGGATGGATGGACAATGTTATTGCTGATTTTAATACTGTTCTTGTGCCTGGTAAGGAATATATTTATTTTAAACGACTTGAAAAAAATAGAAGATGAGGATGTGGAGAGGATGAGGATGTAGGTACCGGGGGAGACCGAGACTAATCTACCTAGACCACATTGGTCATGTACTGAAGGAAGGTGGAGTCAAGAGTCTCCGAAACCGGCGAGCGTGTATGAAGAGAATTATGAATGTTGAGGAAGCGAGTGAAGTATGCACGGATAGAGTTCTCTGGCACTCTGTTCTCTCTGCCTACCCTGCAAGGGATGTGCCGTGATGATATGTATGTATGTATGTAAAAATAGAGGACGAGCTCAATTTAGAGGGTTATTCAAATTACTGAAATTTAGCATTTAACATGCATGATAATTTATAAAAACTTGATTACGAACGAAAAATTATTGTCAGGCATGGGTTATTTCTTTTTTGAACTGAAAGTTCTATAGTAGAACTTCTAGAACGCAATCTTTTCGTGAGACTCAGGTGTTCGTGGAGAAACACTATGTTAGATAGCGTGGGAAGCAGTATTTCACCATTTATCGGTTTTAATTATATTTTTGAATCATCCATGAATATTTGGATTGACCAGTACCCATTCAGTGCCAACAAAATAAATAAAAATAATAGCCGGGTGCCATAACTTTTTAAGGCGAATTTTGATTAAGTACATATAATATACTTAAAATTTTGACATTACCATGCATGTACATTCTTGAAGTTGTTATGATTGTTAGAAAAAAAATACATTTATTTAATAAAATTCATAGTATAAGACATAATCTGAAAATAAGTTGTCCACGTAATGTCACAACATTTCATAATAAGAGCATACTGTGCATGGCTTCAAGATTGTATAACAATTTACCCAAATTGATCCTGGAAATAGAGGTAACTAAAAAGTTTAAAGCTAAAATAAAGAAATTGCTGTTAGGAAAAGCATACTATTCCGTAAATGAATCATCTTTTTGACCAATTATGAATTCAATACGTATTTGTGAAACGTTGACATTTGTATGTAAATATTTGTGATAATTTGACATTTTTACGTAAATTTGACATTGTAAATTTTAAAATCGCAATTATAAGTGTAATTAATTAAATGTATATCAATTTTTTTATTATGTAACACATTGCATGCCGAAAGGTTAAATACAGTGATACTATAATAATGATGTATGTGACAACTTATGTAATTACCTGTATTTGCAATAAATAAATAAATAAATGAATGTTTGAAAATATGGATAAATGTATATTGTTAATATTTCAATAAAAAACACATTTTCCGGAGCCGAGTGCTCGGCACACAGCACGCTGGGTGCCGACCATCCTACTACTACAAAGTGAACGGGATGCTCGCTCGGATCCGAGTGCGAAGCTCCGCCACTATAGCCCCACCCCACTCGGACCCGAGTGGACGGCACTGAATGCACATAAAATTACACACAAATCCGTTAAGTTATTTAGGAGGAGTTAAATGATAAATACACGACAAAAAAGAATACTACAAATAAAATTGTTCAAATATTCTCATAAGTTTTACTACTGCCGTGAAATTGTACATATCTATCTTTAGAATCCAAAGTGATGTTGATATATTTGAAATAAAACTACTTTTACGGATTCTATCGCGTTTGTATTTGATTTTTAATTGCCCGACGTTTCGAACACTTTACAGTGATCATGGTCACGGGGGGGACTGAGGTGTCTTACGTCCAATATGTCATTGTTATTACAGAAATTTATATCTACCTTATAAGATATTAAATTTCGACCCACATTTAAATTCAAAATTAATACAAATTAATTGCCAGTACAAAAAGAAAATGATTCTATACATAAAATTTTATATTGTTAATGATCTGTTATTATTAAAGCATTTAATTTATGATAATTATTATTGTGGATATATACAATTTTAGAAAAACTAACAAAAGCTATTTAGCTACCACCGGATCGGAACGCGGCCACGCTGAGAAAGATCCGGCAAGAAAACTCAGGAGGCATAATACTAATTTTATTATTGAATTTTTGAATGGCGTCCTACTTTGTCTTACTAAAATTAATAAAATTAAAATTTTAAAATTTAACTATTATGATATAAAAAAAAAATAAAAAAAATCAAATACAAACGCGATAGAATCCGTAAAAGTAGTTTTATTTCAAATGTGTAATACTCGCGTAAACTTTAGAAACCATGATGATGATATATGTTTTAACAATATATACTTGTTTCCAGATTTCCTCGAGGGTGAAGACGTTAACGTCATAGTGGTCGACTGGTTCGCTGGTGCTGGCTCAATCAATTTCGCTACAGCTACAATTAATACACCTATATCAGGTAACTTCCAAATTATTATTATTATTTATAATTTTTATTATTAGACACCACCCTGCACTAAGGAAATAAACCTTGTATTGCGGGGGACTTTACAAACATGCAATTAACACAGACAAATTACACCCAGACTCGGAACAACACTTTGTAGATCGCACAAAGTATTGTCCAGCGTGGGATTCGAACCCACGGCACTGGGACGGAAGGTCAATTAATTCAAAGATTTAGACACTCGAATTATATTGTGTTAATAAAATATTATCGGTGGACTGATGACATTATCAAGGTTGCAGGAAACCGTTGGATGCAGGTGGCATAGGACCGTTGCAAATGGAATTCTCGTGGGGAGGCCTATGTTCAAGGGTGGACGTTTACGGGCTGATGAATGAATGGACGGAAAATATTATCAGGTTCTTTCCAAAATAATGCACGGATTTATGCACTAAGATACTTTAAAGATATGCTGGGGTTTTTAGGTTTGTGGTTAAATAGTTAAATAATTAATAAGGTTTGTGATTAAATAGTTAAATAATTAATAAATAATTATAATTAATATATTCTTTCTTTTTTTTTATATTTTCTAAAAATATTACTAATAAATACAAATTAATATTAACTTAACCCCTTCAGTGCCTACAAAATAAATAAAAATAATAGGCGGGTGCCATAACTTTTTAAGGCGAATTTTGATTAAGTACATATAAATGAAGCAAGAAGAGTGTGTGAGAGAAAAGTATGCAGAGGGTGTCCGAGAACGGCTGACGATGGCAAGCCAGCCGCAATCGGACATTGAAGAATGCTGGAGAGTATTGAAAGAGAGTATGGTAGATACAGCGAAAGAAGTATGTGGAAGTTCAAAGAAGCATAGAAAAACAAATGGTGATGCATGGTGGGATGCGGAAGTGGCAGCTTCCGTAGAGCAAAAGAAGAAAGCGTGGCTGGACTATGTCTCTTCTTTGAATCTGAATGACAGTATGACTGAACAGAAGAAAGAAATATATCGGCAATGTAAGAATGACACCAAGGCCTTAGTGAAAGAGAAACGTGATAGAGCAAGTATGAGTGCAGAAGATAGGCTGACTAAAAACTTCGAGGGTAACACCAAACTCTTTTGGAGGGAGGTGAAGAAGTCTCGGGGTGGTTGGTCAGCCTTCAGAATGAATAAAATAAGGTCTAAAGGTGGAGACATTCTTACACAAACACAAGACGTGTTAATCCGATGGAGTGAATATTTTGGCGATATGTATGCGGATGCTACGGTTGGCGCCGGTGTTGGATGTGGTTTAGTAGATCAACATTCGACAACGGCGTCCTCCGATGGCATCAGTATGGATGAAGTTGAATGGGCGATAAGAAGTTTGAAAAATGGTAAGGCAGCGGGCATTGATATGGTGTCTGCCGAGATGATCAAGCTCGGTGGCTCTTGTGTCTGGGAGGCGTTCCTGTTGCTCCTCAATTTATGTTGGAGCTCGGGAATGGTTCCCAGGGACTGGAATAGCGTAGTCGTCGTGCCTTTGTTTAAAAACAAGGGTTCACGTTATGACTGCGCAAATTACAGAGCCATAAGCTTGACCAGTTTGGCAGCAAAAGTGTATGGAAAAGTTATTGAAAGGAGAATGAGGATGGTGTCCGATGGTTTACTGTGTGAGACACAAGGAGGTTTCAGGAGTGGAAGGGGATGCATGGATCAAGTGTTCTCTCTGCGCAATATTGTGGAGAAGCATCTGGCTCTAGGTCAGAGGGTTTTCTGCAGTTTTGTGGATCTGGAGAGAGCATTTGACACAGTTGTACGAAAGGAACTTTGGGACATTTTACCGGAGTATGGTATTAACGGTAACTGCTACAGGCTGTGCAGTCCAGTTACATGGGCTGTAGAGCCTGTGTGCGGCTGGATGATGGAATGTCGCCTTGGTTTGACGTCAATATCGGCGTTAAGCAGGGGTGCGTTCTGTCAGCCAGGCTGTTTATCATATATCTGGATAAATGTCTCCAAAGGTTGAACGATATGAATGTGGGAGTCCAGATGGGCGACTCAGTGGTCACTGCTCTACTTTATGCAGATGATGCAGTCCTGCTGGCACAGTCAGCGACTGACCTGCAGACCCTAGTCGACACAATGACAGAAGATTGTAAGAAAAGGGGTCTACGCGTGAATGTGAGCAAAACCAAAATAATGGTCTTTGAAAGAGATAAAACCAGAACAGATGTAAGAGTAACAATAGGTAATGATGTACTAGAGCAAGTGGATGAATTTGTATATCTTGGATGTGGATTTAGCCGAGATGGAAGGTACACCACTGATATAGAGCGAAGAGTGAATGCGGGAAATAGAGTGAACGGAGCGTTGGGGCAACTTTTCGGCAGCCACCACCTCAGCCAGAAGGCACGTGTAGCAATACATAACGCAGTGCTTGTCCCAACATTACTGTATGGAAGCGAGAGTTGGGTATGCAGAAAAGAGTATGATAGTAAAATTAATGCGGTCGAAATGCGATCTCTGCGGAAAATCTGTGGAGTTAGGCTGACCGACCGCATTCGTAACGACGACGTAAGAGAGCGAGTAGGTATGAAAGAGAGTATTGGTGTAAAGATGCGAAAGGGAATGCTCCGATGGTTCGGACATGTGGAAAGAATGCCGAACGAACGCCTGGTTAAGAAGATATACAATGCGAAAGTGGAAGGATGTAGGTACCGAGGGAGACCGAGACTAACCTACCTAGACCAGATCGGTCATGTACTGAAGGAAGGTGGAGTCAAGAGTCTCCGAAACCGGCGAGCGTGTATGAAGAGAATTATGAATGTTGAGGAAGCGAGTGAAGTATGCAGAGATAGAGTTCTCTGGCACTCTGTTCTCTCTGCCTACCCTGCAAGGGATATGGCGTGATGATATGTATGTATGTATGTATGTACATATAAATGTTTGAATATATTGATAAATGTATATTGTTATTATTTCAATAAAAAACACATTTTTCGGATCCGAGTGTTCGGCACACAGCACGCTGGGTGCACATACTTGGCCACCGATGACAAAGATCGGGTACCGGTGGCCCGCTCGCACGGCGAAGAGAGGAGTTTGCAGGGTGGGTCTATGGGGTTGAGCGCCGCCTCTTCCGTCGCCCCGGACCAATCCGGCGGGGCGTGACCACGTCCACAGTCCAACGCAAAAAAAAAAATGGTGCCGAACACTCGGATCCTAGTACTACAAAATGAACGGGCTGACCCGAGTGCGAGGAATGGAATGTGTTAATATAAATATATCTATTTATCTTATTAATTAAAATATTAAATTAAATAATTGAGTCAATTGAATTATTAATTATAGTCTTTTTATCATTTTCCTACTATTATCCAAATTACTTGGAATCTATACAATATATATTCTTCTTTCATAGTAAATAGGTATTATAAAGTGATTGGCAATAGTTTTATGACCGGCCGCCTGCCAGACGTCAACCCTCCTTGGGAATATAATTGTTGACCAAACACCATCAGATGGAACTCCATATAATCTCTGGTCTGATCTGAATCTCTGTCTGGGCCAACTGGCCCAAGTCATTATAAAGCTCTTAGTCGTCTTTTACGACATCCACAAGCAAAGTACGCGTTGGTAGTATTCGTAGCCGCTACCATACAGCTATTATATATCATTATTTTATCATATTTACGGATAAAAACATATCTATACAATAATCAAATCCTATTTCTTCTGCTAATTAATAACTAAATCCTATTTCTTCTGCTAATTAATAACTAAATTCTATTTCTTCTACTAATGAATAACTAAATAATATTTCTTCTACTAATTAATAACTAAATCCTACTTCTTCTACTAATTAATAACTAAATCCTACTTCTTCTACTAATTAATAACTAAATCCTATTTCTTCTACTAATTAATAACTAAATGCTATTTCTTCTACTAATTAATAACTAAATCCTATTTCTTCTACTAATTAATAACTAAATCCTACTTCTTCTACTAATTAATAACTAAATCCTATTTCTTCTGCTTAGGTCAAGCTGTAGCAAGATTTATTAATTGGCTCACCGAAGAAACTGGAATTTCTCTAAACAGATTCCATATTGTCGGTCATGGTTTAGGTGGACATCAAGCTGGTATCGTTGGTAGAAACCTTGGAGGTCAAGTCGCTTATATTACAGGTCAGTAATGCTTCGATCAGCTCACATAAATTCACTATAATTACAGACCTTCTTTGGATCCAACTGCCTACTACACCTGTTCCATATTGAAGAGTTGTCGTTCTCAGTAGGTTTTCCTGACACCATTTTTTTTTGGGAGTGGGTTACGGTCGACGCACTCCTCGCACCACTCCGTCTAGGGCGACAGAGGAGCGTCAGCACGCACACCCATAACTCACCCGTGGCACGTCGCCTTCGTCGTTGGGCCGACCACCGGAGCAGAGTGACTTGACGTCAGTGATCGGACGGAATACCCCCTGAGAAGTACCCTCTCCTCGACCGACGTCCCTCCCTCGGGGAGGACGTCGGTCCTGATACCCTTAAGAAATTATTGTATTCTTAAATTTACATCCACGAGGTCTTAAAAAAGTATCATCGTCATCATCTTGCTCTTATCACAATTGTCTTTATTCTTTGAGGACAAACTGTAGTAAGATCACACCTCGAAATATCCATTCGAAGTGATGGAAGGAATAGTGCATAAATCCATAACCTGCCATACTTGCACCTATTTATTGCCACGTGAGCAGGCCACCAGTCATCATCATCGTCTCAGCTCATAAATGTCCCACTGTTGGGCTCAAGCCTTTTCCGTAATCCATAATGGGAGGGAAATTGATCTACTATACCACGCTGGTCAGACGTGTTGGTATAGAGTTTTGTTTCGAGGTTTCCATCTCTTGCATAGATGTTATATACGTTTTATATCCCTTAGTCGTCTCTTACGATCACCCACGGATAAGATAGGGGGTGGTGAATTGTATTCTTATTCCGTCACCACACGGCAAACCACTAGTGCGTAATCCTTATCATCGATGGACTCTTATCTCATATATATGACGGCACAATATCTCATATATTGGAATTAGCTTTGGCAATAGTTTTCTGACTGGCCACCTGCCTGTAATTGTTGACCAGACAGAATCAGATAGAAATGGCCCAGGTCGATTTTTGCCGTTTAAAGACTTTTTTGATGGTAAGTGTCACTGCCGCCCATGGACATTTGCAATACCAAGAATATAGCTAGGCCGCTGACTACCAATATAAACCCCAAACCCACAGTTGGTCTTCCGGCTCTCTCGCTCACCGAACGAAGCGCAATAGCACATTGCCATTACTCAGACGTCGATCTTCTGCTCGGTGTGGTACTATCCCGGACGGACCGGCCCGTGGTCCTACCACTATTTTAAGATTAGTCTAAAGATATCCACGAGAAATATAATGAGTAGTAGAATTCTTAATCGCTACCACACAGCATCTTAAAAAAAGTGTGTGTGTCAGCTCCGACGCACGACTGGAGTTTACTTCTTAAGTGCAATTATCAAAACAGGCGCAAAAAATGTTCATTTGATTAAAAATAATATATGTCGGAAAAAGAAGTCCATTTCTGCTTAAATACTTCCGTTTAGATATTTCCGTTTTAAAGTCAATTTTAATCCGGAAGTGTAATAAGAGACATATATATATATATATATATATATATATATATATATATATATATATATATATATTTACATTTATTAAAACTGTTCAGTGAAGTATTATCTTACGTCAGAAAGTGAAAGGTGCGCAGAATAGGTTGCGCACCAAAAACGTAACGAGGTCATTCGATCACTAGATTTTACTCCTCAAATTTTTCCTTATACCGAGCGCCTTATATGAAAATCGATTCTTAAGGAGTAAACTCCAAAAATATGACCATCTAAAATTATTTTTCCAGCACTTGATCCTTCATTCTACGGTTGGATCACCAACAGTGAGAAGTTCCAGGCCAACGATGGTTTGTACACTGAAGTAATCCACACAAACGCTGGCGTCCAAGGTTACCTCGCTAACTTGGCACATGTGGACTTCTATCCGAATGGTGGAGTCGATATGCCTGGATGTATAAGCCAAGAATGTGATCATGATAGGTTTGGTTTTGAGTTTCTTTGTTTTATATAGCTTATGGTGGCAAACGAGCAGACATCACACCTGATGGTAAGTGTCACTGCCGCCCATGGACCTTCGCAAGAATATAGCTAGGCCGCTGCCTACCAATACAAACCCCAAACTCAACCCAATTGGGCTTCCGGCTCTCTCGCTCACCGACCGAAGCGCAATAGCACATTGCCATTACTCAGACGTCGATCTTCTGCTCAGTGTGGTACTGCCCCGGACGGACCGGCCCGCGGCTGTAGACAGAGAACTGTCAACAGCGTGGTCTTACCACTATCAATTTTTGTTGTATGTGTGCCAAATACCCAGTAAGAGATTATTTCCAGGGTATTGCTTTCCTTTACTTGTGGTGACAGAGTAAGAATACAATTCACCAACTATCTTACTCGTCGTAAATGATCGTAAGAGATGACTAAGGGATATAAAACGCATATAACATCTATGCAAGAGATGGAAACCTCGAAACAAAACCCTACACCAACACGTTTGACCTACTGTACTGCAGTGTGTTGTTTTTTTCCTCCCTTTTTTTGTAATCGGCTACTAATATAAGGGTGCAGCAGAGTTCCGTTTTTTTTTTCAAATGTTAAGTCTCTTCGTTTCAGTTATATTAGAGGGACAATTGCCATCTGTAAGTGAGTCGCATTCAACGTTGCTTAGCCATACGTTAATTGGTGACACAGATCATAAATGGTCTATATAGTACGTAAATACTATGTAATGTATATATTCTTGGACTTTTAATGCAAAATTAAAACATATGTAAAGCGCTTTTATATCATATTCACTATACTTCAGCACTTCCTCCGCATTACAATAAAATAAAATCTCATCAAAATTATTTAATCATCATCATCATTCTCCTACTCTTATCCCAATTACTTGGGGACGATACAATATGTACTCTTCTTTCATAGTATATGTTTTAAAAGTTATTTCTTTTTCAGCTTTTCGAATATTATTTTTTCTTAACTGCGTTTAACGAGAATATATTTATTTGCCCAGAGCTTTCCATTACATGGGAGAATCCGTGAGAAGAGGTGGCTTCACAGGATCTAGGTGTGCTTCTTACATCACAGCTATGGCTGGCAGCTGCCTCCTCTGGGGTAATCTTCAGATGGGAGGATTAGTACCTAAGACTGGGTAAGTTATTTTGACTTAACGTAAAGATGATTAACATAACTCACTTGTTCGAGTGTGTGATTGATTTCAATCCACATCACCATATCCTATCTTACCCATGGGTGCTGCAAAAGACGACTAAGCGACATAATCATTATTCTCCTACTCTTATCCCAATTACTTGTGGTCGATACAATATGTACTCTTCTTTCATAGTACATATTGTAAAAGTTATTGACAATAGTTTTATGACCGGCCGCCTGCCAGACGTCAACACTACTTGTGAATGTAATTATTGACCAAACGGTATCAGATGGAGTTGGCCCAGTTAGTTATAAGGCTCTTGGTCGTCTTTTACGACATCCACGAGCAAAATAAGGGTTGGTAGTATTCGTAGCAGCTACCACACAGCAGCGACTAAGCGACATAATATGCATATAATATATATAAGAAAAGAAAACTCGTAAATAAAACGTGCTATAGTAGATCAATTTCCCTCCTCTTTTTTAGGAAACTCGAGCCCAGCAGTGGGACATTTACGAGCTGAGATGATGATAATGATATATGTATAAGAAATAATATTATCACAGTTTTTTCCTTCATTGGTGTTACATGAAATAACTAGGGATATTAAAGATATTTCCGTGTGATAACGGAGTAATAATAGAATTCTATTTTTCCGTGTGGTAACGAAGTAAGAATACAATTCACCACCCCTTATCTTACCCATGGGTGATCATACAAGACGATTATGGGATATAAAACGCATATAATATCTATGTGAAAGAAGAAAAACTCGAAATAAAACCAACACGTCTGACCAGCGTGGTATAGTAGGTGAATTTCCCACCCTTTGTATAGTAATTTAGCAGTAGGACATATATTAGTTGAGACGAAATATCAAAATAGGTGACATGACTCCAAAAAAAAAAACAAAAAAATAATTGGCAACTTTTCTCAAAGAAGGACTAGCGGTTGGTCAAAAAACTAATCCAAAATCTTATACAGCATATTCAGATCTGGTTCCACCTGTATTAGAGGTGGAAGATATGCTATGTACAGCACATATGATGCATAACTATTTGGGACTTTTAAAGTGAAAGTTTTACATCGCCTCAAACTTTTTTGTCCATCTATTGCATGTCGCGTGACGGTCGGCCGTGGAGTAAAGTTAAAGGCGCTCGACAGAGCAGCCGAGGCCAATATGCCGGCACCTATGGTTCGCATCAGCAGACCGTGTAGTGTATAGACTATTACTCATTTCTGCTCCACGCTATTTGTTTGTTTTTACATACACATACATACATATCATCACGCCATATCCCTTGCAGGGTAGGCAGTGAGAACAGAGTGCCAGAGAACTCTATCTCTGCATACTTCACTCGCTTCCTCAACATTCATAATTCTCTTCATACACGCTCGCCGGTTTCGGAGACTCTTGACTCCACCTTCCTTCAGTACATGACCGATCTGGTCTAGGTAGGTTAGACTCGGTCTCCCTCGGTACCTACATCCTTCCACTTTCGCATTGTATATCTTCTTAACCAGGCGTTCGTTCGGCATTCTTTCCACATGTCCGAACCATCGGAGCATTCCCTTTCGCATCTTTACACCAATACTCTCTTTCATACCTACTCGCTCTCTTACGTCGTCGTTGTTTGGTTTTAATATATGTATATCATCTAAATAATACGTAAGTATACGTCTGGTTAAGAAGATATACAATGCGAAAGTGGAAGGATGTAGGTACCGGGGGAGACTGAGACTCACCTACCTAGACCAGATTGGTCATGTACTGAAGGAAGGTGGAGTCAAGAGTCTCCGAAACCGGCGAGCGTGTATAAAGAGAATTATGAATGTTGAGGAAGCGAGTGAAGTATGCAAGGATAGAGTTCTCTGGCAGTCTGTTCTGTCTGCCTACCCTGCAAGGGATGTGGCGTGATGGTATGTATGTATGTATGTATGCATCAAAATAATTATATATATTATGTACGTCGTACTCTAAAACACAGAGTTGAATTAAAATATTAGTTAGAGACCTAGTTATCATTTTCCATAATCATTCCCATTTTCCAAGTATAAAATTAAGATTGATGATTGCGATTTTAATACTCTAAATCGGATATTTTTTTTAAATATTTAATTAAATGTCTACAATGCAAAAAATAGTTTCACTTTTACCATGGTTTCATGAAACCACACAATCATCTTTTTTTTTTATAAAGATTAATATTATTACTTTATTTTTTCAGATCCACTGGTATATTCTACCTACGGACCAACATCTTTCCACCATTCTCACGCGGCTAAAGGCAGAATGAAAAATCATATCAAGACCTAAAACTTTTTTAATTAAAGATATGTATTAAAAATATCACAATAAGTAAATTATTTCTGAAATATGTTATTTATTTTTATCAGATTTTTACTATAATACTGTATCAATAATTATACGAAATATACTATTTTGTAGATTGTTTTCTATTGTAACTATAAAATGTGAATAAATACAACAAAATGGATGTTTATATCAAAAAAAAAACAATTTAAACCTTAAATTTAATATTTGTAATAGAATAATTTAACTAAAATCGGTGTTATTAAGTAAAAATATAGCATTTTTAAACAAATATATGACACCATCTGTTGACAAATCCGAGTAAACTTTGTGGCTTTCACAAGAACTTGCGTAGTAATTTTTAACTGAAGATATAGTTACAACTAAAGGGGACATAATATCATTATTATAATATTTATGATGGAATGTGAATATAACTCATCACCTGGGGGGTGTATTGTCCATAGGTGATGTAAAAGATGACTAAGTGATATAATATGAAGATAACACATATGCAAGAGAAGGAAAACTCGAAATAAAACTATATACCAATCCTTCTGACCATTCATCTTCTGGTACAGTAGAATTTCTCTACTATATTTTTTTAAAGACGATTTTTTTGTTGCGATGGACTATGGACGTAGTCTCGCTCCGCCAAATCGGTCCGGGGTGACGAAAAAGGCGGCGCGTGACCCCATAGACCCACCTTGCACGAACTCATCTCTTCGCCGTGCGAGCGGGACACCGGTACCCGATCTTTGTCTTTGGTGGCCAAAACCACCACCCTGCACTAAAGAAATAATCCTTGCGTTGAACTTTACAAACATACAATTAACGCAGACAAATCACACACAGACTCAGAACAACAGTCTGCGGATCACACAAATATTTTTCTACATAGAAATCGAATCACTACGCCATCTATGGAGTCAAATATGGAATAGGACTGAGCTGAATAACTTACATATATCAGCTGAGGTAATGATGATGATGAAAGGGAAAAAATAAAACCAACTTTATAAGGGTAGAAAATATTTTCACATGCCTTCCGATATATACATTCAAAATCTCAATTGTAATAATCAGCTTTGAGAGAATGGAGATTCAGCATTGGTGGTCAAATAGTAGATTCCGGTGCTTCTATAAAAAACAAATAATTTACATTAATATTAAAATTTCATAATTCTCTTCATACACGCTCGCCGGTTTCGGAGACTCTTGACTCCACCTTCCTACAGTATATGACGGATCTGGTCTAGGTAGGTTAGTCTCGGTCTCCCTCGGTACCTACATTCTTTCACTTTCGCATTGTATATCTTCTTAACCAGACGTTTGTTCGGCATTCTTTCCACATGTCCGAACCATCGGAGCATTCCCTTTCGCATCTTTACACCAACACTCTCTTTCATACCTACTCGCTCTCTTACGTCGTCGTTATGAATGTGGAGGAAGCGAGTGAAGTATGCAGAGATAGAGTTCTCTGGCACTCTGTTCTCTCTGCCTACCCTGCAAGGGATATGGCGTGATGATATGTATGTATTAAAATTTCGACATTCTTCTTATCAGTTGATTGCAAAATAGTGGTAGGACTACGCTGTTGACAGTTTTCTGTCAACAGCCGCGGACCGGTCCGTCTGGAGTAGTACCACACTGAGCAGAAGATCGACGTCTGAGTAATGGCAATGAGCTATTGCGTTTCGTTCAGTGAGCTAGAGAGCAGGCATCCTAACTGAGTGGGTTTGGGGATTTAATTAGTAGGCAGCGGTCTAAGCTATATCCTTAGTATTGCAAACGTCCACAGGCGGCAGTGACACTTACCATCAGGTGTGCTGCTTGCTCATTTACCACCATATGCAATAAAAAAAAATAGGAACATCAACTATTATAAGTAAGTATTACTATAAATTATTAAACTCTTACTCAGTCTTAGGAGTCAGTCCACCCATCTTAAGTACACCTTCTCCCTCACATAAGCCAGTGAACGCTAAGAGTAGATGGCTACACTGTCGTCCGGTGAAACCGCCTGATGTCAGCGACTCTGCCATGTAGAAGACTGCTCTGTAAACATAAATTATAAAGTTCGTATATTATTTTTGGTGTAAATAGCAGACGATATAGATGGCAGCACTGATAATTAAGGTGAAGTCTTCTCATTAAGGCGAAGTCTTCTCACAAAGGCGAAATCTTCTCATTAAGGCGAAGTCTTCTCACTAAGGCGAAATCTTCTCATTAAGGCGAAGTCTTCTCATTAAGGTGAAGTCTTCTCATTAAGGTGAAGTCTTCTCACTAAGGCGAAATCTTCTCATTAAGGCGAAGTCTTCTCATTAAGGTGAAGTCTTCTCATTAAGGTGAAGTCTTCTCATTAAGGCGAAGTCTTCTCATTAAGGCGAAGTCTTCTCATTAAGGCGAAGTCTTCTCATTAAGGCGAAGTCTTCTCATTAAGGCGAAGTCTTCTCATTAAGGCGAAGTCTTCTCATTAAGGCGAAGTCTTCTCATTAAGGCGAAGTCTTCTCATTAAGGCGAAGTCTTCTCATTAAGGCGAAGGCTTCTCATTAAGGCGAAGTCTTCTCATTAAGGCGAAGTCTTCTCATTAAGGCGAAGTCTTCTCATTAAGGAGAAGTCTCAACAGTCATAAACATTATTCAGCCTTACTATGTGGCAATGCGGAAGTATACAATATTTTTAGAGTAATAGTGGTATATAGTGGTGCTTTTCGTGTGGTGACGGAGTAAGAATACTATTCACCACCCCATATCTTACCCGTGAACTTCATCTTACCCCATTGTTAAAGTAACCGTTTGATCGCTGCCATTTATTTATAAAAACCCGATTACGAGCGAAAAATGAGTGTCATAATTGGGATTTGAACCCACACCTATTGGAAATCCATTCCAATTGTGCTGACACTTACACCACCGCGAACTATTGTAGGACATTCAATTCTCGCATCGTATTATATTTACGTCTTTTAAGGAGACGTATTTTTTTTTTTTTTGGGGTGGGCTACGGTCGGCGCACTCCTCGCACCACTCCGTCCGGGGTGACAGAGGGGCGTAAGCACGCACACCCGTAACCCACCCGTGACGTCGCCTTCGTCGTTCGGCCGACCACCGGAGCAGAGTGACTTGACGTCAGTGGTCGGCCCGACGGAATACCCCTGAGGAGTACCCTCTCCTCGGCCGACGTCCCCCTCTCGGGTAGGATGTCGGTCTTTCCTCACGCGGTCGGCCTCTCGGCGGGTGACGGACTAATTCCCCGATCCAGCCACCCGCGGCCTCGGCTAGGGCGGCATCAAGCGCAGGTAATCGCGCCTGCGCCACCCCAGTCGCCGGCGGCGGCTCGCGTCGTCGAGGAGACGCTCCTCGCGCACGCGCTCCGCCGCTTCCTTCCGCGAGACTACTGCCTCGCAGAAGGTTGCGACCGCGTCCCAATTCCTGACGCTGTCGAGCATCGCCCTGGCGATGGTCAGCAGCGTCAGGTCGGCACCGATGATTGCGATGAGTTCACGACGCTGCTCTGCCCAAGCGGCACAAACCTCGAGCGTATGCTGCGCCGTGTCTTCGTCGCAATCGCAGTGGTGGCAGGACGGTGTACTCTCCCTCCTGACGACCTTGTGCAGGTATTTGGCGAAGCATCCATGCCCCGTCAAAACCTGCACCAGTCGGAAGGAGAGCACCCCGTGCCGCCGTTCCAACCACTGCATCAGCACCGGCCGGAAGGCCTCCACGGTCCGCACACCGAACCGAGGCCTCTCCAGCCGGACTGCCCAACGGGCAATGACATCTAGGCGGGCGTTGACGCGCCAAGAGGGAACTCACCGGAGTTCCCTCGTAAGGTGACGTGCGCCATCTACCCGACAATGTTTACACATTGTACAGACTTAATACTTCAAACTTTGCAGTTAGAATTGTATTAAACGATGCCATTTATTTAGAATGTAATAGAGTTTATAGTGTTGTGTGGTAGTGACTACGAATACTACCAACCCTTACTTTGCTCGTGGATGTCGTAAAAGAGACTAAAAGCTTTATAACGACCTGGACCAACTCCATCTGATGCCGTTTGATCAACAATTGCATTCTCAAGTAGTGTTGACGTCTGGCAGGCGGCCGGTCATGACAACTATTGACAATAACTTTTACAATATGTACGAGTACATATTATGTGGACCACAAGTAATTGGGATAAGAGCTGGAGAAGCCGCTACCACACAGCTAAGAATATAGTGATATTAATTTGGATAAATATAAATTGAAAAAGATATTTACCGATGGTGGTTACAGCTTCTTCCGTCACATCCAGGCATTTGTCTGCCCCCGTTAGGATAGAAGTCCACATGGCCTACAGGGCTGACAATGCCGGACATACCAACATCTGTATGAATCACCTCTGTATATTTTGCGACATCAGGAGAGAATGCTTGTGAATGGGTTATCCATCCGGGCATAGCTGGGTCTAGACCTGGAATAATCATTGAAATATTGAATAAAAAAACATGTACTTGTCTCGGAACGTCAGACAGAAATGATAACTTAAAGTAATCTAAGTTGAACTATTTAATATTGAAATTGTTTAACTTGAGAAAAGCTTAGGTTATTACTTAAATGTTATGTATATTAATATGATAATATAAGGAAAGGTTATTTATTAATAAAATATTTTATTGATTATAAAATACATTTTATTCTTAATTCTAATTCATCATCATCATCAGCATCTCAGCTCATTTATGTCTCACTTTTGGGCTCGAGCCTCCTCTATAATGGGAGGGTAATTGACCTACTACACCACGCTGGTCAGACCTGTTGATATAGGGTTTTGTTTCGAGTTTTCCTGCTCTAACATAAATATTAATACCTTTTATATCCCTTAATCGTCTTGTACGATCACACACGTGTAAGATAGGGGGTGGTGAATTGTATTCTTACTCCGTGACCACACGGAAAATTAATATATAATAGTTCTAATTGTACATTAGAATTTTCTGTATGTATATTATTTGTATTATCATTATTTAATCTTTTATGGCGGCCAGACAGACTGGTGCGGTTACGCGTTACGTAACGAAGCGGTTTACCCGCCAATAAAAAGTTATCACTTCAAAAACTATATGGATTAAGCGAGGTAATAGAAAATTCCGACTAGATCAAATTTTAATATTGTGCAATACTTAATTTTGCCGTAGAAATCACAAAATCTTGCTCCTAGAGAATTGGCAGAGATATAAATTACACTAATAATGATGACTTATTGCACGTAAAACATCTTAATCTTGTCTTGACTATGAATGCTGTAAAGTGTTCGACACTTTGGGAAATTACAAATCAAATACAAACACGATAGAATTAGTAAAAGTAGTTTTATTTCAAATGTGTAATACTCGCATAAACATTAGAATTCATTAACTTAACACTGATTTTATACTTTTAAATTACTTTAGATGTTACTTACAACTTAGATTGTTGTGTGGTAGCGGCTACGAATACTACCAACCCTTACTTTGCTCGTAGATGTCGTAAAAGACGACTAAGAGCCTTATAACCTGGGCCAACTCCATCTGATGCCGTTTGATCAACAATTACATTCACAAGTAGTTTTGCCGTCTGGCAGACGGCCGGTCATAAAACTGTTGCCAATAACTTTTACAATATGTACTATGAAAGAAGAGTACATATTGTATCGACCACAAATAATTGGTATAAGAGTAGAATTATGAAGTTATCTAAAACTTAAGAATTGATGAAAATTAACCTAAACATCTCAAGATATAAGTAAATACCAGTGATATAAGGAACCTTTCCACCAAGATGTCTGCCGATGATACCAGCTTGATGTGCTCCAAGACTATGACCGATAATATGGAATTTACTAATATCACCATCAGTAGCTTCAATCAACCAGCTCAAAAACTTGCTGGCATGTTCACCTGTAAAGTAAAAAAATTACGAATCTTTTTCCACCAATAAAATGGCGCTACTTAATTGCAAAGATAGCATTGTGTTTAAGATAATCAACCTATTGTGTCAGTGCTGAAGGTTCAATTTCCACACATGACATTAATTTGTGCGACCATTTTTTATAATAATTTCGTTATTGGCTCGCATTTTAAATCTCTGATATAATACTAGCGACCCTATCTCTCTTCGATTTCAGTTGAAGTTCTAAGGTATTTTTATTTTTATATAAAAACAATTTTGTTCTATATAATAAACACGCCAATAGATACATACATACCATCACGCCATGTCTGTTGCAGGGTAGGCAGAGAGAGTGCCAAAGAACTCTATCCTTGCATACTTCCCTCGCTTCCTCAATATTCATAATTCTCTTCATACACGCTCGCCGGTTTCGGAGACTCTTGACTCCACCTTCCTTCAGTACATGACCGATCTGTTCTAGGTAGGTTTGTCTCGGTCTCCCCCGGTACCTACATCCTTCCACTTTCGCATTGTATATCTTCTTAATCAGACGTTCGTTCGGCATTCTTTCCACATGTCCGAACCATCGCAGCATTCCCTTTCCTTTCTTTACACCAATACTCTCTTTCATACCTACTCGCTTTCTTACGTCGTCGTTACGAATGCGATCGATCAGAAAAGAAATAAAATAATACTATTATTTAAAATATCTTCGTTAATAACTTATTATTTTTTAGTAATATGTAAAAAATAAATATGGTTAGGTACTGTCGATTATTCTTAGAAGATAGAAATATATCACAGCTTACTTTTTATATACATTTTTAAGATATATATCTTATATAACATAAAATTGATCTATCTCGATAGGTCTAGCCAGCGGTTGCAATGCTCATAACGTAATGTTTTTTACAATACCACATTACAAATCTTTTAAATTCTCGTTTAATTTTTCAACTATATTATACATGTATTATACATATAAACATTCCTCTTAAATCACTCTGTCTATTGATAAAAACCGCATTAAAATCCGTTGCGTAGTTTGAAAGATCTAAGCGTGCAAACAAAGGAAAGATAGCTTTGTTTCATACTATCTAAAGATAAAAACACAAAGCAATCATGAGGACTGCAGACAGAAGTAACAACTTAAACCTATAAAAAAACAATACCCAGTTTCTAACTAGATGTTGCTGTTAGAAATTCTGAATCACGGTATGGTTTCGATGCATTAAATGACATAAGCTACTCGTTCCTAACGCGTTACCGAAAAAAAAAAGCATGCGCTACATACCGGGTTGAGAGCCCTCAGCGCTCACCCATAGTCCGGTTAAGCTGTCTAAGCCCTCTCGGCTAACAGCGATCGCAGTGGAAAGAGTTTAGTGGGTATTCTAGCCCCGTGGCTAGGGAGTCCCACACTCCTCGTCTGCTTTTCCGACAGGCGGGGGTGGTAAGTACGTAAACGCATTCTTCGCAACCACTGCGATACCAATAAAAAAAAAAAAAAAGCATGCGCTAGCCTGTTACAGGCATACTGCGCGCTAGCGTTCGACTGCCATTACGTTAGACGTTTAACGCATCCTTGTTGGAAATCGCATTAGAAGTTTCACTTCAAAAATATATTATGTTTTATTCATACCTGAACTAAAGACGTTATGCATTGCTACAACATAATATCCAGCAGCACCAATACTCCAATCCACCACAATAAGATTCACATCTTCAGCTTTAAGATAAGCTGAAATCATACAAGCAGATTTTATAGAGAAACGAAAAACTGTCACGATCTGCCTGAGCGCGGAACAAGCGAAGCATTAACAGCGTAAGTGTTCTCGTGATTATAAAATGAAGTGAAAAGTTAATGTGGTTTCAATTGTTAAAAGTGTACAAATTTTATTAATGTTTCCGATGCTATTACGTAAAATTATCAGACAACTATCTCAAATTACTGAAATTTAGCATTAAGCATGCTTGATTATTTTTAAAAAAATTATAACGAGCGAAAAATGAATGTCACACATGCTCCCACATGTGATTTTAATTTTTCGCTCGCAGTCAAGTTTTTATAGACAACTATTTGGTTGGTTTTTTTTTTAGAAAAGTTTTGAAATTGTGTTTCGTAATCTGTTTTTGTTACTCAAGTGTTGGTGAATAAATACTGTTGGTTAGAGTGGATGCAGTGTCTCTCTTGTCTTCGTGTATCGGAGAGGAGTGAGATATAATCTCTCTTCTCGTTCACATAATATCTATGTAAATAAATGTATGTACAAATCACAGCTCTCTGTATATACAAAAGTGTTTGATGTATATAATTATATACGTTACAGGTAGCAGCTACGAATACTACCAACCCTTATATTGCTCGTGGATGTCGTAAAAGACGACTAACAGCCTTATAACGACCTGGGTCAACTCTATCTGATGCTGTTTGGTCAACAATTACATTCCCAAGGAGGGTTGACGTCTGACAGGCGGCCGGTCATAAAACTATTGCCAATAACTTTTACATTATGTATTATGAAAGAAGAGTACATATTGTATCGAACCCAAGTAATTGGGATAAGAGTAGGAGAATGATGATGTAGATTGCGTGAATAAAAGATTTTCAATATTTATGACAGAATTTTAAGTTGACAGAATTGACAGATTAACGTATCAGTCAATGAACCAGCAGTTGTTAATTTCAAAACTTAAATATAATAGAAAATATTTTAATTGATTTTTAAAATGAAAAGTGTTTGAATTTGAATTGGATTTGTCATCATACTTACCATTTTTGAGTAAAACATTAAAGTCTGAAGTTAGCACGTTGCCCCAGCCGTGAACTAACACAACTGTCTTCTTGTTAGGATCATAATTAGTTGTGGTCAGGATATTCCTCGAGTTCAGGGTCAAAATTTGACTCGTTTTCAGATTCTTTCTATCATAAAAAAAAACAAACAAAAAAAATTAAAATATATCTATTTTTTAAACAATTCCTTAATGTAATTTTTGATATTTTAAACACTACAGCGTTCATGGTCACGAGAGGACTAGGACACGGAAGTCCTCCCGTGACCATGATCACTGTAAAGTATTCAAAACGGCGGGAAAATAAAAATGAAATAGTTACAAACGCGACAGAATCCGTAAAAATAGTTTTATTTCAAATAATTTTCTTTTTCTATTAGCAAATGTGGCTTCAAATTTAATAATTAATACTATACTAATTAAATTAAAAACTTCAGTAATAACAATGACCTATTATCATAAAACGATGTAGTTCTCCCGTAAGCATGAACTTTGAAAAGTATTCGAAACGTTGTGATATTAAAAATTCAAATACGAACACGCCAAAACCCGTAAAAATAATTTATTTTCATTGTTTCGTGCCGTGACGGCGTAAGAATATAATTCACCACCCCCTATCTTACCCGTGGATGATCGTAAGAGACGACTAAAGGATATAAAACGCATATAACATCAAGAGAAGGCAAATTCGAAACACTGACTAGCGTGGTATAGTAGGTCAATTTCTCTCCTATTACGAAGGAGGATCGAGTCTAACAGTGGGACATATATGAGCTGAGATGATGAGCTGATGATGAATTTACTATTCACACACTGTTTAGACTTCAAACTTTAAATACCTTGTGTAAAGATGGTAACTATTGTTCACCATTGGATCGTATTGAGAACAGAAAGCAAGATCACTCTCCTTAAACCACAGGTCCACCAGCTCATAATCGTAAGGACCAGACATGTTCTTATACCTCGGACCACCATCATCCAGCTTAGCGATTACAGGATCTTCTGTAGGCGCTTCGAAAAAAATATATACGTTAGAATTTATTGTAATTTATTTATAAGTTATGTGGTAGCGGCTACGAATACTACCAACTCTTACTTTGCTTGTGGATGTCGTAAAAGATGACTAAGTAATATCGACCTGGGTCAACTCCATCTGATGCCGTTTGATCAACAATTATATTCACAAGGAGGGTTGACGTCTGGCAGACGGCTGGTCATAAAACTATTGACAATAACTTTTACAATATGTACTATGAAAGATCATTACATATTATATCGATCCCAAGTAATTGGGAAGCGAGTAGGAGAATAATGATGGATGTTGCAAAAACCGACTATGACTAATATGCATATAAATTCTACTCAAGAAAAAAAATATTTGAAATAAAATATTATAGCACTTCTGATTAGCATCGTATCATGAGTCAATTTCCCTCCCATTATGGAGGAGGCTTGAGCCCAACAGTGGGACACATATGATCTGAGATGATTATTATCATCACCTGATTTTTATAAAGCAATAATATTTCAAATTACACATATGGCGTAATTGTTAAGATACCTTCCAGTGCCAGTGATAACTATTCAAAACGTCGGGATATTAAAAATTCAAATACGAATGCCATAAAATCCGAAAATTTAAAAACTTCAGTAATAACGGTGACTTGTTATCATGAAATGATTTAGTTGCCCCGTAAGCATGCACTTTGAAAAGTATTCGTAACGTCGTGTTTTTAAAAATTCAATATCAACGCGACAAAATCCGTAAAAATAATTTAATTTCATTGTTTCGTGTGGTGACGTAGTAAGAATACAATTCACCACCCCCTATCTTACTCGTGGGTGATCGTAAGAGACGACTAAGGGATACAAAACGCATATAACATCTATACAAGAAAAAGGTAAACTCAAAACACTCGAAATAAAACCCTATACCAACTGTCTCCCGCTTTGCCTAGCGGGGAGTGGAATTACTCTTCTCCAACTCTTTAACTTCTCCTTTCTTCCTCTTTAACTTTTCTAATTAAATTTATTGCGGGTTCCAAGACAATTAAAATCATCTCCCGGGACTGGCTGAGGGTCAAACCTCGGTGTCATTTATGGTGACTATTTTGGATCCTGGCTTACAGCAGTTACAATGGTAGGAATGTGCGGGATTAGTTCCAAAAAAAAAATAACATAAACTTTAAAAGAAAAATAAAATGGAATGCGAAAGTGGAAGGATGTAGGTACCGGGGGAGACCGAGACTAACCTACCTAGACCAGATTGGTCACGTACTGATGGAAGGTGGAGTCAAGAGTCTCCGAAACCGGCGAGCGTGTATGAAGAGAATTATGAATGTTGAGGAAACGAGTGAAGTATGCAAGGATAGAGTTCTCTGACACTCTGTTCTCTCTGCCTACCCTGCAACGGATATGGTGTGATGATATGTACCTATGTCATCATCATCATCACAGCCCATAAATGTCCCACTGTTGGGCTCGGGCCTCCTCTGTAATGGGAGGGAAATTAACCTAACCTATTATACCGCGCTGGTCAGACGTGTTGGTATAGGGTTTTGTTTCGAGTTTTCCTTCTCTCGCATAGATGTTATAAGCGTTTTATATCTCTTAGTCGTCTCGTACGTTCACCCACGGATAAGATATGGGGTGGTGAATAGTATTCTTACTCCGTCACCACACGGAAAACCCTACCTGTACCTATGTATGTATGTTAAAAGACATATCACATACCTGCAAAAGCAGCTATCCAAATACATAAAAAAACTAATACAGTCTTCATCACTGAATCGCTAAACAATGAATAGGAAGAAATCAAAGCAACAACGACAATTATACACTTATTATCTTTATAAATACAGAAGGATTAAAAAGACCTATTACAAGGTCGATAAAACAGATTTGTTTCTAATCAGATTATAATGTAAAGTTTTATTAAACAAAATATTAGTTATGAGCGAGTAAACCCCGTTTACAAATGGTTCCGTATGTATAAAAAAAGGATTTTTGAATATTTATAAAAACCCGATTACGAAGCGAAAAATGATGTCACAAGCGGGATCCGAAATCGGCCCAATCGTGCTGCCACTTACACCACCGTGAACTATCTCGCTTCGTATCATATTTACGTCTTTAAGGTGACGTGCGCCATCTACCCGACATTGTTTACACCTTGTACGGACTTAATACTCAAACTTTGCAGTTAGAATTATATTAAACGATGACACAACCTTGTTATTCAAATTACTGAAATTTAGCATTTAATATGCTTAATTATTTATAAAAACCCGATTACGGTGGTGTAAGTGGCAGCACGATTGGGCCGGACTCCCAATAGGTGCGGGTTCGAATCCCGCTTGTGACATCATTTTTCGCTTCGTAATCGGGTTTTTATAAATAATTAAGCATATTAAATGCTAAATTTCAGTAATTTGAGGATTTTTGAAATTATACTTCTTTTGGCGCGTTAGGCAAAAATTATGAGAGTAAATTTTTACAATGCGCGCGCACACCGTCACGAAAAACCGACACCCTGAAGTTAGCTATAGTCAACATTTTAGTTTTTCAAAAAATGTTACCAACAAAGTAAAAGTAATGACATCTACGTATGTTTGCGTGAGAACTGACAACTGTATTCACAATATTTATTTATTTTGTGATATTTAAATAAACTTTATTTAACTAGATAATGCGTTATAATAAAACCTTCAATGTATTAAATACATTTTTTTCTATTGTTAGTGTCGTTTTTTCTACAAACGTAGAATAAGGCGAAAGATAAAAATTTTGAAAAGATTTTTATCTTGTTACGCCAAAGAAGAACTTTTAACTCGTGTACATAAGTACACACACGCTTTTTTTATATGACATCGCTAAATTTTGAAATAAAGAGCGAATAATGATTATCACACATGGGATTCGAACCTACACCTATTGGAAGAAGAAAAAGTTTCAAATCAATCATTTATTTTAAAATTGTATACCTATCTCAAAATTAGGTACATAAAAATCTGTAATACTATATATCTATCTTCTAAGTATAACTCGCTGTAAGCATCCTTATTTTTTAGGCAAAAAAAAATGTTATTTATCAAGCTTTTTTTTTTTATAAATACCCGATTACGAAACGAATCCTTATTTTTTAGGCAAAAAAAAATGTTATTTATCAAGCTTTTTTTTTTTTATAAATACCCGATTACGAAACGAATCCTTATTTTTTAGGCAAAAAAAAATGTTATTTATCAAGCTTTTTTTTTTATAAATATCCGATTACGAAACGAATCCTTAGTTTTTAGACAAAAAAAAATGTTATTTATCAAGCTTTGTTTTTTTTATAAATACCCGATTATGAAACGAATCCTTATTTTTTAGGCAAAAAAAAATGTTATTTATCAAGCTTTTTTTTATTGCTTTTGGTGGCAAACGAGCAAGCAGCACACCTGATGGTAAGTGTCACTGCCGCCCATGGACCTTTGCAATACCAAGGGTATAGCTAGGCCGCTGCCTACCAATACAAACCCCAAGCCCACCCCAGTTGGGCTTCCGGCTCTCTCCCTCACTGCACGAAGCGCAATAGCGCATTGCCATTACTCATACGTCGATCTTCTTCTCAGTGTGGTACTACCACATGAGTAAATAAACGTACAGATACAAAGATTCAAACAATCGTGCCACGGTAGGTACATCACTACAAGTATGATGCGCGTGTGTGCGTGAGCACTGGCGGCTCGTCACGTACCGGAACGAAACCTGTTTAGGCTGGTTCGGCCAGTGCTCAAACAAAGGGCTCACTCACCGCTCGCTGTGCATCGCGTCGTGCGTGTTTGTTTAAATTTGAAATTTGAATTAATTAGAAAGAGTGTAATTATGGTAAAGAGTGTAAATATCTATAAATAAATATTGTTAATATTGGTAGTGATATACTAAAACGTATACAAGATTGTAAATTTGATATGCCATGCAAGTGCTTTCCCATTGATTATTTAAAAAAACTTAATATTAGATATTGAATTTATCATTCGATTAAGAGATATAACAAATTATTAAAAATTACAAAAAAAAAAACCTATTTAGAGTAAGCAATTTATAAAAAAAATATCCATATATGAAAAAGCTGATTTTTTTTTGTGTGTCTTAGTTGTTAGCCTCAGATGGCTATGACAACTTTATCCGGACTGTGGGTGAGCGCGGAGGGCTCTCAATCCGTAAAAAAACTGACAAACGTTTTGTGTATTTATTTTCATCCTCATGTGCCAGCCCTATCAGAATAGGTAACAATTTTGCTAGCTCCTTAGGAGCTTGGTCTCTGTACGTTTATTTACTCATGTGGTACTACCCCGGACGGACCGGCCCACGACTGTAGACAGAAAACTGTCAACCTACCACTACTAAACTATTTTAAACAATACAGTATTATTTCTTATATAATTAAATACATTAGATACGTGATTTGTTTAATGTTCATCAAATTTACCGCTCACTATCATTATAATTAATATATTAGAAGCTATCAGAGATTGAAATGGTAGCAGTGCAGTTCCTACTGAAGCGTATATAGGCCAGTACAGGCTAATTAGAATTCCGTTCGCAATCTACACATACAATTAAACTTCATGAAACGATAAAAAAAGAATGATAAAACTATTTATTTTACGTAATTTGTTATTACGTATAAAACTGACATTGTCTATTTCTTCAAAGATAAATAAACAAATATTAGAATGACATAAGGCACACGGTAATAGATAAAACAACATGTTTTATTTTTTTTTTCTTTACGTTTAGTTGTTCTATCAGGAAACCGCGCAAAATATGTTTTTTCCATAACCAGTAACAGGGTTTTTTTGTGTAAATGTTGCTCATATATGTCCCACTGTTGGGCTTAAACCTCCTCCATAATGAAAGGGAAATTGACCTACTATACTACGCTGGCCAGACGTGTTGGTATAGGGGTTTGTTTCGAGTTTTCTATCTCTTGCATAGATGTTATATGCGTTTTATAACTCTTAGCCGTTTCATACGATCACCCACGGGGAAGATAGGGAATGGTGAATTGTATTCTTACTCCGTCACCACATGGAAATAGTTTTATTACTCTAAATACATTCCAATCTGGGTGGAACTGATAATCTGCTGTATCTTATCTTCTTAATATATATAAATTACGTGTCACGTTGTTTGTCCGCGATGGACTCCTAAAGTACTTAACCGATTTTAATCAAATTTGCACAGCATGTGTAGTTTGATCCAACTTAAAAGATAGGATAGCGTCCATCTCAATTTATAGTCGCAATATTATTTTATTGCAAATTATTTGTCAATTCAGTTACAGTCGCAATTATCTGTTATCTCCAAACGATTCTAACAGATGGTGGTATCTGTTGACTGGATTGAGTAAGTATTTAATAGATGGCGCTATGTTAAACGTACAAACATTTCATATAAGCTACAATTTATTAGCATAACCACCACGTGTTACTGAGGCTACCTTAGCCACAGCAACTTGTGGCCGTGTCTGCTAATATGTTATATATTTAGATAATTCTACATATCTAAAAATGTTAGATTTAGTATTATATAGGACTTTTCGGCCAAAATTTCAAAATAAAATCTCAGTTAAAATAAATTGTCAATATTTTTAGCCAATGAATCAAAATATCTGTACAAATAAATGGAGAGCTGGTTTTTTTGTTCGTTACTGCTGCAAAAACTACTGAACCGATCAGAATAATATATGTATCATAAGATGCAGCGTGTTTCGGAGATGGTTTTAATATATGATATATTGATTATTACATATCCGGATCCCATATTTTTGTGACTTAGAAATAATGAATGTTTATTGTTACTAAATGTATTCTATTCTGAAAGAAAAGAAAGAAAATTCATTTATTCGGCGGAAGACATGCCAAAGATAGTATATAGTGAAAAAGAACAAATTTACACTTCATATAAAAGAAAAATACAATAACAATTATAAAATATATATATGTATATATCTTAATATATATCAATTACGTGTCACGTTGTTTGTCCGCCATGGACTCATAAAGTACTTAACCGATTTTAACCAAATTTGCACAGCAAGTGTAGTTGGATACAACTTAAAAGATAGGATAGCTTAAATCTCAATTTATAGTAATATTATTTTATTGCAAATTATATGTCTAATATTTGACAGTCAAAATCATATGTTATATCAAAAGGATTTTAAAAGATGGCGGAATCTGTTGACTGTATTCAGTAAGTATTTAATAGATGGCGCTATGTTAAATGTACAAACGCTTCATATAAGTTAAAATTTGTTAGAATAAACAAAAAGTGTTACTGAGGCTAACCTGAGCCACAGCAACGCGTGGCCCGGTCTGCTCGTATATATATATATATATATATATATATATATAAAGGAAATATTGGTCTGATTAACAATAGTAATAGTTCAACAAAAAGTATACGACCACATAAACCTGAAGGATCAGTAGCAAAATAATAATAAATATTTGAGTGTTAAAATAAATATTTTATTTAAATTATTTATTTTTATCATATAATATACCACACGAAGTGGGCAAGCATAGCTAGTACAATTATATATTAACTGATATTCAGAATAAAAATAATTATCTTATGTAGTTATCAGGCAGTTAGATAATCCAGACAGCTCCAGTTTGAACCCTATTTTTATTTTCCTTTTTTCAATCATTTTTGTGAAAAACAGATTCTTCTTATGTAAAAAAAAAACTTATCTTTTTTTTATTGCTTATGGTGGCAAACGAGTAAGCAACTCACTTGATAGTAGTGTTTTGCACCTTTGCAATACTAAGGGCTAAGCCAGGCCGCTGCCCATCATTCCCACGCAGTTGGGCTTCCGGCTCTCTCGCTCACCAAACGAAGCGCAATAGCACATTGCCCTTACTCAGACGTCGATCTTCTGCGAGAGTGTGCTACTACTCCGTGGCTGTAGACAGAGAACTGTCAACAGCGTGGTCCTACCGCTAATAAAAAATATTAAATATCTTTTTCAAAAACACATCTTATCAAAAAAATCTCGGCCATTCGCGACCTCATAATCGTCAATTGAGCCGATAGAGGATGATCCCTTGATTTCAGTAGACCACTCAAATAAAAAAAGAAGTTTTCATTCTGATTTTACATCATCATCATCATTCTCTTATTCTTATCCCAATTACTTGGGGTCGATACAATATGTACTCTTCATTCATAGTACATATTGTAAAAGTTATTGGCAATAGTTTTATGACCGGCCGCCTGCCAGACGTCAACACTACTTGTGAATGTGATTGTAGACCAAACGGCATCAGATGGAGTTGACCCAGGTCGTTATAAGGCTCTTAGTTGTCTTTTACAACATCCACGAGCAAAGTAAGGGTTGGTAGTATTCGTAGCCGCTACCACACAGCTCCTTCCGATATATCAAATACTACATTATTGTCGATCACGGAAAAAACATACAAGTCATCGTTATATCAAAAATCTCTTATCTATTCACTAAATCTACATACATACATATCATCACGCCATATCCCTTGCAGGGTAGGCAGAGAGAACAGTGTTCCAGAGAACTCTATCCTTGCATACTTCACTCGCTTCTTCAACATTCATAATTCTCTTCATACACGCTCGCCGGTTTCGGAGACTCTTGACTCCACCTTCCTTCAGTACGTGAACAATCTGGTCGAGTAAATCACTAATAATAATTATACACTAAATCTAAATTTCTGTAATAACGATGACTTGCTGCACGTAAAGCACATTAGTGCTATTGTCACCATATTTTATTTTTGCTGTGGACTATGGATGTGGTCGCGCCCCGCCAAATCGTCCGCGACGATGAAAGAGGTGACGCGCGAACCCATAGATCCACCCTGCAAAGCGCCTCTCTTCGCCGTGCAAGCGGGCCACCGGTACCCCATCTTTGTCTTCGGTAGCAGTCCTCTTGTCACCATGAGGACTAAAAAGTATTTTAAATGTTGAGAAAATAAAAATAAGAGAAATACGAAAATATAATTATGGTAACGGGTAAGATATTAAATTTGGAACCTTTATTTTTGTGGTGGGTTATGGAGTGGACACGCTCCGCCAAGTCGTTCCGGAGTGACGAAAGAGGCGGCGCGCGACCCTATAGACCCACCCTGCAAAGCGTCTCTCTTCGCCGTGCGAGCGGGCCACCGGTACCCAATCTTTGTCTTCGGTGGCCATTAAATTTGTAACCCTAAAATTAATTCAAAATCTAGGTATAATGAAAACGAAATTTAAACTTAATAAAGTCTAAAGCATTATTATTATTTTGTCATTATACCCGTGGCTAAAACGGTAATTCTTATCAAGCTATTTCTGTTCTATCCGTTTGGTGACGGAGTAAGAATACAAATCACTATCTATCTTAATCGTGGATGATCGTAAGAGATGACTAAGAGATACAAAACGCATATAACATCAATGCAAGAGAAGTAAAACTAAACAAAACTCTAAACCAACACGTCTGACCAGCGTGGTATAGTAGGTCAATTTCCCTCCCATTATGGAGGAGGCTCGAGCCCAACAGTACGCATATATGAGCTGAGATGATGATCATGATGAATTTTTGTTGCTATGGTATTATTTCTATTAATTTTATATTTGTAAAGACCTTGACAGAGAGAGAGCGAGGGTTGGGTATGCAGAAAAGAGTATGAAAGTAAAATTAATGCGGTCGAAATGCGATCTCTGCGGAAAATCTGTGGAGTTAGGCTGATCAACCGCATTCATAACGACGACGTAAGAGAGCGAGTAGGTATGAAAGAGAGTATTGGTGTAAAGATGCGAAAGGGAATGCTCCGATGGTTCGGACATGTGGAAAGAATGCCGAACGAACGTCTGGTTAAGAAGATATACAATGCGAAAGTGGAAGGATGTAGGTACCGAGGGAGACCGAGACTAACCCACCTAGACCAGATCGGTCATGTAATGAAGGAAGGTGGAGTCAAGAGTCTCCGAAACCGGCGAGCGTGTATGAAGAGAATTATGAATGTTGAGGAAGCGAGTGAAGTATGCAATGATAGAGTTCTCTGGCACTCTGTTCTCTCTGCCTACCCTGCAAGGGATATGGCGTGATGATATGTATCTATGTATGTAAAGACCTCTACAATACAAGCATTTATTCCTTAACGCAGAGTCATTTAAAAGATTGTAAGAATTAAGATTATTTGTTATTTAAGTTGTGTTTAGTGGTAGGACCACGCTGTTGACAGTTCTCTGTCTACAGCCGCGGGCCGGTCCGTCCGGGGTAGTACCACACTGAGCAGAAGATAGACGTCTGAGTAATGATAATGTTCTATTGCGCTTAGTTCGGTGAGCGAGAGAGACGGAAATCCAACAGGGTGGGTTTGGAGTTTGTATTGGTAGATAGCGGCCTAGCTATACTCTTGGTATAGCAAAAGTCCATGAGTGGCAGTAACACTTACCATAATGTTTGCTGCATGCTTGTTTACCACCATAAGCAAATATTAATCATTGTAAAATATACAGAATGCAGCTGGTGTGATAATCACGGGCTAGACTTTGATATATCATTCATCAGCATTTATCATCGTTTAATGTTCGATAAGTGATATCATTAAAATCACTAACCTATTATTAACATGCAATCCGATTTCCTTACCGATAGGGGCCGTCCATTAATTACGTGAGGTTTTGAAAGTGGCGGAGCGGTTTGACAAATATCACAAGGGGGAGGAGGGGTGTAGTAAGATATCACGTGTATTTATTTTTTGTCAAACGCTGCGAATTGTAAACAGAAAAGCAGCATGTAGTGTGACTTTCACTTGCCAATGCCAGACAACGAACGAAGTTTAAAGTAGGTGATCTGTTTAAAAGATCTTTTTGCGAAGTATAAAAAAGCAAAAACCGAGAATATAATGAGCTGTGGGCTACTTTTTTGTAGGTACTAAAAACTCACGTGATGTTTTTCATAGTCTTAAACCTCACCACGTATCACCAAGGGAGAATAGGGTTCAAAAATGCTAAAAAGAAGATCACGTGATTAATGGACGTCCCCATAGAGAAAATATAAAATCAATCTTAATATTAGGTTTGTTCATTATTTCACGTTGCAACCATTTGTGATATCCATGCTAAATAAACACGGATTACCATCTAGATTATTTATTAAAAACATTTTTAATAGATATTATTTGTAGATAATTATATGTGTGTGATATATATATATATATAGATATATATATATATACATCGCCGTGTAGTAGTTGCTACGAATACTACCAACCCTTACTTTGCTCGTGGATGTCGTAAAAGACGACTAAGAGCCTTATAACGACCTGGGCCAACTCCATCTGATGCCATTTGGTCAACAATTACATTCTCAAGAAGGGTTGACGTCTGGCAGGCGGCCGGTCATAAAACTATTGCCAATAACTTTTACAATATGTACTATGAAAGAAGAGTGCATATTGTATCGACCCCAAGTAATTGGGATAAGAGTAGGAGAATGATGATTTTTAAATAATTTTAAAGAATGAAATTTTTGAAAAATGCGGAATATAGAGTAAATGGAGCGTTGGAGCAACTTCTCGGTAGCCAGCACCTCAGCCAGAAGGCACGTAGGTAGCAATACATAACGCAGTGCTTGTCCGAACATTACTGTATGGAAGCGAGAGTTGGGTATGCAGAAAAGAGTATGAAAGTAAAATTAATGCGGTCGAAATGCGATCTCTACGGAAAATCTATGGAGTTAGGCTGATCGATCGCATTCGTAACGACGACGTAAGAGAGCGAGTAGGTACGAAAGAGAGTATTGGTGTAAAGATGCGAAAGGGAATGCTCCGATGGTTCGGGCATATGGAAAGAATTCCGAATGAACGTCTGGTTAAGAAGATATACAATACGAAAGAATTCTGAATACATAGAAACATAGTTACTATTTGTGACGTAGAGACTAAATAAGAAAGGATTTTACGAAATACAATACCAAAAGGTAAAATGCAGTGGCAAAGTTTGTATGGGGGTGAAAATAAATTTCGCTACAAATCTAATATCTTTACATCTGCACATATGGCATAGTGGTTAAGATACCGACCTTTTATGCTAGTGCCGTGGGTTCGATTTCTACGCATGACAATACTTTGTGCGATCCACAAAGTGTTGTTCTGAGTCTGGATGTAATTTGTCTGCATTAGTTGCATGTTTGTAAAATTCCCCGCAATACAAAAATTATTTCCTTAGTGCTGGGTGGTGTTATTTAAAAAAGAAAATCGTAATTCTTATACATATCTATATTTTGAGAATCTTAACAACGGCAGCAGCGATTTCTATGAAATTTAGTATTCAGCTTTCTTCGAGAGAAATAAATAGATAGCTAGGTTGTATTTATAGAAAATATAGCTTTATCAGTCTTATTTGCCAATGAAAAAATACATTGGTTGTAAACTATTAGAATTTGAAGGCAAATTTAGCCGTTGCCATTGATAATTGGCAGAATTTGTTTGTTAATCACTCGATTGCCCAAAGTCAAATCTAAGTAACTCCGGTTCGATCATTGCCTTTTCCGTTTTTTTTTTATTTTTCCCATTGATTTATTTTTAAATATTTTTTTTTGTTATTCTATCGATTAGTTTTTCCAAAAAAAAAACACAATAGAAAATACTAAGCTAAGCTCAGTCATCCAGATATAAAAATAACGTTTTGTTTCTCTTTTATAAAAATTATAACATCAAAATTCAGTCCACTAACTTTCTATACACAACATTCAAGTTATTACCTGTTAGTACAGAATTATTAGATTGCGAAATTTAATTTGCAACACGCCATAAAGAAATTTTCCGTGTAAGAAACAACCTTACTCAACTGATTCATTGATCTGCGCGACCCCGCCTCGGGACACGGAAGTCCTCTGACCATGAATGCTGTATAGTGTTCGAAACATTGTGAAATTAAAAATCAAATACAAACGCCATAGAATCCGTAATAATACTTTTATTTCAAATGACAAAACGAGTATTACACTCGCGTAAACATCAAAAAATATTGACTATATATGTGTTTTCCGTGTGGTGACGGAGTAAGAATACAATCTTCCTATCTTACCCGTGGGTGATCGTAAGAGACGACTAAGGGATATAAAACGTATATAACATCTATACAAGAGAAGGAAAACTCGAAACAAAACCCTATACCAACACGTCTAACCAGCGTGGTATAGTAGGACAATTTCTCCCAACCCTCAACATTATGGAGGAGGCTCCTTATCCGTGTGGTCACGGAGTAAGAATACAATTCACTACCCCTATCTCACCCGTGAGTGATCGTAAGGGACGATTAAGGGATACAATATGCATAGAATATCTATGCAAGAAAAGGAAAACTCTGAACAAAACTCTATACCAACACGTCTGACCAGCGTGCTATAGTAAGTCAATTTCCCTCAAATTATGGAGGAGGCTCGAGCTCAACAGTGGGACATATACGAGCTGAGATGATGATGATGAAGGATGAAAAATATCAATTGAAAATTTAAACCATTTTTTTTTTACAGTAATAGAACACCACCCTTTTTTTTTTTTTTTTTTTTTTAATGGTGGGCTATGGGTGCGCCTCGCCCCGCCAAATCGGTCCGGGGTGACGGAGAAAGCGGCGCGTGACCCCATAGACCCACCGTAAAATCCTCTCTCTTCGCCGTGCGAGCGGACCACCGGTACCCGATCTTTGTCTTCGGTGGTCAATAGAACACCACCCTGCACTAAGAAAATAATCGTTGTATTGCGAGGAATTTTACAAATATGTAATTTAATGGACACAAATTTCAACCAAACTCGAAATAACTATTTGTGGAACACACAAATTATAGTACTGCGTGGATTGAAACCATCACATAGGCGCGATAGATCGTTATTTTAAGTACTATTTGTGCAGTTAAAACACTTAAGCATCACTAATTTTAAACTATTATACACATTATTCTAAGGGACTGATTTTCATAATATTCCTTTTAGTGAATATATTACAAGTTGTTGCTCTGAATCTGTGTATAATTCTATTAATAGTAGGTCAGTTAGGGCCAAGGGTATTAAGGCCCTGTTGACAGTTTTTTGTTTATAGCCGCGGGCCGGTCCATCTGGAATAGTAACACACTCTTGTAAAACCAACTTCAAAGCAGTGGCAACGCTATTTGCTTGTTAGATTAGTGAGTAGGCCGACAGCCCACCTTTCTGGATGGGTTTTGTTAGGCAACAGCCTAGCTCAGGTCTGGATCTACCATATAGCTTTAAAGGCTTCAGCTTAGGCCCCGTGGATTCAAAGGGTCAAGTCAAAGTCAAAAATAGGCGATAATAATTTAAAGAATTTGCCAAAGGAATGTGCAGAAAGGTTGTTTTATAATTTGTCAATTTATTTACGATTGTTTTTTTTAGCAACACTAAAGCATATTATAATATAAATCAAATATTTTATCTTATTTTTTTCTGTACTTTGAGTATTTAGCCCTCTAATTAGCTTAGACTAGAGCCTAAACTCAAAGTCTGGCCCTGGCCCATCTATGCCCTGGTATTGCTAAGGTCCATGGAAATAAACTTACTATCAGGTGTGCTGCTTGCTCATTAGCCACCATAAGCATTAAAAATAATGTATTCTATTGCAATCTTACATAATAAACCGTTATTTCCTTAAGGCAATGAGTTTCTTTTAAGAAATAAAATATACCAATATGAAGGAAAAAGAAATAAAAATATCCTTATAGTTATTATTATTCTTTAATTACAGCAGTATTTTGTATTTATTATTTTTTCAATTACAGCAGTATTTTGTAGTATAACAATTCATCCTTGCGAATACGGGGACTCAGCATTCGTACTCAAGTAGTAGATACCAGATTTTCTGAAACAAAATAATTAATTATTGAAACTAATTCTGGAATGGAATCTAGTCTAGTTATTATCTTTTTTTGCTTTATATATAAGAATTACATCATTTAGCAGAGAGAAAGAGAGATAAATGTGTACTCGAACCTCTTTCTCTCTTGTCTCTACAGTATTAAACCGAACATCTCTCTTTCTATCTTTATTAATTTATATCTCTTTCTCAACTTCCATTCGCCTCTCTTGATCACGCTTTTCATAACGCTCTCATCACGCATTCACCATCTTAATCCTCAAAAAAAAAATCGTACGTAAAGAAGATTTTCTTCAATAAATAATTGGAGAATAAACAAATGCAATTAAGCAAATACGTTAACTTTTTTGACGGATCTTCTCGGTGACAGTGGAATACCGATCCGGTGATAGTCTCCTGCTCTTATCACAATTTACTTGTGATCGACTCTTTCATCGTATGTATTTTGAAAGTTATTTCGCAATAGTGTTATGACCAGTTGATCCAGGTCGATGTTAAACTCTTCATCATCATCATCTCAGCTCATATATGTCCCCACTGTTGAGCTCGAGCCTCCTACATAATGGAAGGGAAATTGACCTATTATACCACGCTAAACGTGTTGGTATATGGTTGTGTTTCGAATTTTCCTTCTCTCATAGATGTTATATGCATTTTATATACCTTATTCGTCTCTTATGATCACCCACATATAAGATAGGTAGTGAATTGTATTCTTACACCATCACAACACGGAAAGTTATTCAACACTTATTCGTCTTACTATATCTATAAATAAAGTGTGTAGGCTGTGTGGTAGCGGCTACGAATACTACCAACCCTTACTTTGCTCGCGGACGTCGTAAAAGACGACTAAGAGGCTTATAACGACCTGGGCCAACTCCATCTGATGCCGTTTGGTCAACAATTACATTCCCAAGGAGGGTTGACGTCTGGCAAGCAGCCGGTCATAAAACTATTGCCAATAACTTTTACAATATGTACTATGAAAGAAGAGTACATATTGTATCGACACCAAGTAATTAGGATAAGAGTAGGAGAATGATGATGATACCTATAAATAAGGTAAGGGTTGGTAGTATTCGTAGCCGTTACCAACCAGTAAAATAATTCAACTATAATTAATAAATACCCAGTATTAGGTGTTCTTCCCCCCATTTGGAGAGTATCAGTTGATTCGCAGTTACCAGCGATGGCTGCCGTCAAGGAGTCACATCGGCGTCCAGTGAATCCACCCAGAATAAGTGATTCTACCATGTAGAATATAATTCTGAAATTCCAATTACTGAAATTTAGCATTTAGTATGCTCAATCCTTATTAATATTATAAATGCGAAAGTAACTCTGTCTGTCTGTCGCTCTTTCACGCCAAAACTACTGAACCGATCTGAATAAAATTTGGTACACACATAGTCTAGAGCCTGATAAAGGAGATAGGCTACTTTTTAATGCAAAAAAAAGGTTGAAAAGGGGGATAAAAAGTTATAAGGACTTTTACTCATTTTTAAAGCCGGAAACTTGAAACTTATTTTTAGGCTATTGATTAGATATAAGTAAATATGACATTAACATTTCGTCAAAAATTTACCCTTAAGGGGTATATAAAAATAGAGGATGAACTGTAGGAAAGTAACCTTTTACGCGGACGAAGCCGCGGGCAGAAGCTAGTTATTTATAAAAACCGGATTACGAAGCGAAAAATGATGTCACAAGTGGGATTCAAACCCACACCTAATGGAAATCCGTCCCAATAGTGCTGCCACTTACACCACCGTGAACTATTGTAATCGGGTTTTATAAATAATTAAGCATATTAAATGCTAAATTTCAGTAATTTGAATAACAAGGTTGTGTCATCGTTTAATACAATTCTAACTTGCACTTAGAATTGTAAGTTTGAGTATTAAGTCTGTACAATGTGTAAACAATATCGAGTAGATGGCGCACGTCACCTTAAAGACGTAAATATATTTTACTATTACTACTACTATTACTATTGTTGAACTATGAACTATTGGGACGGATTTCCCATAGGTGTGGGTTTGAATCCCACTTGTGACATCATTTTTCGCTTCGTAATCGGGTTTTTATAAATAATTCTGAAATGTTTAATGATATTATTTATATTAATTATCATCAGCTGAGCTTCTTGGTCACCCACCACCAAGAGACATTTAAAAAAAAACTACGTTCAGCAATTAAATGATTGGATGATGACGAATTCGTGTCAGTGTAGAACAGCTACCGAGGTGGTCTGATGATATAATGAAAGTGGGAAGAGATGGATGCAGATGATATGAGACCATTCTTATTGGTAAGCTTGTGGGGAAGGCCAATAGTGGACGTTGTTAGGCTGATGGTTGGGGATAGTTTCATTAATAAATATCTCAAAGGAATTTCATTAAATATCTAAAAGGATTTTCGTTAATTATCTTAAGGGAATTTCATCAATTATCTAAAAAGAGATTCATTAATTATCTTAAAGGAATTTAATTAATTATCTTAAAGGAATTTTCATTAATTGACTTAAGAGAATTTCATCTTTGGTCCTCACCATCATGAACTATCTAAAGGAAATTTTATCTTTGGAGGGAATTTCATCAATTATCTAAATTTCATTAATTATCTTAAGGAAATTTCATCTTTGGAGGGAAGTTCTTTAATCATCTAAAAGAAATTTCATTAATTATCTAAGAGGAATTTCATCTTTGGAGGGTATTTCATCAATTATCTAAAGGCAGTTTCATCTTTAGAAGGAATGTCATCTTTGGAGTGAATTTCATCGATTATCTAAAGGGAGTTTCATTAATTATCTTAAGGGAATTTGATCTTTAGAAGGAATGACATCTTTGGAGGGAATTTCATTTATTATTTGAAGGGGATTGCATTTTTGGAGGGAATTTCATCTATTATTTAAAATCGATTTATGTGAATTAATTCCTCCTATACGATTGAAACAATTTTTTTTTTTTTTATATATCGGGTGGATTGAGGCATGCAACTGGATCTACTAGATCCGGTTATCAATCTAAATCATGCCTCAATCTCATCTCATCTCAATCTAAGTAATGCTGCAATTAATTTCAAGCTATTCTATTTTAGATTTATGCATTACAGTTACTTACATCTGTTATTCTGTATATATATAAAAAAAACTGGTTAACCAACACATCAACGTCGAGCTCAAAAACAATTCAAATTAAAAATGTGAAATTTTTGACAGCAATTTGACAGTATTTTAACAGCATTTTGACAGTATTTTTACAATATTTGAATAGTATTTAAACAACAGTTTCTTTTTGTAACATAGCGATCCAAAGTGACATAGAGACATTGAACATAGAGAATATGTAACATAGAATCGAGAGCAGTATACTCCTTGTCTGACCAGCATTAGGACGTATATCAGCTAAAATATTGATGATAATAAAAATAAAAACTACGTTTAAAAAAACCGACTTCAAAAACTGAAAAGTACAAAATAACTTAAAATACTATCATTTGCATGTGCTATCTATTGATAAGTTTGAAATCGGTGCCAAGCCCTAAACAAAATTATAAACAGCTTAGGTACATACCGTAATGAAATTCCTACACTAAAGATACCGACACCGGCACTAACTTCAAACCTATCAATAGATAGCACATACAAATGATAGTATTTTAAGTTATTTTGTACTTTTCAGTTTTTGAAGTCGGTTTCTTTAAACGTAGTTTTAATTTTTATTTTTTACTTTTTAGTGTTACAGACACATAGGTTGTTCTATTAGTGGCGGTGCTTGAGCTACTCGTTCATTTGTCGCACTCATACTTAATGATAATTTTAGACTTATATGGTTTTCTCATGGATGCCATTGTTAGAACTGGACCAAATTGAAATGGGACCACACGGGAAGCACCAGCTTTCAAATAAAAAAAGAATCATTAAAATCGCTTTGCCCAGTCGAAAGTTATAAGGTAACAAACATAAAAACATATAAAAAAATACAAACGAATTGAGAACTTCCTCCTTTTTTGAAGTCGGTTAAAAATATCGCAAACTTACTTGTGATGATGACAGTCGTTATCATCACAGCCAGGCATCCTCATACCACCGTTAGGATAAAAGTCTACATCACCAGCAGTACGCAAAATACCGAAGACCCCACCATTTGTATGTATAACCTCGGTGTAGACTGCCACGTCGCTGGATATAGCTCCAGGATTTGTGACCCAACCAGGCATAGCAGGATCTAAGCCTAATTGAGAGAAAGCAAATAAATATTTTACTAAATTTACTTATCTTCTCTTCTAACTTCTTCTTTTTATGTTATTTAGTAAACTAATACGTTTTTTTTTTTTCAGAAATAAACTAGCATGTTAAATCTCAGTACTTTGGTATACAGTAATAAGGTCATGTCATCGTTTGATAAAATTATAAATTCAATGTTAGATTATTAAATCGGTACAATGTTGTAATAATTGTCCGGTAGATGGCGCACATCGTACACAAATATGACAAAATAATACAAGCCGCGATTCATTTGTCATACGATAGTTCACATTTGTCTATCTGGTAGTACGTTTGTAACGTGTGGGTTCGAGTCCCACGTATAACAATCATTTTTCATGTTAAATGCTAAATCTTAGTAATTTAATAAACTAATTATTATAATACTATTTTTCCATATGGTGACGGAGTAAGAATACAATTCAAAACAAAAATAAAATTCGACAAAACAATTTTATTTGAAACTCCTACTCTTATCCCAATTACTTGGGGTCGATACAATATGTACTCTTCTTAAAAGTACATATTGTAGAAGTTATTGGCAATAGTTTTATGACCAGTCGCACACATACATAAACTGAGATGAAAGAAATTTAAAAATCTTACCAGAAATATAAGGTATTCTGCCACCAAGATGTCTGCCAACTATACCCGCTTGGTGCGCACCAAGACTGTGGCCTATGATGTGGAAGTTATTGATGTCAGCTCCACTGGTATCAATCAACCAGCTTATAAACCTGGCCACGTGTTCACCTGTACAACAATTATTTCTAAGCATTAACAATTAGCTTGAAGTGTGAAAATCTATTAGTTCGTCTAGTCCTGCTGTGATCATGAAAAGTATAATGTGTTCGAAACGTCGAAAAACTAAAAATTAAATATTGTACAAACGCGACAGAATCCGTAAAAATAGTTTTATTTCAAATGTGTAATCATCATCACAGCCCATATATGTCCCACTGTTGGGCTTGGGTCTCCTCCTTAATAGGAGGAAATTTAACCTACTATACCGCGCTGGTCAGACGTGTTGGTATATGGTTTTGTTTAGAGTTTTCCTTCTCTTTCATAGATGTTGTATGCGTTTTATATCCCTTAATCGTCTCTTACGATCACCCACGGGTAAGATAGGGAGTGGTGAATTGTATTCTTACTCCGTTACCACACGGATAAAATGTGTAATACTCGCGATAAACATTAAAAATCATTAGTGGAAATTTAATTAAAATTAATTCCATCAAAACATAAAGATGGAAATAGGATACAAGTGATTTGATTAAATAAATCAAATCATTAAATAAAACGTCACAGACATTATTATCATCATCACAACATCACAGAGGACAGAAACATCTACAAATAGAAGGGTTTCACCAACAACAAGACCACCAGCGCCAAGAAGAAACCCTAAAAGACATGTTGTCGCTCAACATCTATGACACATTAATTGCGCTCTTCAAGCTTTATCCAATTGTAATAAAGCCACTTCAAGAACATTAATTTTATAAACAAACCACCATAACAATTAAATTAAATATAAAAAGAGCACGGACAAAAAGTCTGTGGAATAACATACTCATAATAAAAAATAAAAAATAAAAAAATAGGATACAAGTTTAATATTTGAAAATAAAACTACTTTTACGGATTCTATCGCGTTTGTATTTGATTTTTATTTTACCCGACGATTCTAACACTTTACAGTGATCATGGTCACGGGAGGACTGACGTGACAATGATCACTGTTATGAGCATAATAAAAACAGTTTTAGTTCAAATGTGTAATACTCGCGATAAACATTAGAAATCATTAAGCAAATAACTTTATATATGAATAAAATTATAAATGTTGAGGAAGCGAATGAAGTATGCTAGGATAGAGTTCTCTGGCACTCTGTTCTCTCTGCCTACCCTGCAAGGGATATGGCGTGATGATATGTATGTATGTAAGTAACTTTAAATCTATTGAAGCTTATTGCATTTGGTTATGTTGAATAGTTATATAGGTTGTCAACAGTGGCTCGAAATAGTTGATGCAAAGTACACAGGTTATGATACGCCAGTTTTCTTTGCTTGTACTTTACTCTTCATAGGCTACCGTGTATCAATCTTCTTAATATATATATATATATATAAATTACGCGTCACGTTGTTTGTACGCGATGAACTCCTAAAGTACTTAAAATAATAATTATTATTATGAAATTTCTGAAAAGAGATCCTACCAAATTAAGATATGAACTATGCAAAAGCACCCTTCAGTCAAGAAATAGTTATCATATGTCAATTAAAATTTACAATCACATTCCACAATTTATCAGAGAAATGCCGATAAAAAAATTTAAATTTAAATTAAAAACTTGGCTTACTGAAAAGTGCTTCTATACACTTCTATTTTGTTATATAAATTTTAAATTAATTTATTGTTATTATTTTTATGTACAGATGCTTGTAATACTGAAAAATTCGCATACCTTTTAAAGGCGAATATGTTGGACTTTAATTTGTAATTGTACATCTTTGTACCATATTCTCAGCGAATAAATATCTTATCTTATCTTGTCTATATGATTTTAATCAAATTTGCACAGCATGTGTAGTTTGATCCAACTTAAAAGATAGGATAGCTTCCATCTCAATTTATAATCGTAATATTATTGTATTGCAAATTATTTTCCTATTATTTGACAGTCACAATTATCTGTTATCTTCAAATGATTCTAACAGATGGCGGTATCTGTTGACTGGATTAAGTAAGTAAGCAACGCGTGGCCGGGTATGCTAGTTGTTATATATTTATTACAGAACATAATTCATATCTACAAATTATAATAAAATAATTTGATTTAAGAAGTTTGAAAGTAGCACCAGTGATAGAGAAGATTAGGAGCGCGAGATTGTCTTGGTATGGACATGTGATGAAGAGAGATGAAAGGCATATGACAATGAGGGTTATTAATATGCTTGTGGAGGGGCGTAAAAATCGTGGGAGATCCAAAAAGAGATGGATGGATTGTGTGAAAGAGGAAATGTGTATGAAAAATGTAAGCAGATATGACGGCTGATAGAAGCGTATGGAAGGCTAAAACATGCTGTGCCGATCCCACTTAGCGTGGGATTGAGGGCAGGTAAATGAAAAGACAATAAAATAATTTTTATTTTAAAACTCAATAACAAATTAAATAAAATTAATCTATTGTGATTTATTTATTTTGTTTTATTTATTTTTTTATTAAATTATATAAAAGAAATTCACATATACAGCACGTATCTATACAAATTATAATTGAAAAATCATATTATAATAAATTAAAAATATGATAACGGAATAAGAATTCAATTCACCACCCCCTATCTTACCCGTGGGTGATCGTAAGAAACGACTAAGGGATATATGCATATAACATCTATGCAACAGAAGGAAAACTCGAAGCAAAACCCTATACCAACACGTCTGACCAACGTGGTATAGTAGGTCAATTTCCCTCGCATTATGGAGGAGATTGAAGCCCAACAATGGGACATATAGAATCTGAGATGATGATAATAATATTTAAAAAATCTTCCTTACCAGATGTGATAACATTCTGCATCGCCACCAAGTAAAGACCAGCTGCCCCGATACTCCAGTCCACCATGATAAGGTTGATATCTTCAGCCCGAATATAAGCTGAAAATATATTTTTACATATTTTTGAACTTATTCTTCTTTAGACGCATTATGAAAAAATGATAAGACTGATATTTTAAGATACGCGCGCATCACTGTAACATAAAATTAAAAGGTTTAAGTTGGTAGCAAAACCGCTCATTAAGTCTGGAAAAAAGCTACCAACAAAATAGAAATAGAACCTCTTTCTAGTTTCTACATTCACACAACGTGTTTTAGTTTCATACAAGTGCGAAATATACATATATGTGCAAATAAATTATATTCAGTTGTGATTTAAATTCAATATTTTGATTTATAGTATTTACTATTACGTAAACATTAGTGAAAAAAAATATCCTATCGTTTTCCAGTCCTTTTATTATTTTATTGTAATTAATTATTATTTGTATACAATTAAAAACTATTATTTAATGATGCCAAAGATGTGTAACTTCTCATGCGCGTACATAACGTACACGTACACAATCCTTTTTTTTTTTAATGCTGTTGGTGGCAAACGAGCAAGCACACACCTAATGGTAAATGCTACCACCGTCTGTGAACTATGCCATACCAGGGTGATTTGCCCAAGATTTCTTAATAAAGTGAAACATTAGACTAAAAACGAAACTTAATTTTGACTATAGTTTTACTTAAGATTTCAACAATAATATATATACATACATACAAATCATCACGCCATATCCCTTGCAGGGTAGGCAGAGAGAACAGAGTGCCAGAGAACTCTATCCTTGCATACTTCACTCGCTTCCTCAACATTCATAGTTCTCTTCATAATGTCTCTTCTTAATGGTCTTTGAAAGAGACAGAGAGACAGAACAGATGTAAGAGTAACAATAGGTAATGATGTACTAGAGCAAGTGGATGAATTTGTATATCTTGGATGTGGATTTAGCCGAGATGGACGGTACACCACTGATATAGAGCGAAGAGTGAATGCGGGAAATAGAGTGAATGGAGCGTTGGGACATCTTCTCAGTAGCTACCACGTCAGCCAGAAGGCACGTGTAGCAATACATAACGCAGTGCTTGTCCCAACATTACTGTATAGAAGCGAGAGTTGGGTATGCAGAAAAGAGTATGAAAGTAAAATTAATGCGGCCGAAATGCGATCTCTACGGACAATCTGTGGAGTTAGGCTGATCGATCGCATTCGTAACGACGACGTAAGAGAGCGAGTAGGTATGAAAGAGAGTATTGGTGTAAAGATGCGAAAGTGAATGCTCCGATGGTTCGGACATGTGGAAAGAATGCCGAACGAACGTCTGGTTAAGAAGATATACAATGCGAAAGTGGAAGGATGTAGGTACCGAGGGTGACCGAGACTAACCTACCTAGACCAGATCGGTCATGTACTGAAGGAAGGTGGAGTCAAGAGTCTCCGAAACCGGCGAGCGTGTATGAAGAGAATTATAATATATATATTATATATACCTATACCTAATAACGAAAAAAATATATAAGCACAAATAATTATTAATATGGCATTAACATGCAACTAAATACTTCGCGATAATTTTGAGAATTAATTGAAAAGATTGCTTAGAACTAAAATGTTGGCCTAAATGCCATTTAATTGTGGTAGGACCACGCTGTGGACAGTTCTCTGTCTACAGCCGCGGGCCGGTCCGTCCGGGGTAGTACCACACTCTCGCAGAAGATCGACGTCTGAGTAATAGCATTGTGCTATTGCGCTTCGTTCGGTGAGCGAGAGAGCCGGAAGCCTAACTGGGGTGGGTTCAGGGTTGTAATGGTAGGCAGCGGCCTAGCTATACCATTGGCAAAGGTCCATGGGCGGCAGTGACACTTACCATCAGGTGTGCTGTCTGCTCGTTTGCCGCCATAAGAAAAAAAAAAAAAAAAAAAAAAAAAAAAAAATGCGAAAAACCGTTGTTTGGTTTGCCCAAACAATTCTACCTCTGCACTATAAAACTGTAATAGAAGGCAAATGCTAATTGTTTGCCACGTTGAATAGATTCGCTAATCTTTTGTGCAAAATATAAACCAGCTATGATCACTAATAATTTTATTGTACTTATGTCCTTTATGCGATGCAATGGTTCACTGCGGAAGTGCTAGCAGTTGCAATAAAATAATTAAGGATGCTCCACGTATAGTGACTTTAATTATCAATGTTTATTTATAGAAAAAATATTTCACAAAAATATATTATAGCGCCATCTAGTAAAAGGTTCCAAATTTTTAAAATTACGCTTTGTTGGCAAAGCTAAATAGCTAGATGGCGTTATTACAAATTAAACTCAAATGTCACTAGTACACAACACATACATAACATTTTATTAGTACATAACACTTATATTGTTATTTTTGCTTTATTCTATTAAGCAGATGTATATCAAGAAGTCAACAATAATATTTCTTACCTGTAGTTAAGTAGACGTTGAAATCAGATGTAGGAGTGTTGGTCCATCCATGAATGAGGACCACAGTTTTCTTATTACGATCATAGTTTGATGAGCTGAGGATCTGGTTAGCACCTAACGGTAGAGGCTGACTTACTGTTGGATTGTTTCTGAGAAAAGATTAATAATATAATAATCTTTTCGTAATTGCTGCTGTGTGGTAGCGGCTACGAATACTACCAATCCTTACTTTGCTCGTGGATGTCGTAAAAGCCGACTAAGAGCCATATAACGACCTGGATCAACTCCATCTGATGCCATTTGGTCAACAATTACATTCCCAAGGAGGGTTGACGTCTGGCAGGCGGCCGGTCATAAAATTATTGCCAATAACTTTTACAATATGTGCTATGAAAGAAGAGTACATATTGTATCGACCCCAAGTAATTGGGATAAGAGTAGGAGAATGATGAATCTTTTCGTAATTACTCGTATTTAACTCGTATATAATCGTTCAAATTTTTATTATGGTGGATCAACGCCATCTAGTGTACATCGTGAGAAACATTTCCAACACTAGGCACATAAAATTGAAAAGGATATTAATATTATTGAAAAATTTGAAATTTTATATGACTATATTTAAAATAATATCATAATTAATATGTATCAAAAATGTGGGATCAAAATTTAATAACTAATACTATTGTAACAGGTAGATATAAATCTCTGTAATAACGATGACTTGTTGGACGTGAAACACCTTATTTCTAGCGATGAGAAGTTTTCAAAACGTTTTGTTTTTTTATTTCTGATGGTAGCAAACGAGCAAGCAGCACACCTGATGATAAGTGTCACAGCCGCCCATGGACCTTTGCAATACCAAGAGTATAGCTTAGGCCGCTGCCTACCAATAAAATACCCAAACCCACCCAGTTGGGCTGCCTATATATAATAGCACACTGCTCAGACATCGATCTTCTGCTCAGTGTGGTACTACCCCGGACGGACCGGCCCACGGCTGTAGACAGAGAACTGTCAACATCGTAGTCCTACCACTATTCCTACGTTGAGAAAGTTAAATAAAATATAAACGCGATAATGTCCATAATAAAATAGTTTAATTTAATATTTAAATAGTCTCGAAGACATCAGAAATTGTTAAGAAATAATAAATTTAAAAAATTACCTAGTAAAGAGATGGTAGCCATTTTCTTGTGCTGGATTATATCTGGCCATCATGTCCAAATCAGACTTTTTCAGCCAGAGATCCACGAGCTCAGGCCCTTTTGATCCTACCATGTACTGGTAACGGGGACCTCCATCATCCAGCTTTGCAATGACCAGTTCTTCTGTAGGAAATGCTGTGAAAGAAATTGATGATGATAAAAATAGGCTAATTACTGGAATTTAGCATGTGACATTTTTTGCTCGTATTCGGGTTTTTATAAATAATCAAGCATATTAAATGCTAAATTTCAGTAATTTGAATAACAAGGTTGTGTCATCGTTTAATACAATTCTAACTGTAAAGTTTTAAGTATTAAGTCTGTACAATGTGTAAACATTGTTCGGTAGATGGCACACGTCTCCTTAAAGACATAAATATAATACGATGCGAGAATTCAATGTCCTACAATAGTTCACGGTGGTGTAAGTGGCAGCACGATTAAAACGGATTTCCAATAGGCGTGGGTTCGAATCCCACCTGTGACATTTTTCACTCGTATTCGGGTTTTTATAAAAAATAGGCTATTTAATACTTTTAACCAAGGAAAATAGTTCATGATCTCAGCATATATTATATGTCCCACATTTGGGCTCGAGCCTCCTTCATAATGGGTAATTGACCTACTGTACCACGCTGGTCAGACGTGTTGGTATAAAGTTTTGTTTTGAGTTTTCCTTTTCTCGCATAGATGTTATATGCGTTTTATATCCCTTAGTCGTCACTTACGATCACCCACGGGTAAGATGGGGTGATGAACTGTATTCTCACTGCGTCACCACGCGGATAATAAGGAAAATTATTATTATTTATTTATTTTATGCAGAAACTACAGCCATATATATACTTTAGAGTTTTAATTGCTTAATATTTTTTTTTTTTTTTTTTTTTTTTTTTTTTTTCTATTGCTTATGGTGGTAAACGAGCAAGCAGCGCAGCTGACGGTAAGTGTTACTGCAGCTCATGGACTTACTGCCTACCAATGGAAACCCCAAACCTACTCATAGAATTGAACGTCCGGCTCTCTCACACACCGAACGAAGCGCAATAGCACATTGCCATTACTCAGACGTCGATCTTCTGGTGGTGGTCGAACAACGTGGTCCTACTACTATTAGTGGGAAGACTTTAAAAGTAGGTGACGATACGACGTATTAATTCACGATATATATATATATTTTTTTTTTTTTTTTTTTTTTTTTTTTAATGTTTTATTACAATTTAGTTCGATGACGAATTTTAGCTATGTGGTAGCGGCTACGAATACTACCAATCCTTGTTTTGTTCGTGGATGTCGTAAAAGACGACTAAGAGCCTTATAACGACCTGGGCCAACTGCATCTGGTGCCATTTAGTCAACAATTACATTCCCAAGAAGGGTTGACGTCTGACAGTCGGCCGGTCATAAAACTATTGCCAATAACTTTTACAATATGTACTATGAAAGAAGAGTACATATTGTATCGACCCCAAGTAATTGGGATAAAAGTTGGAGAATGACAAATCATACTTTAGATTATAAGAGAATATATTTACCTGCTACGGCAACTAATCCAAAAGATAATAACCAAACACTAAGAACCGTCATTGCTATGCACTGGACTTGAATGGACACGAAACAAACAGAATTATGCATTAAATAACTAATTTAATATTATCTATATTGATTAAGATTGATTAGAAGCAGTCACAAACTCGCTAAATTAAAATGGAGTGGTTCCGTATCTTCTTTCTTACATCACCCGCTTAAAAAATGACTTTCACAATATAAAAATTTATTTCTATATTATTCCAAGATGCCTACTTTCCGTGAGGTGACGCAGTAAGAATACAATTCACCATACCCTCATATCTTTGACTTTTTCGTGTGGTGACGGAGTAAGAATACAATTTACCATATCCTATCTTGCACATGTGCTATCGTAAAAGACGACTAAGGAAAAAATATGCTTATAATATCTATGCAAGAGAAGGCAAACTCGAAATAAAAACCTATGCCAACACGTCTGATAATAGGAGAAAAATTGCACTAGGATACAATACAGATCAAACAGATTAGCATTTGATATTCTTTCAAATTCTCCTCCTCTAGCAGAAACGTTATCTACATAACATTTCTCTTAACCATTTTCTATAACACCCATTAACAAAATAGTGGGTGATGAATCCTTATTCCTCAAAGAAAATATAAATCAATTATCATTCTCCTACTCTTATCCCAATTACTTGTGGTTGATACAATATGTACTCTTCTTTCATAGTAAATATTGTTAAAGTTATTGTCAATAGTTTGTTAAAGTTATGGGGAATATAATTGATGACCAAGAGGCATCAGATGGAGTTGGTCCAGGTCGTTATAAGGCGTTTAGTCGTGTATTACGACATCCACGAGCAAAGTAAGGGTTGGTAGTATTCGTAGCCACTACCACACGGCGGCACATTCCTCAAATAAAATATAAATGTAGATAATAAAGTGCAAGCTACGTCATTAATTAACCAATCAATCATTGAAATAATTTCCGATTTGTTTCATGATTTGTTTTCAATTACGATAAGTTTATTCAAACACTGATAACGTATATCTATTAATGCGAGTTCCAATATCAATTATTATAGAATTTTATATGAAAGCGAGAGTTGGGTATGCAGAAAAGAGCATGAAAGTAAAATGAATGCGATCGAAATGCGATCTCTACGGTAAATCTGTGGAGTTAGGCTGATCGATCGCATTCGTAACGAGAACGTAAGAGAGCGAGTAGGTATGAAAGGGAGTATTGGTGTAAAGATGCGAAAGGGAATGCTCCGATGGTTCGGACATGTGGAAAGAATGCCGAACGAACGTCTGGTTAAGAAGATATACAATACGAAAGTGGAAGGATGGAGCTACCGAGACCGAGACTAACCTACCTAGACTAGATTGGTCATATACTGAAGGAAGGTGGAGGTTAAGAGTTGCCGAAACAGGCGAGCGTCTATGAAGAGAATTATGAATATTGAGGAAGCAGTATGCAAAGATAGAGTTCTCTGGCACTGTTCTCTCTGCCTACCCTGCAAGGGATATGGCGTGATGATATGTATGTATGTATGTATAGAATTTTACATACAAATATTTCCTGTTTGGTGACATTTACGAATGATTTCTTATCGTTATACTTCTTGTAGATATCATGAAAGATCTTTATATTGATCTGGGCCAATTCCATTTGATGTTATCTAGTCATTAATTATATTCCTAATGACGGTTGACGTCAAGTGATTGAAAGCAGCTACTGGGGCACTACCTGGGGTCGAAGCAAATGCTTTGCATTATATAAGATATTGACGATATCATCATTCTCCTAATCTTATCCCAATTACTTGGTGTCGATACAATATGTACTCTTCTTTCATAGTACATATTGTGAAAGTTAATGGTAATAGTTTTATGACCGGCCACCTTCCAGACGTTAACCCTCATTGAGAATGTAATTGTTAACCAAACGGAATCAAATGGAATTGAACCAGGTCGTTATAAGGCTCTTAGTCGTCTTTTACGACATCCACGATCAAAGTAAGGGTTGGTAGTATTCGTAGCCGCTAACACATAGAGCATCGTTTACTACCATAAACAATAATAAAAATATATACCTACTAGCACAGTAAAACGTTATTTCTTTAATGTAGACCTGATACCTATTAACAAATAAATAATACGAATAAAAGGGAAAAAATAAAAAATCCTAATATTCCTTATTATTATTTAATCGCAATAGTATTTTGTATCAATTATTTTTCAATTACAGCAATATTTTGTAGTAAAATCAATTCATCCTTGCGAATACGGGGACTGAGCATTCGTACTCAAATAGTAAATACCAGATTTTCTGAAACAAAATAATATAATATTATCGAAACTAATTCTGCTTATTATATCCGTGTGGTGACGGAGTAAGAATACAATTCACCACCCCCCCTATCTGTGGGTGATCGTAAGAGACTACTAAGGGATATAAAACGCATATAACATCTATGCGAGAGAAGAAAAACTCGAAACAAAACCCTATACCAACACGTCTGACCAGCGTGGTATAGTAGGTCAATTTCCCTCCCATTATAGAGGAGGCTCGAGCACAACAGTGGGATATATTTGAGCTATGATGATGATGAATTCTGCTTATTGAATCCAGTTCATTCATAAAATGTTCTTATTATATTTGTTGAATTGTAGTACATGCAAATCTATCCATTATCATCCATCCATCAGGCGTAAACTAAATGTTGGACATAGACCTCCCCACGAGAATGCTATTTGAAACGGTCGTGTCCCACCTGCATCCAGCGGTTTCCTGCGACCTTGATGCGGAACTGCCGTGACTTGGAGCCGTAACTTGTTTTACATTCTTATTGTTAAGGGGGGGAATATTGCCATAATCGCCACGCCTAGCAGGTGGATTGGCGATCGTAGTGGATGTTATTAAGTTTCCCGGGAGATAGCTGCTGCCGACTTTAACGACTCCCATGGGCAAGCAAGGGGTGACGACACTTGTATTCTTTTCCTATCGCCATACGAGGAGTACCTACATGCAAAACATACTAGCAAACCAGCCCGTTAGTATGTTTGTAGAAGTCAATATTTAGCAGCGCCGCCTGGTGGTGAGTTACATTAACGAGGATAACATATAAACCTTTTCCGTGAAAAAATACATATACTTATCAATTTTCATAATGATCAATCAAATGGTTTCTGAGTTTAGCGATGTTATATATACAAACATCTTATTTTATATAATGATTTTTAATGTTTACGCGAGTGTTAAACATTTGAAATAAAATTACTTTTACGGATTCTATCGCGTTTGTATTTGATTTTTAATTTCCCGACGTTTCGAACACTTTGCAGTGATCATGGACAAGGGAGGACTAAGGTGTATTACGTCCAATATATCATTATTATTACAGAAATTTTATATCTACCTTATACATACATACATATCATCACGCCATATCCCTTGCAGGGTAGGCAGAGAGAACAGAGTGCCAGAGAACTCTATCTCTGCATACTTCACTCGCTTCCTCAACATTCATAATTCTCTTCATACACGCGCGCCGGTTTCGGAGACTCTTGACTCCACCTTCCTACAGTACATAACCGATCTGATCTAGGTAGGTTAGTCTCGGTCTCCCTTGATACCTACATCCTTCCACTTTCGCATTGTACATCTTCTTAACCAGACGTTCGTTCGGCATTCTTTCCACATGTCCGAACCATCGGAGCATTCCCTTTCGCATCTTTTTCATTATTCTGCCTTTATCACTATTACTTGTGGTCGAGTCAATATGTACTTCACTTCCATCGTACATATTGTAAAAATTATTAGCAATAGTTTTATCGCCGGCCTCGTATCTGACGTCAATCTTTCTAGGGAATGTAATTGTTAACCAAACGGCATCAGGTGAAGTTGGTCCAGGTCGAGGTAAAGCTTTTAATAGTGTTTCACGACATCTACGTGCAAAGTAAGGGTTGGTAGTATTTTATAGAAAATTAGAAATAATAAATACCCAGTGTTAGGTGTTCTGCCGCCCATTTGGAGAGTGTCAGAGGATTGGCAGTTACCAGCCATGGCTGCTGCCAAGGAGTCACATCGGCGTCCAGTGAATCCACCCCGAATAAGTGATTCTGCCATGTAGAATATAATTCTGAAATAATCAATGATATTATAATAATTACCATCAGGTGGGCTTCTCGGTCGTGAAAAGACGTTTAAAAACTTTACTGAATGATGACAATTTCTGAAGTGTAGAACAGCCTCCCAGGTAGGTTGAAGATATCATGAACGTCACAAAAGATCGATGAACGCAGATAATATTAAACTATTCTTAATAATATTCTCGTGAGGGAGCCCAATAGTAAACGTTGATACGCTGATGGTTGGAGGGATTTCATCAATTATCTAAAGGGAATTTTATCTAAATTACTGAAATTTAGCATTTAATATGCTTAATTATTTATAAAATCCGATTACGAAATGAAAAATGATGTGTAGTGGCAGCACGATTGGGCCGGAATCCCAATAGGCGCGGGTTCGAATCCCGCTTGCGACATCATTTTTCATTTCGTAATCGGAGGGAATTTTATCGTTGGAGGGAATTTCATCTTTGGAGAGAATTTCGTCAATTATCTAAAAGAAATTTTATCGTTAGAGGGAATTTCATCTTTGGAAAGAATTTCATCAATTATCTATAGGGAATTTTATTAATTATCTTAATGATATTTCATCGTTGGAGGAAATTTCATAAATTATCTAAAGGGCATTTCATCAATTATCTAAAGGGTATTTCATCTTTGGAAGGAATTTCATCAATTATTTAAAGGGCATTTCATCGTTGGAGGGAATTTCATCTTTGGGGGAATTTCATCAATTATCTGAAGGTGATTGATATATGCGATTGCATTCCTTCTAAATGGTTAAAACGATTTTAATTGTTTTTTTTTGTATCAAGTGTATTAAAGAGTGGTTTACATTGACAATTGGATCCGATAAGGGATGCTACGATTGATTTTCATGTTTTGTGCAGAACAGAGTCTTTTGGATCTGTTCGTTTGTAAAATAAAGAAACTGATTAACAAACTCAACGTCGAATCGAAACAATTGAAACTAAAAAAAGCTGATATTTTGATTAGATTTTGTTCTTCTTCTTATATATTGGCAATCAGCTACATATACGAGCTATTGGTGCCAGTGTCAAGTTATAAATATTTTCACGTTTTTAGTCTTTCAAGTTAGTCATTGTCTAAGTCAAATTGTCGCCATCAACAGTGCAATGGCCACACTGTTAATGGTATCTTGTGGGAATTTTGATGGAAAACGAAAACGTTGTAAAGCACTTTTATATGATATTCACTACATCCCAGTAGTGCCACCGCTTCATATTACATAAAATGCCATCAAAATTATCTAATATAACACGTTAAAACACTAAGATATCGAATATAATACAAGAGCACCACATGACGTTTTCAAATTCACGTCAAAAGTCCGATTGTATTTTAATATGTCAGTATCTTTTTGTAACGTCATGTCAAAATAATGTGAATGTGAGATGAGAAATTTCAAAAGTTTGCGCCAGTGATTTGATAAATTAAGGAGTGAACGTTTGACGTGATATAGATATGTGATGAGACGGGATGAAAATAATATAAATAAATAAAAAAAAAATATATACAATCATACATAAATTAAGGCTTTAGGGATAAATGAGATCGAAGAAAAGATGGATGGAATGCATGAAACATGACATGTATAGACAAGGAGTGATCAGAGAAATGTCGTCTGACATAATTATATATAAGGATAGGATATATGCGTCGACCTCAAATAAGTTGAGATAGAAGGACGATGATGATGAGTTTATTTTTGTAGCATAGAGACTTGCAGTAGCGAGAGAGCCCGGCAGTAGGACGTACATATATCAGCTGAAATATTATACTCACTTGTGATGATGACAGTCGTTATCATTACAGCCAGGCATCACCATACCACCGTTAGGATAAAAATCTACATCACCAGCAGTATTCATAATACCATAAACCCCACCATTTGTATGTATAACCTCGGTGTAGACTGCCACGTCGCTGGATATAGCTGCAGGATTTGTGATCCAGCCAGGCATAGCAGGATCTAAGCCTATTACAGAGAAGAAGAATGATGATTTTATTAACTTTACTCATCTTCTCTTCTTATTTCTTCTTTTGTTATTATTTAGTAAACCTTTTTATAAATAACCTAATTTGGATAATAGGGTCGTATTATAGTTTAATAGAATTCTAACTGCAAAGTTTGAGTATTAAATCGGTACAATGTTGTAATCATTGTCCGGTAGATGGCGCACGTCGTATTATACCATAGCTCAAACTTGTCTAAGCGGTAGGACGATAAGGATATCCAATAGGTGTGAGTTCGAGTCCAGCGTATAACAATTTTTCTAAATGCTAAATCTCAGTAATTTAATAAACTAATACTATAACATACTATTTTTCTGTGTGATGACGGAGTAAGAATACAATTCGCCACCCTCTACCTCTCTTACCCGTGGGTGATCGTAAGAGAAGACTAAGAGATATGTTAAGCAGATTAATATATAGATATTATCTGAAAAGAGAAAGAACACTCAAAATAAAATTTTTCGGCTAATTGTTAAAATACCTAACTATACTGCCAAGTGTCGCAGGTTCGATACAATTCGAAATTGTAGCAAAATGTGGGTCACATTTAATAACATACTGTAATGGATAAATAATAGTGGATAAATCTCTGTAATAACGATGACTTATTGGACGTGAGACAACTTAGTCCTATCGTGAATATGAACGATGTAAAGTGTTAAAAATATCAGGAAATAAAAAATCAAATACAAAAAAAAAATAGTTTTATTTGAAATAAGGAAATTTTAAAATCTTACCAGAAATATAAGGTATTCTGCCACCAAGATGTCTGCCAACTATACCCGCTTGGTGCGCACCAAGACTGTGGCCGATGATGTGGAAGTTATTGATGTCAGCTCCACTGGTATCAATCAACCAGCTTATAAACCTGGCTACGTGTTCACCTGTAAAATAATTATTTCATTAATCATTCATCTGAAGAGTGAAAATTAAAATGAATTCCATTAAAACATAAACGTGAAAATGGAATACTAAACTCAAAATAAAACCCTCAACCAACCCATCTGCCCAGTATAATAATCACCGTCATTTTTTAGTAATATTAATAAACTTCAACCTGTTACTATTGTGTTACAGTGATGCGCGCGCATTTTATTTGCGGCCAATTTCAACCTGTTACTATTGTGTTACAGTGATGCGCGCGCATTTTATTTGCGGCCTACTTCAACCTGTTACTTTTGTGTTACAGTGATGCGCGCGCATCTTAACATGTCACTCTCATATTTTTTCATAACGCGCCTAAAGATGTATAACTTCAGTAGTATTTAAAAATATATCCTTACCAGATGTAACAACATTCTGCATCGCCACCAAGTAAAGACCAGCTGCTCCAATACTCCAGTCCACCATGATAAGGTTAACATCTTCAGCTTGAATATTAGCTGAAAATATATCGTTACATATTTTGGAGTTTACTCCTTAAGAATCGATTTTCATATAAGGCGCCCGATATGAGAAAAATTTGAGGAGTAAAATCTAGTGATCGAATGACCTCGTTACGTTTTTGGTGCGCAACCTATTCTACGCACCTTTCACTTTCTGACGTGAGATATTACTTCACTGAACAGTTTTAATAAATGTAAATAAAAATAGATATATTATTTTTAGTCAAATGAGCTTTTTTTGCGCCTGTTTTGATAATCGTACTTAAGCAGTATTTTTTATTGCTGTTGGAGGTCAACAAGTAATCAGCACACCTAATGGTAAGTCTTACTGTTGCCCATGGTCCTTTGCAATACCAAGGGCATAGGCTGCTGCCTGGCAATACAAATCCCAAACCCACCCATTTGGGTTTCCGGCTCTTTCGCTCACCAAACGAAGCGCAATAGCGCATTGCCATTACTCAGACGTCGATCTTCTGCTCAGTGTGGTACTACCCCGGACGGACCGGCCCTCGGCTGTACACAGAGAACTGTTAACAGTTTAGCCCTATCACTATTGATAAAAAAAAAGATATACAAAATAAGGATCTTAAAAAAAAAAATATCAATTTATTTAAAATGTTTATTTCAAATAATGATATATAATTACGCCTGAACTTTCGTTAAAATCTCGCAAAAATATGATTAGGTGTCTGTAAATTTTAATTTTCTTCCGTGTAGTGACGGAGTAAGAATACAATTCACCGCCTTCTATCTTACCCGTGGGTGATCGTAAGAGACGACGGATATAAAACACGTAACATCTATACCAGAGAAGGAAATCTCTTAATAAAACCCTATACCAACACGTCTGACCAGCGTAGTATAGTAAGTCAATTTCCCTCCCATTATGGAGGAGGCTCGAATAGAATCTAAATGGAAATGTCTATGTGTGACTTTTATTTTTCGCTCGTAATCAAGTTTTTATATATAATCAAGCATGTTAAATGCTAAATTTCAGTCATTTAAATCGAAACTGTTTGCCACGTTGAGTAGATTCGTTAATCTTTTGTGCAAAATATAAACCAGCTTTCTTTGATTGCTAACAATTTTATTGTACTTATAACACTTGAGATTTACTGCAGAAGCGCCAGCAGTTCCAACAAAATAACTAAGGATATTCCATATTAATTATCAAAATACTTTATAAATAAAACGATTTTATAAAAATATATATTATAGCGCAATCTAATAGTTTTTTTAGGATATTTGCATTGTTACAATTTTTGAATTTGTACGTTGTTATCAGGGCTCAATGCCTAGATGGCGTTATTACATAAGAAACTGTGGTGTTGTGTAAATGTTACTATAATAACACTATTATTCTTCTTCTATTTTATTATTATTCTTTATCCTATTGGGATTACCCTTTAGTAGATGTCAACAGTAATATTTCTTACCTGCAGTAAGGTAGACGTTGAAATCAGATGTAGGAGTGTTGGTCCATCCATGAATGAGGACCACAGTTTTCTTATTACGATCATAGTTTGATGAGCTGAGGATCTGATTAGCACCTAACGGTAGAGGCTGACTAACTGTTGGATTGCTCCTGAAAAAACAATATTAATATGTTATTTACCGAGTACCTACGAATTTTTACCGATTTAATCGTTAAAATTTCTATTATTGAGGATCAACGCCATCTAGTGTACATCGTGAGAAATATATCCAACACTAGGGACTTAAAATTGAAAAGTATGATAAAAACAATTGAAGTAGTTCTTACCTAAAATTATTATATTTAAATGAATATTATTATTAATATGTGTCAAAAATGTCGGATCAAAATTTAATAATTAATACTATTGTTGCAGCTAGATATAAATCTCTGTAATAGCGATGACTTGTTGGACGTGTGGCACTTTGGTCTTCGCGTGAAAAGTATTCCGAACGTCAAGCAAAACGTAAAAATTTTTTTATTTATTTCATACGAATAATAACCTCGAACACATGTAAAAAGCATTTAAAAATAATAAATAAAAAAAATTAGGTTACCTAGTAAAGAGATGGTAACCATTATCTTGTGCCGGATTATATCTGGCCATCATTTCCAAATCAGACTTTTTCAGCCAGAGATCCACGAGCTCAGGCCCTTTTGATCCTACCATGTACTGGTAACGGGGACCTCCATCATCCAGCTTTGCGATGACCAGATCTTCTGTAGGAAATGCTGTGAAAGAAATTGATAATGAGTATTTGGATATTTTTGATATAGACGAATAGGGATTATTAACACGTTATTCGCCATGTCAGTCATATGTGTCTGACGCTAAGAAGTTCTACATGAGCCATGTCAGACATATGTATATGTCTGACGTACGCGATTTGGTAGAAGGCCACGTCAATCACAGATGTCCGACGCAAACGGTACATTTGCATTATATTTCGAAAGCTTGGCCCCTATCAGGAACAAAACCTGAAAATTTCTTGGCTTACTACAAACGGCTTGTCGAGAAAAAAGTTATAATGTAGAGCCATGTCAGTCATATGTGTGTGACATAAAAAATAGTGTTTTGCCGGGAAATTTGGCAAAAACATTTTTTTTTCTGTAATACATTAAGTTTCCTTGATACATTTTTAACTAAATTATCTAATAAAGTTACCATGGCCCATGTGATTTTTTTTTCTGATATTATCGTGGCGATTAACGTGTTAATAATTTTAACAAAAGAAAATGCTCATTATTTATTCTTTTGCTTCAAAATTTTATTTGCAGAGTATTTAAAACCATAGGTTGTGTTATTAATATAAGTTATGCTGTTGTGCTTATGTACAACCATGTGTTAATAATATAAGTTATGCTGACGATATGGTATTGCTGAGCCCATCAATCAAGGCCCTGAGGAAATTGATCAGAATTTGTGAATCCTACGCCGGGGCACACGGGCTCAAATATAATGCAACCAAGAGTGAGCTCATGATATTTAAAGCAGGCAATAAATGTTATAGTACTATACCACCTGTCATGCTATGTGGTACAGCTCTGAATATGGTTAACAAATTTAAGTACTTGGGCCACTGGGTCTCGGCGGACCTCAAGGATAATACAGATTTGGAACGGGAGCGCAGGTCGCTGGCTGTTCGAAGCGGTATGCTGGCCCGCAGGTTCGCTCACTGCACTACCCCAGTAAAGGTCACGCTTTTCAAAGCTTATTGTCAAAGTTTTTATACGTGCAGCCTGTGGGTGAACTTTACGCAGAAGGCATACAGTGACCTGCGTGTACAATATAATAACACGTTCCGGGTGTTGTTGGGGCTGTCGCGTTTTTGTAGCGCGTCCGGCATGTTTGCTGACGCGAACGTTGATAGTTTTTCGGCCGTTATGCGCAAGAGAAGCGCCTCGCTATTACGTCGTATGCGCGGCAGCCCCAATAACATAATAAAGGGTTTGGCTGATTGGTGGGAATCGCCGATCCTGAGGCGTTGGATACGACTGCATGCAGTTAAGTAGACACCCTCAGGTTCGGACGACCAACAGTTTTATGTTAGTTTTGTTCATACATTATAAGTTAATTATGTCAATGTTACTAACACTAGTTCTTAAGTTTTTATTGTTACTAACAAAATATGGAGCTCTATACTCGGAAATAAAAATTATTATTATTATTATTATATAGGGCGCATAGTCCGGAGCGTGCTCGTTCGCGTCCCCTGCCAGTCTAATTAGACTGCTAATCCGGCTCGATATGCGTACCGCAATGCGGGTTAGGACGTCCCCCGGAGGCGACGCGTACCGACCCGCCCCCGTCGGTACGAACATCGGCAGTTGCGGCGATGGGGGCCGCCACCCATCACGCCTTGCCCAGTTAGGCGAGTCGAGGAGAGCAGAGTGCCGGGTGGGCACGTGGAATGTAAGAGGTTGTGTGGAAGGTAAGTTGCACGAGCTGATATCCGTCATGGCGGACAAACAGCTAGACGTGCTCTGTGTAACAGAGACCAAGCGAAGGGGCAGCGACGCCTGCGATCTTCCTGGTGGCGGGATGGCTCTGTGGTCTGGTGTACCACAGAGCGATCGAGCCAGCATGGGGGTAGGAGTGCTGTTGTCCTCTCGCTTGGCCTCAGGTGTGAAGGATTACGGAATGTATGATCCCAGACTTCTCTGGGTCCGTATAAAACTAGGTGTCACCAAGGTATTCATGGTTGTAGCATATGCTCCCGTAGGATCCTCGGTGGCATCAGACCTAGAGAAGTTTTGGGACAATGTCAGGGAAGTTCTGGATATGGCAGAAACCAGTGAACGCGTGATTGTATGCGGAGATTTGAACGGATGGGTGGGGACCAAGCGTCCCGACTATGAGGACGTACTTGGTCCATTTGGTGATAAGAGAGTGAACGATGCAGGTAGGCTCATAGCGGATGTATGCATGGAGAGAAACCTTATTGTGTCAAACACATTTTTCCAACATAAGGACATCCATATGTATACATGGAGAAGGAATGAACAGAAAAGCATAATAGATTTAATTTTGGTAGACAGTCGCCTCCGAAGCAAAATATTGGACGCAAGAGCCTACAGGGGCCCCACAGTCGATACGGACCACTATCTCGTTATTGTGAGATTTAGTGGTCTGTTCAGAAAATGGAGGCACTGGCGAGAGCGTGTCCACTTCGGAGGGCTTGAAAGAATAAAGGTTGAAAGGTTGCAAGAAGAGTGTGTAAGAGAAAAGTATGCAGAGGGTGTCCGAGAACGGCTGACGATGGCAAGCCAGCCGCAATCGGACATTGAAGAATGCTGGAGAGTATTGAAAGAGAGTATGGTAGATACAGAGAAAGAAGTATGTGGAAGTTCAAAGAAGCATAGAAAAACAAATGGTGATGCATGGTGGGATGCGGAAGTGGCAGCTTCCGTAGAGCAAAAGAAGAAAGCGTGGCTGGACTATGTCTCTTCTTTGAATCTGAATGACAGTATGACTGAACAGAAGAAAGAAATATATCGGCAATGTAAGAATGACACCAAGGCCTTAGTGAAAGAGAAACGTGATAGAGCAAGTATGAGTGCAGAAGATAGACTGACTAAAAACTTCGAGGGTAACACCAAACTCTTTTGGAGGGAGGTGAAGAAGTCTCGGGGTGGTTGGTCAGCCTTCAGAATGAATAAAATAAGGTCTAAAGGTGGAGACATTCTTATACAAACACAAGACGTGTTAAGCCGATGGAGTGAATATTTTGGCGATATGTATGCGGATGCTACGGTTGGCGCCGGTGTTGGATGTGGTTTAGTAGATCAACATTCGACAACGGCGTCCTCCGATGGCATCAGTATGGATGAAGTTGAATGGGCGATAAGAAGTTTGAAAAATGGTAAGGCAGCGGGCATTGATATGGTGTCTGCCGAGATGATCAAGCTTGGTGGCTCTTGTGTCTGGGAGGCGTTCCTGTTGCTCCTCAATTTATGTTGGAGCTCGGGAATGGTTCCCAGGGACTGGAATAGCGCAGTCATCGTGCCTTTGTTTAAAAACAAGGGTTCACGTTATGACTGCGCAAATTACAGAGCCATAAGCTTGACCAGTTTGGCAGCAAAAGTGTATGGTAAAATTATTGAAAGGAGAATGAGGATGGTGTCCGATGGTTTACTGTGTGAGACACAAGGAGGTTTCAGGAATGGAAGGGGATGCATGGATCAAGTGTTCTCTCTGCGCAACATTGTGGAGAAGCATCTGGCTCTAGGTCAGAGGATTTTCTGCAGTGTTGTGGATCTGGAGAGAGCATTTGACACGGTTGTACGAAAGGAACTTTGGGACATTTTACCGGAGTATGGTATTAGCGATAAACTGCTACGGGCTGTGCAGTCCAGTTACATGGGCTGTAGAGCCTGTGTGCGGCTGGATGATGGAATGTCGCCTTGGTTTGACGTCAATATCGGCGTTAAGCAGGGGTGCTTTCTGTCGGCCAGGCTGTTTATCATATATCTGGATAAATGTCTCCAAAGGTTGAACGATATGAATGTGGGAGTCAAGATGGGCGACTCAGCGGTCACTGCTCTGCTTTATGCAGATGATGCAGTCCTGCTGGCACAGTCAGCGACTGACCTGCAGACCCTAGTCGACACAATGACAGAAGATTGTAAGAAAAGGGGTCTACGCGTGAATGTGAGCAAAACCAAAATAATGGTCTTTGAAAGAGATAAAACCAGAACAGATGTAAGAGTAACAATAGGTAATGATGTACTAGAGCAAGTGGATGAATTTGTATATCTTGGATGTGGATTTAGCCGAGATTGAAGGTACACCACTGATATAGAGCGAAGAGTGAATGCGGGAAATAGAGTGAACGGAGCGTTGGGGCAACTTCTCGGCATCCACCACCTCAGCCAGAAGGCACGTATAGCAATACATAACGCAGTGCTTGTCCCAACATTACTGTATGGAAGCGAGAGTTGGGTATGCAGAAAAGAGTATGATAGTAAAATTAATGCGGTCGAAATGCGATCTCTGCGGAAAATCTGTGGAGTTAGGCTGACCGACCGCATTCGTAACGACGACGTAAGAGAGTGAGTAGGTATGAAAGAGAGTATTGGTGTAAAGATGCGAAAGGGAATGCTCCGATGGTTCGGACATGTGGAAAGAATGCCGAACGAACGCCTGGTTAAGAAGATATACAATGCGAAAGTGGAAGGATGTAGGTACCGAGGGAGACCGAGACTAACCTACCTAGACCAGATCGGTCATGTACTGAAGGAAGGTGGAGTTAAGAGTCTCCGAAACCGGCGAGCGTGTATGAAGAGAATTATGAATGTTGAGGAAGCGAGTGAAGTATGCAAGGATAGAGTTCTCTGGCACTCTGTTCTCTCTGTCTACCCTGCAAGGGATATGGCGTGATGATATGTATGTATGTATGTAATTAATATTATAAATGCGAAAATTATATTATTTGCTTGATATGTTTTCATTAATCTAAATTCATTATCAGCGATTAACAATTATCACCCTATATTTCTACAAGAACCGGAACTACGTGGGTGAACTGATAACCTAAAAATAATATTAATATCTTTGTAAATTCCGTTACCACTAACGAAAAATATATCCTAGGTAACACCTAAGATATTACGACACCTAACCACAATTATTGTTATTATAGGTCATTTATTATTTTTAGATTGTCTAAAGTCCTACCTAAAATTATACGCTACTGAAAACGAGCGTAAGAAATTTCTGACTTCAGACTTGTCCTACGCTTGATATTATTTTTCATTTCACTGTTCTAATAATTTAGATAATTGCCAAAAATCTGAATGATTGAACTAAGTTCGTTATTTTCTCTTTAGTGTTTAGTTTACTGTATTATAAAACAATGTAAAAAAATTGTATAAATTAAAAAAAACGGAAACCAATGATTGAATCGGAGCTGTTCGAATTAGACTACTCGATTTGCCCGACTGAGCTAAGTCTGTTCTCAATGGCAACCGACCGATTTCCCGACTAAGCTATGTCTATTCTGAACGGCCAAATTTGCTTTTCTATTCCAATAGTTTACGGCCAATGAAAAAAATATATTCTTTCGTTGGTTAAAAGCTGATACAACTATCCTTACTAATATTATAAATGCGAAAGTAACTCTGTCTGTCTGTCTGTCGCTCTTTCACGCCAAAACTACTGAACCGATCTAAATAAAATTTGGTATACAGATAGTCTAGAGCCTAACAAAGGACATAGGCTACTTTTTAATGCAAATAAAGGGTTGTAAAGGGGTATGAAAAGTTGTAAGGAAGTATTGTCATTTTTAAAGCCAGAAGCTTGAAACTTATATTTAGACTATTGATTAGATATAAATAAATATGACATTAACATGTTGTAAAAAATTATCCTTAAGAGGTAAAATTAAAATAGGGGATGAAAAACTTTAGGAAAGTAACCTTTTACGCGGGCGAAGCCGTGGGCAGAAGCTGGTTTTCTATAAATGAATACAAATTCATTATTTATGTATAAACTCTGCAAGGGCACCTACATATTGTCTGCTTTAACTTTTTAATTTAATACAATAAACTGACAACGGATCGGAACGTAACCGCTACTGAGAAGATCCGGCAAGAAACTCAGCGGATTTTTCAATTATTATTATTTATGTATCCTCCGGGCCAGTCGTTACTTCACCGTGAGGCTAACGCAAAACTCGGAGGAACATTATTTGGCTCCCTAAGTTCTTTTGATATAAAAAAAAAATGTATCACAAGATTTAAAGGCAAGCCAATAAACCGCAGGGCAGCTTGTGGCGAGCTGAATGTGAGTGGCGACACTGCGGTCCTGAATACTCCAGAGAGTCGATCAGGGACTCGTCTCCAGCTGGCCTTCATTGGCTGGCTAGAGTGGAAACCGAAGAGTGCCCGAAGGACTCTCAGCTCTGGCTTGCCTTAAACAGCTGATCAGAGAGGGGTCGCCAGAGCTATATGCTCGGGGGTGGAAGTGTCATTTTCAAGGGCATAATTACGGGGAAACCATGAGTTTGTTTATCGCAGACTCAATGGTGAAACCGGCGCCGCACCGCTCGACACCCCTAGCCACTTACATCAATGTTGCCCTCTGTTGCCCGTATGATTTGTGTGTCTGTGGCGACTATTTAGGGGGCCCATTCAGTGAGTTGGCAAGTCACCGTCTGCCACCGTTCAGCTCTTAACATGGGTTTGAAGGCAGACGACAGTTATAAATTCATAGATTTAAGATGAACCAGTCCACTAAACACCCACTCCCATATTTCATAGATTAGATACCATCATCATACAATAGTTTTACACTTACTGCTGGCATTCCATGTATGTTGAGTGCAGACGTGGAATGTCATCGGTAGGTGTCCCATCCCAATATTTAGATTAAATTTCTCCAAAGGCCTCTGCGTGTTGGATCCATATCCCCATGTAAGCCTCCCAAAGGACCGGGCATCTTCCCTATGGAAGATCCCGTGAATTAAAAGGATGTATTATTTTTGTTATTATTATTATTATTAGTGGTAGGAGTACGCTGCGGACAGTTCTCTGTCTACAGCCGCGGGCCGGTCCGTCCGGGGTAGTACCACACTGAACAGAAGATCGATGTTTGAGTAATGGCAATGTGCTATTGCACTTCGTTCGGTGAGCGAGAGAGCCGAAAACCCAACTGGGGTGGGTTTAGGGTTTGTATTGGTAGGCAGCGGCCTAGCTATTGTGAAGGTCCATGGGTAGCAGTGATACTTACCATCAGGTGTGCTGTCTACTCGTTTTCCACCATAAGCAAAAAAATTTTTTTTTTTCCAACCTAGTACAAGATATGTTAGTAAGAATTAGCTTCAGTGTGATGCTTTTCGAACTCTGATATAACGTAAAATTCAAATGCAATGTAAAAGGTTATAGCTAGTCCAGATCTCACAAGCGGCACTCGATCACGAGTAAACTACTCTGAATAGTAACGGCCAAATTTGTTTTTATATAGGTACTAACAGCCAAAGAAAGGGGGATTCCCACAAGGGTCACCCTTGGATTCAGTCTTATGAAACATCTATTACTTATATATTACTGGGTAGCAACAGCCAAATTGGTGAAACTATATATTCTATAAATAAAACCTAGCTAGATCAATTTATCGCCTCAGCAATTTCTTACATACAAAATTAACGTCATAGAAATTGCTGGCACCATCATCATTCTCCTACTCTTATCCCAATTACTTGGGGTCAATACAATTTGTACTCTTCTTTCATAGTACATATTGTAAAAGTTATTGGCAATAATTTTATGACCGGCTGCCTGGCAGACGTCAACCCTCCTTGAGAATGTAATTGTTGACCAAACGGCATCAGATAGAGCTGATTCAGGTCGTTATAAGGCTCTTAGTCGTATTTTACGAAATCCACGAGCAAAGTAAAAAGGTTAGTAGTATTCGTAGCCGCTACCACACAGCTGAAATCGCTGAAACCATTTTTGAGATTCAAAAAATATAGATATATATAAAAAGACCTCGTTTAAATATATTACAATACGACAAAATCTTTTAATTCCTAATTATAATTTAATCATTAACAATTATTCTTTAGATTAAAATATAACACGTGTACCTGCTACGGCAGCTAATCCAAAAGATAATAACCACACACTAAAAACTATCATTGCTATATTAAACTGGACTTAAGTGGACACGAAACAAACAAAATAATGCCTTAAATACCTTTTCTAATATTATCTATCTTGATTAGAATTGATTAGAAGCAGTCACAAGCTTGCCAAATTAAAATGGGGTTTCGTATTTTCTTTCTTACTTCACCCGCTTTGAAAAATGACATTTACAATATAAAATTTTATTACTGTATTATTCCAAAGTGGTGACCACTTTCTGTGTGGTGACGGAGTAAGAATACACATTCACCATCCCCTATCATGCCAGTGGATGATCATAAAAGACGAATGAGGGCAAAAATATGCATATAACAACTATTCAAGAAAAGGTAATCTCGAAATAAAACACTATGCCAACACATCTGTAAAGCGTATAGTAGGTCAATTTGCCTGTCATTGTGTAGGACGCTGGAGCCCAACAGTGGGACATATATGAGCTGACATTGTGATGATGATTATTCCAATCATATTACCGAGATGAAAAATGACCTGTGTTAATCTAGGAAATAATCTATCTGTAAACCAATTTTCACCCAAAATAATTAAACGGTTTCCGCGGACAAATATCCAAATATCTACCTGAACTTTCAATTTTATAATGTTAGCAAGAATTTTAAAGAATCTTTCAGGGGAAAATTAGCTTGTTTTATATATTAATGACGGACGAAGTATGAGAGTGATGGTTTAGGACAATTTCGGATCCCGAATTTTAGAGGTAAACCATTCAGATGGGTATTTATAGAATGTTTAATTCGTGATCGGGAACTACATCACCTAAACACTTAAACATGAGCCTTTAAAGTTCTCCAAAACTAGAAGCTCCCAAATCTTGACAACGATCTAATAATTTTGAAGATACAAAATATTTGCAAGCTATTCCTGAGTAAAATCAAAATTAATTTAACTAGTTGCCTCTAATATTTTGGAGCTTTATGAAAATCCTTTGTTTTTTACTCCTATATATATATGTTTCAGTCTATATATTATAGTTTATTAATTACTGCGTCTGTCTTCAATCTGCGCCTGGTGGCTGGACACCACAAACTATTATCAAATCATCTACCATTCGTGGAGATCGTGTCTTGGTACCTGGTCACCTTGGACAAGCTTAAATTCAACATAGTATTAATACGCAGGTAGATGAAATATTTTTTTTTTTTTTTTTTATTATGAGTATGTTATTCCACAGACTTTTTGTCCGTGCTCTTTTTATATTTAATTTAATTGTTATGGTGGTTTGTTTATAAAATTAATGTTCTTGAAGTGGCTTTATTACAATTGGATAAAGCTTGAAGAGCGCAATTAATGTGTCATAGATGTTGAGCGACAACATGTCTTTTAGGGTTTCTTCTTGGCGCTGGTGGTCTTGTTGTTGGTGAAACCCTTCTATTTGTAGATGTTTCTGTCCTCTGTAATGTTGTGATGATGATAATAATGTCTGTGACGTTTTATTTAATGATTTGTTTAATTTGGAAGTCTATGTCTAGGTTGATAGTAATTGACTCCACGCTTGTGTTGACTTTAGTTTAATGGGGTAGTAGACCAAGCTCTTTCATTATCCCTTTCGTCTCTATGTTTTACCGCCATCTTCTTGACGTATTCCAGTATAGTACCAGAATCCTGATCTATGGACTTCCTCATGAGTTTCCAGATGGCATCTTCACGGGTGTCTGTGTAGTAAGTGCAGGATCTGGTATGCCTGGAGATGGCGACCACGGCGTGTTGTATGCTGTTATGTAACTTTTGCACCGAGTCTCTAGTCTGAATTATGATGACGTTAGGTGCGCCGAGTCCCTGTGCCTCGTGGATGGTTCGCAGTTCGGAGCCCTCACCGGTGCTGTATCCCTTTTCCTTGAAGCTTTCTTTCTCTGCCTGGGTGTGTGACAGGTATAGAGTCTCGGGAAGGTCGGGTGGTATGACGGCGTCGGTGTATTTGTATATGTTCAGGGATTTTATGATCTTATTTGACGAGTATATGCCATTGTAGTTGTTCTGGAGGGCATATTCTACATCCATGGGGCACCGATGCGTACACAGCAGTTCTTGTGTTGCCGATGGTGTGGTCAGAGGCTTGTCATGTCTCATTTTGAATAGGTTGTCCCGATCTATGAATGGGATTTGGTTTGTATCTCCAATGAGGAGGAGTTCTTTGGCCTTGACAGTTCGCATTAATAAGACTACGGAGCCGAAGTGATTTATGAGCGCTTCATCTATGATTAGCCGGTGAAGCGCTTGGTTTTTGTTCGTTCTGACTCCGTTTGTCAGAGCTGATGCTACTGTGTAGACGTTCTTGGCCGCCTTTTCCCCCATGCGTTGGGTAATCCTATTCTTTAGATCGTCTTTTGCTTTGAGCAGTGATATTAAAACGACGTCGTGTGCGGGGTTGAAGTTTTCCACAACCCAGGTTGATTTGCCGCATCCGGGCACTCCGTTTACCAGGGTGATCTTGTCTGGTAAGTCCCATGTACTCGCTTCCAGATCTCTGGCTCGTTTTAGAATTTTCTTTGTGAGCCAGATTTCAGTGAATTTCGCAGTGACTACAATGGGGTCGTGTTCCGGGGTGTGGAATGTTATTCTACCGTTTTCCTTTGTGGCTTCTTCATCGATGTCTATGAAGCCTCCGGTGGCACTAAACGCGGCCATGTGGGTTGAGATGGGTTTACCCACTATGACCTCGCCTGTTTGGTTGTTGTAAACGTTGGCCTCTTCTTCCTCGAGTATGACTTTCAGCAACCCTTCGCTTTGATAGTGGTAGGCTTCGAGTATCTTGCTGGCGGTCAGGGCTTTGATAACTATTGTGCCTTCTAAAATGGCCTTGTATTCGAGGAAGGCATTCATATATAGGTCCAACGTTGTGTTCACCGGTCGGTAGTTTGGTGGTTTCACTATTCCTTTGTCGGCGTTTGTGCTTAGTTGTGGTTCTTTTTCTTTATCGATTGGGCGTTCTTTTCTAGTAAAAGCCTCGAGTGCAGATGCCAGTCGCTTACTGCTTTTTTCTTCGCCGTGTTTTTTGGTGATGGCGGCAAGAAGCGGGTTTAATAGTCCTTTTACTGTGCTGAATGGTGTTTTTATTTCTGTTTTGGTGTTTTCCCCGTTGTCGTTCTGCTCGTCTTGGCGCTGAGGCGTAGCTAGTTCGGGCTGATTAGGGTTTAATTGGCTCGATATAGAGGCTTCGTTTTGGACGTTGGCCGCAGGGCGTAGTGTGATTTTAGAGGGGGGAGCGAGTAAGAAGCTCAGATCTTGGCCTCTATTCTCGTAGGTTATAACCTTGTGGTGTTTAGAGGCCATGATACACCCCATATAATCTGCAGCTTCTCCTTTATCGAAGCCAACTGTCATTGCATCCACACTGATGGTTTTGGGGATGGAGTCGGTGTTTTCTTCACTGTTCTTTGCTATGTTTTGAAGGAGGACACTAGCTTGCGCAAACTGGGTCCCGTCGGCTTTCCTGTTGAATACGAGCAGCATTTTATTGCGTGCTCGTATTAGCCGACACTCCATGTTTCCTACTTGTATAGTACTGTAGGTATAGTACTGTAGGTTGTATACTGATGACTTCAATTTCGTTCGGCTAGTGCTTCCTTTTAATAGAACAGCTAGTCCTGGTGATATGGACACCCTATTTTTTCTGTCCACGTAACAGAAGGCGATGCCCAGTCTTTCGTGAGTGGTGGACATGAACAGGGCCACCGGGCGAGTTCTTAATCCTGGTGTTCCTGTTTCGCCATTTGCTAGCAATTGGTGTTCAGTGAGTATTTGTATTTGCCTTCGCGCTGTTATTGTTGTTTGATCGGGTTGTGTTGGAGCTGATGTTTGGGTGATGGTGTTTGACCTTGGTCTTTGGTCTTCATTGAGCGTACTATTCCTTCGTGCTGCTCTACGTATGGTATTTTCAACGTAGGTGAGGAATGTTGGTCTTATGTCTTCGTCTCCCATTAAGATGTTCAGTTGTGTATCTTTGACCTGTACTCCTGTTGTTATTTCGAGTGCACTTCGTTCGATTAGAAAGCGAGGGCAGTCGTATAGTAGGTGCCATATGGTTTCTTCGGTGTGGTCGTCGCATTCGCAGCTTGGGTTATTTTTGAGCTTAAATCGATACAGGTAAGCTGCAATGCCTCCGTGACCTGTGAACGCCTGCACTAAGGTTGGTGTCAATTTGAGAGATCTCACCAGACGGTAGTTGTTGGTGACATCTGGGAGGATTTTTTTAGTGACTTCCCCTGTTGTGGAGGCGTTGTACCGGTCCTGCCATATTTTGATTGTTTCCTCTCGGATGGTTCTCTTTACATATGACAGGGGCACTTTGTCGTAGGATGTGGCGGGTGTAGTTGCTAGTGCTGCTCTCTTTGCCAGCTCATCGGCTCGTTCATTTCCGACGGTGCCTGCGTGTGCTCTGAGCCAAAATAGTCTGACGGTTTTGCCTTGGGCACGGACGTCTTCCAGGTTTTCCCTTATGGTGTTAGTCAGGGGTGAGATGTTAATAGAGTTTTTGAGTCGGTCAAGCGAAGATCTAGAGTCGCTTAGTATGTTGGCTGTGGTAACATTACTACTTTTAACTTTCTCAATTGCTCTGTGAATGGCATACATCTCTGATTGGAAGACCGTGCTGTAGGCTTCTAGGCTGAACAATGAGTAGTGGACTTCCCGTTCTTTCTCCCACCATGTTAGGGCAGCGCCAGTTTTCCCCTCTATTTTGCTGCCGTCCGTGTATATTTGGGGTCCGGATATTTGGTGTTGAAATATTATTATCATCATGATCTTTATCACCTCAATTCATATTCCACTGCTGGGCTCGAGCTCGATAGAAGTGAAATTAACCTACTAAACCACGCTGGTCAGACGTATTGGCTTAGAGATTTATTCTCAGATTTCCCTCATCTACATAAATGATATGATAGTAATCTCTTACAATACCCACGAACAAGAATGGGATGGTGAATTTTATTCTTACTCCATCACCATATGGTGTATCAAATCTGTATGTATTAAATACATCCATATCCATTACAGGTTCTGAAACCATTGAACCAATGTCCCTCAAACGAATTTTATTAGGAATGCAAATATAACTTTAGACTAGTAAAACAATGCATTATGATTCGGTAGCTGGCGTTGAGATCGATTACAAGTTTTTGTTTTATTTATAATTCACAGTTCTAATAGATCATCTATTTTTTTTTTGCTTTTGGTGGTAAACTAGTAAGCAGCACACCTGATGGTAAGTGTTACTGCCGTCCATGGACCTTTACGGCTGCTGCCTACTAATAAAAAGCCCAAACCCACTCAGTTGGGCTGCCGGATCTCTCGCTCAACCAACAAAGTGCAATAGCACATTGCCATTACTCAGACTTCGATCTTCTGCGAGAGTGTGGTACTACCCCGGACGGACCGGCCCGCGGCTGTAGACAGAGAACTGTCAACAATGTAGTTCTACCACTAGTAATGTTTATAAAAATATTTAATATTAACCCACAGATTAATATTTTTAAACTTGAACATAAAGTTTTCGATATCAATTTTATAGACTTAATACATATAGTCTGACCACTAGGATAATTCATCACTATATACTCAGCTCATATACGTCCCACTGCTAGTTACAAGTCTCCTCCATAATAGGAAGGAAATTCACATAGCTTACAATATAGGTCAAACAGATTAGCATGTGATTTTCTTTCAAATTCTCCTTCTATAGCAGATCTCTTAATCATCGTTTATGTCATCTATTATCAAGAGAGGGAGTGATGAATTGTATTATTTCTCCTCGTGGAAAATAGAAATATAGATAATATCACAAGTGAAGGCTACGTCATTAATTATACAATCACTCATTGAAATAATTTATGATTAGTTTCATGATTTGTTTTAATTTGTATAAGTTCAAATACTGATAACGTATATCGATTAATGCGAGCTTGAATATCAATTATTATATAATTTTACATAAAAATATTTACTATGTAGTGACATCTACGAATGCTACTCATCCTTTTCTTATAGGCGTTATAAAAGATGACTAAGATCTTTACTATGATATGGCCCAGCTGGTCAACAATTACATTCCCAATTTTGTTGCAGTCAAATAATTGAAATAAAAGCAGCTGCTCTTATCTCAGTTACTTGGTGGCGATACAATATGTACTATTCTACAATCGTATACATTTTAAAAGCGTTATCATCCATTCATCCATCCATTGTTGGACATAGGCCTCCCAACGAGAATAGCATCTGCAACGGTCCTGTGCCACCTGCATCCAACGGTTTCCTGCGACCTTGATGAAGTCATCAGTCCACCGAGTTGGGGGTCGTCTTACGCTGCGTCGTCCGATTCGTAGTCGCCACTCAACAACCTTTCTTCCTCAACGGTTGTCGGTTCGTCGAGCGATGTGGCCTGCCCATTGCCACTTCAACGTGCTAATTCTTCGGGCTATGTCAGTTACACCCGTTCTTCTACGGATTTCAGTATTCTGGATTTTATCACGTAAAAAAATACCGAGCATAGCCTTCTCCATAGCACGCTGAGCGACTTTAAGCCTTTTTATGAGGCCGACATTTAGAGACCACGCTTCAGTGCCGTAAGTCATCGCTGGTAACGCACACTGGTTAAAAACCTTTGTTTTCAGACACTACGGAATATTAGACGAGAAGATCCTCCTAAGTTTCCCGAACGCTGCCCAGCTGAGTTAGATTCGTCGTCTGACCTCTTTTTCGAAATTGGATCTACCTGTTTGCCCTAGGTAAACATAGTGATCGACAACTTCGAGAATCACATTCCCAACCAGAACCGGTATAGAAATGACATGGGCATTAGACATAATTTTCGTCTTGTCCATGTTCATTTGCAGCCCTACTAGTTGGGAGACCTTGCTGAGGTCATTGAGCATGGTGCCGGTAAAAGCGTTATCAATAGTTTCATTATTGGACGCCTGTTTATTGTAAACCTTCATTGGGAATATAATTGTTAAGCAGATGTCATCGAATTCGATGTAATCGATGTGAGTCAAGGATAAGCTCTTAGATGTATTTTACGACACCTAAGAATAATGTAAGAGTTGGTAGTATTCGTGACCACACAGAATAATATTAATCATTATCAATTATTTAAAAAACATATTTAGTTTATTTAATTTTGTTATTGATAAAAATAGCATTCTTGTGGTGACTAGTAAGAATATATTGTGCATTATCGCTTACTTCCCCACGGGTAATCGTATGAGTTGACTGAGGAACTCAAGCAAATAAGGCGAGAAGGAAAACTCTAAATAAAACGCTATTTGTTTATGCTTACGTTACGCTATGCCAACTCGTCTGATCAACGTGATTAAGTAGGTGTTATTCTCTAAAATATTTACGCACATTCCATAACCTGATTATATCGCCGTCAGCTTATCTTAATCTTACCGATGACCATAGTCATATGATACTACTTATTGGATTAGCATTAGAACAAATATAAATAAGCTGTTAAAAGTAACCACACTTGCGGGTAGCGGAGTGTTATTCACTGGGTCTTTGTATGTGGCTAAAGCATTTTATAGTCTAAAATCTAACTGCATTAAGAACAAACTGTATTAAAGAAGTATAATCCTCTAACTCAAGTACCTATTAGCATGTTATCATTATGCAAGCAGTTTCATCCACGTGATACGAGTGGAGAACGATATGCACACGCTTAACTCGAACGGGTTCCCGCAAGGGTCACCTTTGGATCCAATATTGTGAAGCATCGATTACGTTCGAAAATTAAACCTTGATGCGCCTCTCCTACATTTCGTTTGCCCAAACTCCACGCACATAAAATTATAAAAAGCAAATTCATCTGCCTTTATAACTGTAAAATTCAAACATATGCTCGGTAAATAGCTATGGTTTCCTATTAAGCGTATTGGCAAATTCCATAAAAGGAACATATATGTAAGTATATATATCTCCACATATGTATCTTAGGAGGTGGAAAGGTATGAAGTTTAGAGAAATAAAAGAGACTTTGCTAAATTATCTTTATTCATTAATATTAAGTCTTCAACCGCGTGAGAATGGAGGCGCTGCATTTGTTTGTAAGTAGAATATACCCGATGATCTGAAATGAAATGAAGTCATGAATAGAAGAAAATGTATAAGTTTTGATGGTACCAGTGAAATGATATTTAAATGCGCTATTTTATAATGAAAAAATGAATGGCACTCGGGGACTGCCGCGGTAAAGCTATTGCATAGCATTTTTTATCAACTAATGCAATTATAATAATTTATTATTTTTTTATTTATGCAGTATAAAATCAAGAAATTCCGTAAAAAAAAAATTAAATTATTATAAATAAATTTTACAAAAATAAATTGCAAAACGAGATTGACAACGGTGGGATTCGAACCCACGCCCTTTCGGACTGTGCCTAAAACCAGCGCCTTAAACCACTCGGCCCCGCTCCCTGCCTAAAATCAGTGCAAAATTAACTGCTGCTTTTCAACCATACAATCTTAGGTTTTATTATCGTTATGGAATTTCTTGATTCGGTCGCCGCGCTCAAAGCCCGCGATAAAAGCTATGCAATAGCTTAATAAAAAATATATTATATATTATGTATATAAAATATATTAAAGTATAAAATAATTTCGATTAGAAACGGAAATCTTTGAACGCATTATTATCTACTGCATATGTCTCAAGTTTTTCTTATCCAATCTTGAAAGAAATTATTTTATATCTTTTAGCCCATTATAAAACTATAGTACATTATATTTCATTATTTTATTATTATTCTCTACTTTTTAAGGTTGTATAATTGAAATTTTGGAATTGATTTCAAATACCTTACTTGATCATTACAGCTCATAAATGTCCCACTCCTGGGCTCGGGCCTCCTCCGTAATGGGAGGCAAATTAACCTACTATACCGCGCTGGTCAGACGTGTTGGTATAGGGTTTTGTTTCGAGTTTTACTTCTCTCGCATAGATGTTATATGCATTTTATATCCCTTAGTCGTCTCGTACGATCTTTTTACTTTACTTATTTTAGTTTTTTTTTTCTTTTTACATTTTCATGTATTATCCATCTACTCCTGAGCTATGATCCAAATTTCAAGTATCTTGATCATCGAGAAGTTAGTTAAAAATCAATTTACAAAATTTCAACCGGACAGATATACAAGAGAACGTGTTAATAAAAACATAGTAATATTGTCGTATTTATCATGAAATTGATCTGAAGAACCAATATACGACTGCACAGATGACGTACTGGTTAAAATACCGACCTTCCGTTCCAGTGTCATGGATTCAATTTCCATACAGTACAATAATTTGTGCGATCCAAGAACTGTTGTTCTGTGTCTGAGCGTAATTTGTTTGCGTTAATTATATGTTTGTAAAGTACCCCTCAATACGAAGATTATTTCATTAGTGATGGGTGGTCTTTTTTTTTTAAAGTAATATATAGAATATTATAAAAATTGTCTTTTTTTGCTTTTGGTGCAAAACGAGCAATGCAGCACACCTGATGGTAAGAGTCACTGCTGCCAATGGACCTTTGCAATACCAAGGGTATAACTAGGCCGCTACCTACCAATATAAACCCTAAACCCACCCAGTTGGGCTTCCGGCTCTCTCGCTCACCGAACGAAGCGCAATAGCACATTGCCATTACTTAGACGTCGATCTTCTGCTCAGTGTGGTACTACCCCGGACGGACCGGCCCGCGGCTGTAGACAGAGAACGGTCCACAGGGGGTCCTACCAGTATGGGTATTATACTAATTGATATTACTATATACTATACTAATTGCTATTATAACATGGAGAATCATTATTAGCTGTCGATAGAAAAACACATATATTAATTGTCTCTGTTAGCATAATAATAAAAAATAATGACACACTCACCCATTTTTGGGTACCAAACCGCCCATGGTTAGAGAACCCCATAGATAACAGTTGCCAGTCATGGCTGTAACGTATGACAAGCAGCGAGAACCCGTGAAACCACCAGAAGTAAGTGATTCAGCCAGATAGAAGTAACACCTGGAAAATTATAAATTCTTTTTTCGTAAAGCATATCGTTCAAATCATCTATCCTAATAAATTGGCCCTTTTTTTGTTCGATTGTACAGCGAAAATTACTGAACCGATCGCAATAATATTTATACCATAAGATGCAGCGTGTTTCGGAGAAAGTTTTAGTATATGATAGGTTAGTGATTACTTATAACCAGAACGGGGGACATATAGTGTATATTAAATGTTATATTGTTATAAGGCTTATAAAGGCACTATAATATTATTAATTTTACAGTTTGTTTTAAATTATTCTAATATTCTATCACCCAAAGGCTATTTTTTTTTGTTTTTGGCACGCGCTATGGAATGGTCACACTCTGCTAAATCAGTCCGGGGCGACAGAAGAAGCGGCCCGCAACTCCATAGACCCGCACTGCAATGTAGCTCTCTTCGACCTGGTACAACCCTTAAATAACTTTTAAGACTTTCAGGTGAATCTACCTTTATTAGAAAAAAAAAATAATTTTCCGTGTGGTGATGAAGTAAGAATACAATTCACCACCCCCTATCTTACCCATTGGTGACCGTAAGAGACGACTAATGGATACAAAATGCATATAACATCTATGCGAAAGAAAGAAAACTCCAAATCACTCACATATACCAACACGTCTGACCAGCGTGGTATAGTAGAACAATCTCCCTCTCATCACGCTGTTGGGCTCGTTTGATCAGAGAAAGGGCATTTTAAAAAAATATCAGCTAATATGTAGGTAGACATTCCTTTAACAAACAAAAACCGAGTCGCACAAAAGAAAGCAAACTCTGGCGCGTCGAGCTTGCCGGCGCTCTTGAGTGCCTCGCTCAAATACGAGTAGATTTCAGTAGTTCATGAAAGTCAATCACATATGCGCTTTGACTGCGTTAAGTTTTGATTGGTTGCTTTAAAAAAGTCCTAAATACAATAGCTAATTCTAGAGCGTTTAATTGCGTTAAACCTGTGTCCCAAAAGCATGTTGAACACATTTTTTTTTTGAGTCAAACGGTGTCCCAAAATCGCATGAGGGGTTAAAATCCGATGTATCAATTTTTATATTCTTACCTTGCATGATCGCACTCCTGGCTACCACATCCAGGCATATTTACACCACCGTTGGGATAAAAGTCCACTTGTCCAAGATCAGCCATATAACCAAGTAGACCAGCGTTCGTATGTATTACTTCAGTGTAAATAGCATCAGTTGATCTGAATTTATCGTCATTAGTTATCCATCCGGGGAAGGCAGGGTCCAGAGCTATAAAAGATGATTAATTATCATTATCAATTTAGACAATACTGCTATATTTTGCAAAATTACCTACATACATACATATCATCACGCCATATCCCTTGCAGGGTAGGCAGAGAGAACAGAGTGCTAGAGAACTCTATCCTTGCATACTTCACTCGCTTCCTCAACACACGCTCGCCGGTTTCGGAGACTCTTGGCTCCACCTATCTTCAGTACGTGACCAATCTGGTCTAGGTAGGTTAGTCTCGATTTCCCGCAGTACTTACATCCTTCCACTTTCGCATTGTATATCTTCTTAACCAGACGTTCGTTCGGCATTCTTTCCACATGTCCGAACCATCGGCGCATTCCCTTTCGCATCTTTACACCAATACTCTCTTTCATACCTACTCGCTCTCTTACGTCATTGTTATAAATGCGATCGATCAGCCTAACTCCACAAATTTTCCGTAGAGAGCGCATTTCGACCGCATTAATTTTACTTTCATGCTCTTTTCTGCATACCCAACTTTGCAAAATTAAGTTTGAAATAAAACTATTTTTACTGATTCTATCGCGTTTGTATATGATTCTAATTTCTAAACATTTCGAACACTTTACAGCATTCATAGTCATGATAGGATTGATAATTTAGTTACTTTGTTGGCGTCAAGCGTTTACATAAGAAATAATTAAACCAAAGTCTGTCAAAATATTAACTTACCAGTAATATAAGCGACACCACCACCAAGATTTCTGCCAACAATACCAGCTTGATGACCACCGAGACTGTGACCGACAATATGGTACATGCCATTAGAAGCACCAGTAGCTGCATTCAACCAGTTTATAAATCTGGCAACAGATTCACCTAAAAAAAAATAATACATACATACATACATATCATCACGCCATATTCCCTTGCAGGGTAAGCAGAGAGAACAGAGTGCCAGAGAACTCTATCTCTGCATACTTCACTCGCTTCCTCAACATTCATAATTCTCTTCATACACGCTCGCCGGTTTCGGAGACTCTTGACTCCACCTTCCTTCAGTACATGACCGATCTGGTCTAGGTAGGTTAGTCTCGGTCTCCCCCGGTACCTACATCCTTCCACTTTCGCATTGTATATCTTCTTAACCAGACGTTCGTACGGCATTCTTTCCACATGTCCGAACCATCGGAGCATTCCCTTTCGCATCTTTACACCAATACTCTCTTTCATACCTACTCGCTCTCTTACGTCGTCATTACGAATGCGGTCGGTCAGGTAAAAAAAATAAGATTTCTTTTATCTGCTACGAATACTACCAACCCTTACTTTGCTCGTGGATGTCGTAAAAGACGACTAAGAGCTTTATAACGACCTGGGCCAACTCCATCTGATGATGTTTGGCCAACGATTACATTTTCAAGGAGTTTTGACGTCTGGCAGGCGGCCGGTCATAAAACTATTGACAATACACTTTTGCAGTATATACGAGTACATATTGAGCCAAATAATTGGGATATGAGCTGGAGAATGATAATATACTATCATATGTATATATATTTTAATTTTGTGTAATATCATAAATGTAAGTGACGAAATTTCTCTTTAACTAACTGGATTTTGCACAAATTTATTTGTATGTTTTCATGCGGAATGAAAAATAGTCTTTAACCATTTTTAACAAGTAATTAACCATTGTACGTCATCACCCGTGTAGTGACGAAGTAAGAATACAATTCACCACCCCTTATCTTACCCGTGGGTAATCGTAAGAGACGGCTAAGGGATATAAAAACAAATATATCATCTATGCAAGAGATGGAAAACTCTAAACAAAGTCCTATACCAACACGTCTGACCAGCGTGGTATAGTAGGTCGATTTCCCTCCCATTATGGAGGAGGCTCGAGCACAACAATGGGACATATATGATCTGAGATGATGAAATGATGAAAGGAATCATTGTACCAGGTATGCGGCGCAGCGATTATATTCACAGAATTATTATATTTTTTTTTTAAATTTGTACCTTCCAACGTGTTTTGGGTCAGCTAATTTAATACAAAATCATTCAAAGTAAAAACTTTGCCTAGTCTGCTCGTGGGTGTCGTAAAAGATGACTAAGTGATATAATATACATATAACATACTAGCAGACCCGGCCACGCGTTGCTGTGGCTAAGGTAGCCTCAGTAACACATGGTGGTTATGCTAATAAAGTCCAGTCAACAGATACCGCCATTTATTAGAATCATTTGAAGATATCAGATAATTGTGACTGTCAAATAATTGACAAATAATTTGCAATTGAGATGAAAGCTTATCATCCTATCTTTTAAGTTGGATCAAACTACACATGCAGTGCAAATTTGATTAAAATCGGTCAAGTACTTTAGGAGGCCACCGCGGACAAACAACGTGACGCGTAATTTATATATATTAAGATATGCGAGAGAACGAAAACTTGACATAGAACTCTATACCAAAACGTCTGACTAATATAGCCAGCTCAAACACGTCCGACTACTGGGCTCGAGTCTATTCCATAATCAAAGCTATTGACCTTTTTTAGTGGCAGGACCACGCTGTTGATAGTTTTCTGTCTATAGCCGCGGGCCGGTCCGTTCGGGGTAGTACCGCACTGAACAGAAGATCGACGTCTGAGTAATGGCAATGTGTTATTGCGCTTCGTTCGATGAGGGAGCCAGAAGCCCAACTGTGTGGGTTTGGGGTTTGTATTGGTAGGCAGTGTCCTAGCTATATCCTGGGTATCCATGGGCGGCAGTGACACTTACCATCAGGTGTGCTGCTTGCTCGTTTGCCACTATTTGCCACTATATGTCATAAAATAACCTATTATACCACGTTAGTACAAATATATTGATCATCATTCATCATCATCAGCCTTTTGTCATCCACTACTGGACCTAGGTCTTCTTCATATTTCGCCACAAAGTGCGGTCTTATATTAGATATATTGATATATGGTTTTATTTCAAAGTTTTCCTTCTCTTGCATAGCTGTTATATTTATATTATATTTTTCAGTCTTCTTTTTCAACCCCCACGGGGCGATGAATTGTATTCTTACTCCGCCGTAATTTTGTGATTTTAAAATCCTTACAATTATTTCTTCCTGGTTTTTTTATAATAAAAAAATATACCTGATGGGACAGTATTAGCTACAGCCGCTATGTAGTTGATGGTACCAGCACCAGCACTCCAGTCCACAACGATGACATTCATATCTTCAGCACCAAGGAAAGCTGGAAAAATATTGTGGTTGTAAATTACCATTTTTTTAAAAAGACCACCCGCTAATTGTCTTTCATCATCACCCACTGTTGGGCTCGGGCTTCCTCCGTAATGGGAGAGAAATTAACCCACTCTACCGCGCTGGTCAGGCGTGTTGGTAAAGGATTTGTTTCGAATTTTCCTTCTCTTGCATAGATGCTATATGCATATTATATCCCTTAATCGTCTTTTATGATCACCCACGGGTAAGATATGGGTTGGTGAATTGTATTCTTACTCAGTCACCACACGGAAAATTGACTTTATAAGCATGCAATTAACGAAGACAAATTTCACACAGACTCAGAATAATAGCTTGTAGATCGCACAAAGTATTGTTCTGTATAGGAATAGAACCTAGTGCACTGGTACATGGCAAGGAGCGGTACCAGTGGCCGGCCCAATGGAAATGGGAAGGGAATACGGTGGGTTATGGGGTCACGCGCCATAGCCTACCAAAAAAAAAAAAAAAAAAATCTATGTGCGTCACCTCCGACGCACGACTGGAGTTTACTTCTTAAGTACGATTATTAAAACAGGCGCAAAAAAAGCTTATTTGACTAAAAATAATATATATATTTTTATTTACATTTATTAAAACTGTACAGTGAAGTATTATCTCACGTCAGAAAGTGAAAGGTGCGCAGAATATGTTGCGCACCAAAAACGTAACGAGGTCATTCGATCACTAGATTTTACTCCTCAAATTTTTCTCATACCGGGCGCCTTATATGAAAATCGATTCTTAAGGAGTATTTTCCAAAAAAAAAATCAGTACGCCATGTGTGCAGTCATATTGAAGCCCAAATTTCCTGAAAATGTCTCATTCAGAGGCAAAAACCTTATTGAATCAATATTCAAAGTTCTACAAGATGCATGCATATCATCACGCCATATCCCTTGCAGGGTAGGCAGAGAGAACAGAGTGCCAGAGAACTCTATCCTTGCATACTTCACTCGCTTCTTCAACATTCATAATTCTCTTCATACACTCTCGCCGGTTTCGGAGACTCTTGACTCCACCTTCTTTCAGCACGTGACCAATCTGGTCTAGGTAGGTGAGTCTCGGTCTCCCCCGTTAACTACATCTTTCCACTTTTGCATTGTATATCTTCTTAACCAGACGTTCGTTCGGCATTCTTTCCACATGTCCGAACCATCGGAGCATTCCCTTTCGCATCTTTACACCAATACTCTCTTTGATACCTACAAGATGGTTATGATAAAGCAGTTAGAAGATTTATTTATTCCAATTTGGTCCTATTTTGTAATTTTTTAGAGTGCTACTTATTAATTATTGCTATGGTAAAAACATTTCACAGATGGCGTAGTATTCAGATATCTTCCGTGCCAGAGCCGTGGGTTTGATTTCTATATTGGACAATACTTTGTGCGATCCACAAACTGTTTTGTAATCTAGATGTAATTTGTCTGTGTTAATTATATGTTTGTTAAGTCCCACCGCAATACAAGGATTATTTCCTTAGGGCAAGGTGAGGTCTTTAAAAAAATGTTATAATTACTAATTAAAACAAATGATTTTAAATAATTGAATTTCTTGGTAAAGTCGTTTATAATTTCGGTTAGCGTGATTTTCCGTTAAGAATAATACTCCAAATCTTCTCGCTCCTTCTCAATTCTTATCTGGTTTCTTTTTTTGGACTCCCAGAGAGAAAATTCTGCACCCTATTGATTAATGTGTTTCATATCTCCCGCTTTGCAGGAGGAAAGTGGATTCTTTCAAACAACTATTCCTGTTTATCGTTTGAAAATATTTTCTTACAGCAATTAAATGCATCCAGCAATTTCCCGATGGTCGCATTTTAATGTCATTTATGGAAATTATTGTTGATTCTTAAGTAGTAGGATCACGCTGTTGACAGTTTTTTATCCGTCCGGGGTAGTACCACACTCTCTTCGAAGATCGACGTCTGAGTAATGGCAATGTGTTGTTGCGTTTTGTTCGCCGAGCGAGAGAGCCAGAAACCCAAATGGGTGGGTTTGAAGTTTGTAATGGTAGGCAGCGGCCTAACTATACCTTTGGTATTGCAAATGTCTGTGGGCGGCAGTAACATTTACCATCAAGTGTGCTGATTGCTCATTTGCGACCATAAGCAATAAAAAAAAATATAAAGAATAAAAGAAATTGAACTCTCTTACCAGGGACCAGGACAGAATTAAATTCGGCAGTAGCGGAGTCCAACCAACCGTGGATAAGGACTGCTGTTCTTCTGTTAGGGTTATAGTTCGTGGAGCCGAGTAGACCATCACTGCCCATCAATAGCGGCTGGCTTACTGAAGGGTTTTGTCTGGAAAAAACATCGATTTCATTGTACATTTTTACCAGCATTTAAAAAAGGAGAGTCTCTGTACACCCTTTAGAAATTGTTATTTCTAAAATTACCAAGTTATACACCTATGCATGTCATCATTATTCTCTTACTCTTATCCCAATTCCTTAAAGTCGATACAATATGTACTCTTCTTTTATAATGCACTAGCTTTTACTTGCGGCTTCACTCGCGTTGAAGTCCTTAAATAATTATCAAAAATCATACATTCCAAAAGAATTGTTTGTCAAAAATATTGATAATCTAGCGACTTCTACGCCAATAAAATGCAAACCCTAAGTGCTGTATTACCAAGAGTCAAATTAATATCTCATTGACAATAGCTTCAGCTATTATGTCTGTCAAAATATTATTTTTACAGACAGTAAAAAATAATAATGATAATAAGTATCCTATGTCCTTTCTAATACCATGAAGACTATGTATACAAAGTTTCATGATAATCGGTTAAGTAATTTTGGCGTGAAAGCGTAACAAACAAATTTACATTCACATTTATAATATTAGTAGGATATGTAAAAGTTATTGTCAATAGTTTTATGACCGGCCGCCTGGCAGACGTCAACACTACTTGTGAATGTAATTGTTGACCAAACGGTATCAGATGGAGTTGCCCCAGATCGTTATAAGGCTCTTAGTCGTCTTTTACGACATCCACAAGCAAAGTAAGGGTTGGTAGTATTCGTAGCAGCTACCACACAGCTAATGTGTTATGCATGTATTAAGATATATACTATTTTTAAAATATGTATTTTATCCGTGTGGTGAGGATGTAAGAATACAATCCACTATACCCCTATCTTATCCGTAATTGATCATAAGAGACGAGAGATACAAAACGCACATAACATCTATGCAAGAGAAAGTAAATTCAAAACAAAATCCTATACCGACACGTTTGACCAACGTAATATAGTAGATCAATTTCCCTCCCATTATGGAGGAAGCTTGAGCCCAACAGTGGGACATATACGAGCTGAGGTGATGATGACATGTATTTATTTTCTTAAAAGTCATTTTAAGAATAAATAATAAAAAATCAAGGATTATATACTCCTTGCTTACTCTTTTGAAATGGAAATTTTCAGAAAGCTCATTTATAATCTTATCTTCTTAATATATATAAATTACGCGTCACGTTGTTTGTCCGCGATGGACTCCTAAAGTACTTAACCGATTTCAATCAAATTTACACAGCATGTGTAGTTTGATCCAACTTAAAAGATAGGATAACTTCTATCTCAATTTATAGTCGCAATATTATTTTATTGCAAATTATTTGTTTATTATTTGACAGTCACAATTATCTGTTATCTCTAAACGATTCTAACAGATATTGACTGGATTGAGTAAGTATTTAATAGATGGCGCTATTTTAAACGTACAAACGTTTCATATAAGCTACAATTTATCTGCATAACCACCACGTGTTACTGAAGCTACTTTAGCCACAGCAACGCGTGGCCGGGTCTGCTAGTAATATCTATATAATTGATTACATGATGGCTTAGTAGTTAAGAAGCCAACCTACTGTACCAAGAGTCGTGAGTTCATCATACAATACAATGTTCTGTGTGTTTCACGAATTGATATTCTGAGTCTGAGTATAATTTGTAATTGTTAAATGTTCTTTAAGTCCCCCCCAATACAATGATTAGTTCTTTAATGCAAAGTATTATGCATACATACATACATATCATCACGCCATATCCCTTGCAGGGTAGGCAGAGAGAACAGAGTGCCAGAGAACTCTATCCTTGCATACTTCATTCGCTTCCTCAACATTCATAATTCTTTTCAAACACGCTCGCCGGTTCCGGAGACTCTTGAGACTCCACCTTCCTTCAGTACGTGACCAATATAGTCTAGGTAGGTGAGTCTTGGTCTCCCCCGGTACCTACATACTTCCACTTTCGCATTGTATATCTTATTAACCAGACGTTCGTTCGGCATTCTTTCCACATGTCCGAACCATCGGAGCATTCCCTTTCGCATCTTTACACCAATACTCTCTTTGATACCTACAAGATGGTTATGATAAAGCAGTTAGAAGATTTATTTATTCCAATTTGGTCCTATTTCGTAATTTTTTAGAGTGCTACATATTAATTATTGCTATGGTAAAAACATTTCACAGATGGCGTAGTATTCAGATATCTTCCGTGCCAGAGCCGTGGGTTTGATTTCTATATTGGACAATACTTTGTGCGATCCACAAACTGTTTTGTAATCTAGATGTAATTTGTCTGTGTTAATTATATGTTTGTTAAGTCCCACCGCAATACAAGGATTATTTCCTTAGGGCAAGGTGAGGTCTTTAAAAAAATGTTATAATTACTAATTAAAACAAATGATTTTAAATAATTGAATTTCTTGGTAAAGTCGTTTATAATTTCGGTTAGCGTGATTTTCCGTTAAGAATAATACTCCAAATCTTCTCGCTCCTTCTCAATTCTTATCTGGTTTCTTTTTTTGGACTCCCAGAGAGAAAATTCTGCACCCTATTGATTAATGTGTTTCATATCTCCCGCTTTGCAGGAGGTAAGTGGATTCTTTCAAACAACTATTCCTGTTTATCGTTTGAAAATATTTTCTTATAGGTCCTAAGACAATTAAATGCATCCAGCAATTTCCCAATGGTCACATTTTAATGTCATTTATAGAAATTATTGTTGATTCTTAAGTAGTATGACCACGCTGTTGACAGTTTTTTATCCGTCCGGGGTAGTACCACACTCTCCTCGAAGATCGACGTCTGAGTAATGGCAATGTGTTGTTGCGTTTTGTTCGCCGAGCGAGAGAGCCAGAAACCCAACTGGGTGGGTTTGAAGTTTGTATTGATAGGCAGCGGCCTAGCTATACCATTGGTATTGCAAATGTCTGTGGGCGGCAGTAACATTTACCATCAAGTGTGCTGATTGCTCATTTGCGACCATAAGCAATAAAAAAATATATAAAGAATAAAAGAAATTGAACTCTCTTACCAGGGACCAGGACAGAATTAAATTCGGCAGTAGCGGAGTCCAACCAACCGTGGATAAGGACTGCTGTTCTTCTGTTAGGGTTATAGTTCGTGGAGCCGAGTAGACCATCACTGCCCATCAATAGCGGCTGGCTTACTGAAGGGTTTTGTCTGGAAAAAACATCGATTTCATTGTACATTTTTACCAGCATTTAAAAAAGGAGAGTCTCTGTACACCCTTTAGAAATTATTATTTCTAAAATTACTAAGTTATACACCTATGCATGTCATCATTATTCTCTTACTCTTATCGCAATTCCTTAAAGTCGATACAATATGTACTCTCCTTTTATAATGCACTAGCTTTTACTTGCGGCTTCACTCGCGTTGAAGTCCTTAAATAATTATCAAAAATCATACATTCCAAAAGAATTGTTTGTCAAAAATATTGATAATCTAGCGACTTCTACGCCAATAAAATGCAAACCCTAAGTGCTGTATTACCAAGAGTCAAATTAATATCTCATTGACAATAGCTTCAGCTATTATGTCTGTTAAAATATTATTTTTACAGACAGTAAAAAATAATAATAAGTATCCTATGTCCTTTCTAATACCATGAAGACTATGTATACAAAGTTTCATGATAATCGGTTAAGTAATTTTGGCGTGAAAGCGTAACAAACAAATTTACATTCACATTTATAATATTAGTAGAATATGTAAAAGTTATTGTCAATAGTTTTATGACCGGCCGCCTGTCAGACGTCAACACTACTTATGAATGTAATTGTTGACCAAACGGTATCAGATGGAGTTGCCCCAGATCGTTATAAGGCTCTTAGTCGTCTTTTACGACATCCACAAGCAAAGTAAGGGTTGGTAGTATTCGTAGCGGATACCACACAGCTAATGTGTTATGCATGTATTAAGATATATACTATTTTTAAAATATGTATTTTATCCGTGTGGTGAGGATGTAAGAATACAATCCACTATACCCCTATCTTATCCGTAATTGATCATAAGAGACGAGAGATATAAAACGCACATAACATCTATGCAAGAGAAAGTAAATTCAAAACAAAATCCTATACCGACACGTTTGACTAACATGTTATATTAGGTCAATTTCCCTCCCATTATGGAGGAGGCTCGAGCCCAACAGTGGGACATATACGAGCTGAGGTGATGATGACATGTATTTATTTTCTTAAAAGTCATTTTAAGAATAAATAATAAAAAATCAAGGATTATATACTCCTTGCTTACTCTTTTGAAATGGAAATTTTCAGAAAGCTCATTTATAATCTTATCTTCTTAATAAATATAAATTACGCGTCACGTTGTTTGTCCGCGATGGACTCCTAAAGTACTTGACCGATTTTAATCAAATTTGCACAGCATGTGTAGTTTGATCCAACTTAAAAGATAGGATAACTTCTATCTCAATTTATAATCGCAATATTTTTTTATTGCAAATTATTTGTTTATTATTTGACAGTCACAATTATCTATTATCTCTAAACGATTCTAACAGATATTGACTGGATTGAGTAAGTATTTAATAGATGGCGCTATGTTAAACGTACAAACGTTTCATATAAGCTACAATTTATTAGCATAACCACCACGTGTTACTGAAGCTACTTTAGCCACAGCAACGCGTGGCTGGGTCTGCTAGTAATATCTATATAATTGATTACATGATGGCTTAGTAGTTAAGAAGCCAACCTACTGTACCAAGAGTCGTGAGTTCATCATACAGTACAATGTTCTGTATGTTTCACGAATTGATATTCTGAGTCTGAGTATAATTTGTAATTGTTAAATGTTCTTTAAGTCCCCCCCCAATACAATGATTAGTTTTTTAGTGCAAAATATTATGCATACATACATACATATCATCACGCCATATCCCTTGCAGGGTAGGCGTAAACCATATTGAAATATGATTTAAGGACAATAATTACAAAAAATATTTGTGATCTGACGTCAGCAGATCATTGCTTCAGATGGCTTTTAATCGAAGATGCTAATTATAAACTTGCCCTTTGTGGCACTATACATTTCCTGTTTTTGCTTGCTTTTCACACTCGCGTCATATAGGTACTTATCTATTGGTCCTTGTGGGACACGACATGCAGCTGGACTGAGATAAAATTACGATAAGGTGGTGTGTGGTATATTTACATACATATCATCACGCCATATCCCTTGCAGGGTAGGCAGAGAGAACAGAGTGCCAGAGAACTCTATCCTTGCATACTTCATTCGCTTCCTCAACATTCATAATTCTTTTGAAACACGCTCGCCGGTTCCGGAGACTCTTGAGACTCCACCTTCCTTCAGTACGTGACCAATATAGTCTAGGTAGGTGAGTCTCGGTCTCCCCCGGTACCTACATACTTCCACTTTCGCATTGTATATCTTATTAACCAGACGTTCCTTCGGCATTCTTTCCCCATGTCCGTCCCTTTCGCATCTTTACACCAATACTCTCTTTCATACCTACTCGCTCTCTTACGTCGTCGTTACGAATGCGGTCGGTTTGCAAATATTATTTATTTATAAAAAAAAAAAAAATACTTTATTAGAGCATTAGAAATCAAAATATTATATTTAGATTTTTTACGTCTGTATGTTTGTACACGTATCACGCAAAAACTACTGCACCATTCAAAACATATTTAAGCGTTGTATTATTAGAAGATTAACTCAAAATAAAAAATAACAATAAATCACAAAATAATAAACATATAAGTTATCAACCGAATCAATATACAACGTTTATGAAACAATAAATAAATTTACGCCATTTCACAACGTTTCGAAACGTAATTTAAAATATTTTGAAACCCGTAAAATTAGTTTTTATTTCAAATAATAATACGAAAGAATTACCTGGTAAATAAATGATAAACATTTTGTCTATCAGGCTCGAATCTGGCTGCAACTTCGATATCACTCGCCTTCATCCACAAGTCTACCAGGTGTAGGCTTCCATCTGGACCTTGTACATACTGATGACGAAGACCATCATCCAGTTTCCTGATGACAGGATCATACGGCAGAGCTGTAATAAAAAAAAATATTACCTTTGGTGACAGACGCCATGCAGCACATCCAATAGTAATGATAAGGTTTACAGCTCCTTAGCTCACTGAAGTACAGAAGCATTTTTTTTTTGGTAGGCTATGGCCCGGTCATCATTGCAATACCTAGGCCGCTGCCTACCAATAGAAACCCCAAACCCACCCAGTTGAGCTTCCAGCTCTCACGCTCACCGAACGAAGCGTAACAACACATGGCCGTTGCTCAGACGTCGATCTTCTGCGAGAGTGTGGTACTATCCTGGATGAACCGGCACGCAGATGTAGATAAAAAACTATCAACAGCGTGGCTTCTACCATTACTAAATTCCACCAGCAGACTCAGACTTCCATTTTTTGCACGGGTGTATAACTAATTGTCAGGTTTAGAAGCTGGATTGCCGACTGCTTTTGCTGCTATATCTCGGGTATCCCGCTACTCTCTGAGCTGATTTTTGACTAACTTAACAATTCCTTAGAAAAGCAAGGACTAGTAATGCATCATACTCTTAACGTACACGAAGAAAGTTTTAAAGCAGTTTAAAAATAGCGTAATCTATAAATAGATATCTACCCGTGGACGTCCATTGTTAAACATAAACCTGCCATCGGCTAAGACACTCAGAACGATCCTGTGCCACTTGCATCCAATGGTCCCTGCTACTTTTGAGTACTCGTCTTGCGCTGAGTCGGTTCAATTTGTGGCCTTCACTTAAGAACCTTCCTTACCTTAAAATTCTTCCATGGATTTATAGATTTTATCGCATAGAAACATCGAACATTGCCCTGTTCATATAATGCTAAGAGCGATTTTGTGAGGCGGTTGTTTTATGATTTTTTATGTTTTTTTATGAGGCGAAGATCAAGAGACTATATAACTTAAAGCTATTAAAATATATTCAAATTCAAATTCATTTATTATGCCTGTGGTCGATACAATTAAAAAATATTCTTTACCTGAAACAGCTCCTAAAGCCAATAAGATGAAAGCCACAGACTTCAACATTGCAATCTACTAAATGAAATCTGAAATAATTATAATTTATATATATATTTAGATTAATACTAATCTTAATATTTTATCTCTTAGGTATTTTAGTAATTTATTGATAAAACAATTCGCAACCGCAAATTAATTAGTAGATCCTGTTTAATAGCATCTGCCAATTGGTTTTCGTTATCACAATAATATGTTATATCTTTTACATATCTGTAGAGCTAATAATAAAATAATTGATTAATTTAGGCAAAATATGGCGGCAAGAAAGTGGAAAGATGTAGGTAGGTACCGGGGGAGACCGGAAACTAACCTACCTAGACTAGATTGGTCACGTACTAAAGGAAGGTGGAGTCAAGAGTGTCCGAAACCGGCAAGCGTGTATGAAGAGAATTATGAATGTTGAGGAAGCAAGTGAAGTAGGCAAGGATAGAATTCTCTGGCACTCTGTTCTCTCTGCCTACCCTACAAGGGATATAGCGTGATGATATGTATGTATGTAAAATATGGCGCCAATTATATTAGGCTATGAAGTGTGCTATGCTAGCTGTGTGGTAGCGGCTACAAATACTACCAACCTTTACTTTGCTCGTGGATGTCGTAAAAGATGACTAAAAGGCTTATAACGACCTGGGCCAACTACATCTGATGCCGTTTGGTCAACAATTACATTCACAAGTAGTGTTGACGTCTGGCAGGCGGCCGGTCATAAAACTATTGCCAATAACTTTTACAATATGTACTATGAAAGATGAGTGCATATTGTATCGACCACAAGCAATTGGGATAAGAGTAGGAGAATAATGATATGACTTAGAACAATTATTCGGATTATATAAAGAATTATCCTGTGTGGATATCAAACATACTTTAAATGAAAAACCTACTGAAGTCTATATGCCATCGATGCATATTAATCATTGATAAATTTAATTAAGTAAATATTAAGATAAGACTTATTACAGGAGGGCTTTCGCAATTAAGAGATTGTTAACGGAGTTGCACTTACTTCATTGGTGATTAGCGGTAATAGAATTAGGTGGACTACCGAAGACAAGGTCTCAGCTCCTGCAACCCGAACGGCGATATAGATGTAGGGTATTAAGGTTAAGTTGCACGACGTAACTTCGACCCTCTAGAGTGTTTTGATTGAAATTTGAACAGGCAATAATCTATTTGCCAAAATAACAGCATAATACGGAAGTTTATGAATCGCTTTAAAAAAAAAAATGTGAAATCACGGAGTAAAAATGCAATTCACTAATACCTTTCTTGGTCGTCATGGATATCACCAAAGATGGCAAACGTTTCTAACTCAACGTTTTTGAATAACTCAACGTTGTTGAATAACTCAACGTTGTTGAATAACGTTGTTGAATAACTCAACGTTGTTGAATAACTCAACGTTGTTGAATAACTCAACGTTGTTGAATAACTCAACGTTGTTGAATAACTCAACGTTGTTGAATAACGTTGTTGAATAACTCAACGTTGTTGAATAACTCAACGTTGTTGAATAACTCAACGTTGTTGAATAACTCAACGTTGTTGAATAACTCAACGTTGTTGAATAACTCAACGTTGTTGAATAACTCAACGTTGTTGAATAACTCAACGTTGTTGAATAACTCAACGTTGTTGAATAACTCAACGTTGTTGAATAACGTTGTTGAATAACTCAACGTTGTTGAATAACGTTGTTGAATAACTCAACGTTGTTGAATAACTCAACGTTGTTGAATAACTCAACGTTGTTGAATAACTCAACGTTGTTGAATAACTCAACGTTGTTGAATAACTCAACGTTGTTGAATAACTCAACGTTGTTGAATAACTCAACATTTCGAATATTTTTCAGCGTTTATGATCACTACTCTGGTCAGACGTGTTGGTATTATTTTGAGATTTTCCTCTTAGATGGGTTTTTATTTTGATATTTTCTTCTTAGATGATATCTACATATCAACTTTCATCTCAGCTCATTTATGTCCCACTGCTAGGCTACAAGCCTTCTCCAGAGTACAAGAAAAATTAACCTACTATACCGCGCTGGTCAGACGTGTTGGTATAGGGTTTTGTTTCGAGTTTTTCTTCTCTTGCATAGATATTATATGCGTTTTATATCCTTTACTCGTCTCTTAAGATCACCCACGAGTAAGATAGGGGGTGATGAATTGTATTCTTACTGCGTCACCACACGGATAAATGCTTATTAATAATAGTGGTAGGGCCACGCTGTTGAGAGTTCTCTGTCTACAGCCACGGTCCGGTCCGTCCGGGGTAGTACCACACTGAGCAGAAGATCGACGTCTGAGTAATGGGAATGTGCTATTGCGCTTCGTTCGGTAAGCGAGAGAGCCGGCAGCCCAACTGGGTAGGTTTGAGGTTTGTATTGGTAGGCAGCGATCCATGGGCGGCAGTGACACTTACCATCAGGTGTGCTGTTTGCTCGCTTGCCACCAAAAGCAATGAAAAAAAATTAATTATGTAAACGGAAATATTGACTGGTGGTAAACTTTTGAATATATAATCGCTATATCAACAAAATGCTTAATCAAAAATCTGTTGAACGCCAATTACACATATCTTATCTGAAAAAGAAATGTATTACTTGACAACAATACTTTAAATGTTTGATAAATAGAATACGTAATGATATCTGATGTTTACGCGAATATTACGCATTTGAAATGAAACATTTTTTACGGAGACCATCGCGTTTGTATTTTCAAATTTTACGAGTTTTCAAATATTTTTGTGAGAACGACGCACCGACGGCGAAAGCTGTCTCGAGAGGAACCCGCGAGGGTAAACCGCCGGGCGGGCCACCAAAAGACAAAGATCGGTTACCGGTGGCCAGCTCGCACGGCGAAGAGCAGTTTGCAGGGTGGATCTGTGGGGTCACACGCCGCCTCTTCCGTCACCCCGGACCGATTTGGCGGGGCGAGACCACATCCATAGTCCAAAGAAAAACGAATATTTTAAGCGTTCATGGTCACGGGAGTACTAAAGTATCTTATGTCCAATATGTCATCGTTATTACAGAGACTTAGTATCTACCTGCTATAGTAACAATTATTAAATTTTGACCATCATTTTTTTGACACAAATTCATTGCCAGTATAAAATGAAAATAATTCTATATATATAAAAAATATATATTGTTTATATGATCAGTTATTATCTATTAAAAATTTATGTATTTTTCTTTTTTCTTATCACCAACCAGCAATAAGGAAAAAATCCTTATATTGGGGGGGCCTTTACAAACATATAATTCACTCTCTGTCCGTGTGGTGACGGAGTAAGAATACAATTCACCACCCCCTATCTTACCCGTGGGTGATCGTACGAGACGACTAAGGGATATAAAACGCATATAACATCTATGTGAGAGAAGGAAAACTCGAAACAAAACCCTATACCAACACGTCTGACCACCGCGGTATAGTAGGTCAATTTCCCTCCCACTACGGAGGAGGCCCGAGCCCAACAGTGGGACATATGTGGACTGTGATGATGATGATGAATTATCTCAACTCATACTGATATATTACACTATTAAGAGTGGACATGTACATAAAAGCAATTAGCTTTTCTTTGGGCAAGCTATGGTCCAGACCATAGCCTCGTATCCAGATACACCTCCCCCCATTCATTTGAAGGAAGGAAGGACAGCATGTGTCCCCATAACAGTGTTTCTTCTCCATCGCCATCTGCTGGCTAGTACTGCGTTTGTAACATCCGTGGCCGGCCCGGTGAGAGCGTACTATGCCATGCTGATCAGACGTGTTGGTATAGGATTTTGTTGAGAGTTCTCCCTTCTCTTATTATTGATTTTTATCCCATATCCATCTTTTACGATACCAAAAGGAGATGAACGGGTGGAAGTATTTGCATTACTACACCGTCACGGAGAAACAAAATAGTTTAGATAAATGAAACACAGATTTAATATTTTTTTTATATTTTATTGAAATATAGAGATGTATTTATGCATTAATCACGAGAGAATGGTGGGCTGGCGTTAGTCTCCAAATAGTAAATACCAGATGATCTGTAAAAAATTTAAAGAAAAAGTTTTTACAAGAAATTTTTTGTTAATTTTCAATTTTGAGGACATTTTTAGGGTTCAGTACCCAAAGGATAAAGTGGAATCCTATTACTAAGATTCCGCTGACTCTCACCAAGTTGTATCGCATGAAACGTGATAGAAAGTTGAAATTTTCACAGATGACGTATTTTTGTTGTCTCGCTATAGCAACAAATACTGAAAAACATAATAAAATAAATATTTAAGGGGACTCCTATACAACGAATGTGATTTTTTTGCTCGTTTTTGCTCGATATTGAAAACGACAATAGATTGACGCTTGTAATATTCACAAAATATTAATTATACATTATTTTTCTTTTTTTATTGCTTATGGTGGCAAACGAGCAGACAGCATAGCTGATGGTAAATGTCACTGCCGACTATGGACCTTTGCCAAACGTATAGCTAGGCCGCTGCCTACCAATACAATCCCCAAACCCACCCAGTTGGGCTTCCGGCTCTCTCGCTCACCGAACAAAGCGCAATAGCACATTGCCATTGCTCAGACGTCGATCTTCTGCTCAGTGTGGTACTACCCCGGACGGACCGGCCCGCGGCTGTAGACAGAGAACTGTCAACAGCGTGGTCCTATCACTATATATTTTAAGATAAATAATTAAAATATTATTAAATAATTTTAATAATGTGATTTTCTTGCTTATTTTTCCCCTTCATGTCCGACTCGCACTTGGCCGGTTTTATCTTGAACCATAAGTGTCTAACAAATGCGCGTGGATAAGCTATTTTTCTAACAAACTTAAGATAAGAACTTAAAAGTTATTCAAAAGTATTCTTACCCAGTCTTTGCAACAAGACCACCCATTCTTAAATTACCCCATAGGACGCAGTTCCCTAACATAGCGGTAGGATATGTAGCACATCGCCTTCCATTGAAACCTGCTGATATCAAAGATTCAGCCATATAATGGTAACATCTGGAAAATAAAGAAAAATATAGTGGAAACTGAATCCTCAGCCATTATCATCTTTTTTTTTTCTTTTTTTTTTTAAAGATCGACCACCCTTTTTTTTTATTTTTCTTTGCAAGGTGGACCATGGATGTGGTCGCGCCCCGTTTATTATTGTCCCATGTGGGAATAGAATCCACGGAACTGGCACGGAAGGTCGGTATCTTAACCATTGCTCCATCTGTGCGGTCAATCATCCTACTCTTACGCCAATGACTTGGGGTCGATACAATATGTACTATTCTTTCATAGTACATATTGTAAAAGTTATTGGCAATAGTTTTATGACCGGCCGCCTGCCAGATGTCAACCCTCCCTGGGAATGTAATTGTTGACCAAACGGCATCAGGTGGAGTTGGCTCAGGTCGTTATAACCAATTACATGTGTCACAATATGAACTCTACTTACATCGTACATATCTTTACTAATATTATAAATGCGAAAGTAACTCTGTCTGTCTTTCTCGCTCTCCACGCCAAAACTACTTAACCGATCTTAATGAAATTTAGTACATAGACAGTCTAGAGCCTGATAAAGGATATAGGCTACTTTTTAATGCAAAAAAGTATTGTAAAGAGGGATGAAAAGTTGTAAGGAATTATCGTCATTTATAAAGCCAGAAGCTTGAAACTTATTTTTAGGCTAATGATTAAATGTAAATAAACATGATATTAAAATTTTGTAAAAAATTACCCTTAAGAGGTAAAATAAAAATAGGGAATGATGAACTTTAGGAAAGTAACCTTTTACGCGGGCGAAGCCACGTGCAGAAGCTAGTTGTATATAATTGTTGACAACAGTTGTTGTGTGTGGCCGTGTCTGTGTGACGTCACACGCACACACTACTTGTCGTGTGTTGATCAGACGACTTCAGATGCAGTTGGTACAGGACGATATACATATAAAGATCTTGGTCCTCTAACACCTACTCGCAATATAAATTTCGGTAGTATTCGGAATCATCATACGAAAACTGAATCTTCAATATTAGATTTTTTGCCAGTTATTTCTGTTCCAACGGTGATGAGGTTTGAAAGTAATAATAATAATCTTTATTGGGTCGAAAAAATATGGTTACAATAATCTCTTTATGTTAGACCAGGGGTTCCCAAAGTGCGCCGCGGCGCCCTGGGGCGCCGTGATCTAATCCTCTATCATTATCCGAAACCACAAATATCTGCGAGTACCTATAGGCTATAATATAATAACGCAACAATACCTATTTTGAGCGCTCGCATCTGTAAAGAACACATTTACGTCGCTTCGCCGTCACTCGATCGCCAGAAACTACCTGCGCGCTTGAAAACTGTTGATGATACCCTACCGCTTTCACATCTTTACCCGCTCGCACCCCCCTTACTCGCAATTACTCTTTTATTTATTTAAGCCGCCCGCGCCGAAGGGACGAACGTATTGTCTTGGTTTGTTTCGCGTCGTTTTCATTCAAAAATATTATACAAAATGGACAGATTTTTATTAAATAAACAAGTCGATGGTTCAAACGATAGTGATAAAGCATCTACTAGTGGCTTTGCTAGCGGCGGGGTAGCAAAGAAGCGAAAATATCGTAAATACGATGACAGCTATTTGGACTTTGGTTTTACTTCAATAGAAGTAAACAATGAAGAAAAACCGCAGTGTGTGCTTTGCTTGAAAATACTATCATCCGAAAGTATGCTTCCAAGTAAGTTAAAACGACATTTTGAGACAATCCATCCAACTATGACTACAAAATCGCGTGATTTTTTTCACCGGAAATTACAAAATTTAATAAAAACAAAAAATGTGTTCACCCAGCAAGCCTCAGTACCTAATAACGCACTATTAGCATCATTCAAAGTGGCATACAGGGTAGCTAAATGCAAAAAACCTCATACTATTGCAGAAGAGCTTATTCTACCGGCTGCTCTCGATATGGTGAATATTATGGTGGGAGAATCGGCTGGAAAATTAATTTCCAAGGTACCATTATCTAATAATACTATCAGTCGAAGAATCCATGATATAGCTGAGGATCTTAGTTACCAATTAATATAAAAAATGAAAAACAAGGATTTTGGTATACAACTCGATGAGGCTACTGACAGTAACAATGATGCACATCTTATTTGCTACGTACGCTTTCTGGCTGATAATATTATTATCGAAGACCTTTTATTCTACAAAAGCATTATTGAAAGTGCGAAGGCCCAAGACTTGTTTGAAATTCTTGATAAGTTTATTGCAGAAAATGGTTTGGATTGGAAAAAGTGTATCGGTGTATGTACTGATGGTGCTCGATCCATGTCTGGCAGGTATGGGGGAATACAAGCGCTTATTCCTAAAAAAGCACCGAATGCTATGTGGACCCATTGTATTATCCACAGGGAAGCTCTTGCATCAAAGTCCATGAGCTCTGAACTGAACCAAGTACTAGAATGCGTCATAGGTGCAGTAAATTATATAAAAACTAGACCGCTAAAAGCCAGACTTTTTAAAAAACTATGCATAGATATGGGAGCTGAACATACGACTCTATTACTGCAATTCGCGCTGGCTTTCACGCGGCAATGTTTTATTTCGTGTGTTCGAATTACACGAAGAAATTCGCACATTTTTACACGAAGAATGTCATGAAAACGCCAAATATTTTAATGACCCAGATTTTTTAATAAACTTGCATATTTGTGCGATATATTTGAAAAATTAAATAATTTGAATATGTCTTTGCAAGGCAAAAACACGCACATTTTAAAACTGTCGGAGAGGATTGCGGCTTTTAGAAAGAAACTGCAGTTGCGGATAATAAAAATTAATGAAGGTGGTGGTCAAGATTGTTTCCCGCAATTATATAAATATGCGGCATCAAATAAATTAGTTGTCTCAAAAAACCTGATAGTCCTTTTCACAGAACACCTATCAAAGCTCATCGAATGGTTTTCCAAGTACTTTGCTAATGATGATGTCGAAAAATACGCGTGGATACAAGATCCATTCCATGCACATGCTCCGCCAGAATTTACATCACAAGAGGAAGAAAGTCTCATTGAACTCTCTTGCGACAGCAGCCTTAAAACTAAATCACCAATTCCGATTTGGTAGAGTTTTGGATATCGATTCAAAATGAATATCCAACTTTAACTTCAAAAGTTTTAAGAATTTTCATTCCGTTTGCAACATCATATTTATGCGAAGCTGGATTTTCAGCTGTAGCTGTAATTAAAAACAAATATCGCTCAAGGATCAATGTTGAACAAGAAATGAGAGTAGTTATGTCTATATATCTTATTCCCCGCTTTGAAAAAGTGTGCAGCGATCACCAAGCCCACCCGTCACATTGATTTGACTGAATAACTATTGTATTTTATTATCAGTTTTCTTAAGTATTTCTTGTTGTTTTTGTTTTCAATTCTCATTTTTTATAAATAAATATAATAATAAAAAATCTCAATTTCATATTACGGATGTATTAATTTTTGTTGCTGACTACTTAACCAAACTACTATTATTGTAAGTACCTATTTATTTCGACTATATCTTTTTTAAATAGCTAGCTAACTAGGATAGGGCGCCGTGAGTAAATACTAAACTTGTAAGTGCGCCGCGGGCTGACAAAGATTGGGAACCCCTGTGTTAGACATTTGAAAAACACAGGTTTTGGCATTCGTACTAGGATACCCTGTGTCACGAATGCCGTCACTTTCCCTCGTAATCCAAGTAAACATACCTTAGACATTTTTAAGTAATACGTCATAATACTAATAGTTGCATATACTTATTCTTATCATCATTTCAGCTGATAAATGTCCCACTGTTGGGCTCGAGCCTCCTACATAATGGGAGGGAAATTGACCTACTATACCACGCTGGTCAGACGTTTTGGTATAGAGTATACAGTTATATTTTATTACGAGTTTCCCTTCTCTTATATAAATATTATTTACATGTAATATAACTAGGCATCTTTTACGACAACTCCTACAAGGAATGGTGAGTAAATTATAATGTTACTGAAATTTAGCATTTAATATGCTTAATTATTTATAAAACTCGATTACGAAATGAAAAATGATGTCACAAGCGGGATTCGAACCCGCGCCTATTGGGATTCCGGCCCAATCGTGCTGCCACTACACCACCGTGACTAATTGTAGGACATGCAAATTTCACTTCGTATCATATTTACGTCTTAAGGTGACGGTATGCTATCTACCCGACAATGTTTACACATTGTTATAGGCGCGGGTTCGAATCCCGCTTGTGACATCATTTTTCATTTCGTAATAGAGTTTTATAAATTATAATGTTACATCATTCATCATCATCATCATCACAGCCCATAATTGTCCCACTATTGGGCTCGGTTTCCTCCATAATGGGAGGGAAATTAACCTACGTTGTATTGGAATAGGGTTATGTTTAAAGTTTTCCTTCTCTTGCATAGATGTTATATGCGTTTTATATCCCTTAGTCGTCTCGTACGATCACCGACGGGTAAGATAGGGGGTGGTAAATTGTATTCTTTTCCATCACCACACGGATATTTAATTCATTACCAGACGGAAATTCAACCGCAATAATTTTGTGGTCAAAACAACTGTCACATATAGAAATCAAACCCATAACACTCTGTATCGAAAGTCGTTACTAGATCACTATTAGTGCAAAAATCACCTAGCATGATCACATTCCTGGCTATCACATCCAGGCATGTTGATACCACCGTTGGGATAGAAGTCAGCGTCTCCTAAAGTAGCAATATATCCGAGTAGACCAGCGTTGGTGTGAATAACTTCGGTGTACACTCCATCGGTGCTTCTAAATTTGTCGTCATTGGTAACCCATAGAGGTAATGCCGGGTCCAGAGCTATAAAAAAAATAAATGAAATCATTTTAAAATAAAGTCTGGTAGGTTTATTTAAAGATTTTTTTGAAATGAAACTTCTTTATCGACATGTGGGTGAAAATAAATTGTAACGTTTTTCCGTTGTGCGCCATATTTATTTTGAAGTAAAACGGATGGAACGCGGCACGAGAGATAGATAGATAGAGAGAAAGAGAATACACGCTATTGGTTGATGTATATAAACGAGATTTAATAATTAGTTTGTCTAAGTTTCACTTCTGATAGTTCTGATATGTGTACTTTTTACGCACGCATATTTTTTTTTTAAAGATCCCACCCTGTGCTAAGGAAATGAAATCCTTGTACTGTGGTGTGACTTTATAAACATATAACGCAGACAAATTACACCCAGACTCGAAACAGCAATTTATCGATCGCTCAAAATATTGTCCCGCGCTAGGAATCGAACTCTCAACAAAGGCATGGTAGGTTGGTATCTTAACCACTAAGCCATGTATGCAGTCATCAATCATTTTAAACCATTTCAATTTTGTTTTTCACTACCAAATGCGCTAAGTAATTTAAATATAAACAACTGAAGCCGGTATACTGCTATTTTTTAAGACACCCAAATAACACTCGTATTGCAAAGGATTTTACAAGCACATAATTTAAATTCAATCTCAGAACAAGAAATATTGAATTGGACAAAATGTATAGATACTTTTGGTCTTTTTCTTTTTTTTTTTTGTGTATTTGTTAGTCGCAGATGTCTGACACACGGAAAGTTTTTATTATCATCTTAGCTCATAAACGTACCAATACTTAGGGTTCCTCCTAAATGGGAGTTAATCAAATAGACCACGCTGGTTAGATGGGCTAGTATATAGTTTGATTTCGACATTTTCTTATCGACATTTTCTTATATAGACATACATACATACATATCATCACGCCATATCCCTTGCAGGGTAGACAGAGAGAACAGAGTGCCAGAGAACTCTATCTCTGCATACTTCACTCGCTTCCTCAACATTCATAATTCTCTTCATACACGCTCGCCGGTTTCGGAGACTCTTGACTCCACCTTCCTTCAGTACATGACCGATCTGGTCTAGGTAGGTTAAATTTTTATATAAATATTATATTCTTGGTATCGCCTTTTACAAGACTCATAATCTCACCTTTTCTTACTCTGTCATCAAATGAAAAGAAAAAATAAATTCCTATAATTAGTGGTAGGACCACGCTGTTGACCGTTCTCTGTCTACAGCCGCGGGCCGGTCCATCCGGGGTAGTACCACACTGAGCAGAAGATCGACGACTGAGCAATGGCGATATGCTGTTGTGTTTCGTTCGACGAGCGAGAGAAGAGGCAGCAGAACTTTTAGAGGCGGATCTTCTTTGGTAGACAGTAACCCTGTATCCCTGGTCCATAAGCGGCAGTAACACTTATCATCAGGTGTACTACTTTCTCATTTGCCACCATAAACATAAATTCTTTTCTTCCTTTTTTTTTGAGTGTGTGTTAATTGTTAGCCTCAGATGGCTATGACAACTTTACCGGGATTGTTGGTGAGCGCTGAGGGCTCTCAACCCAATTATCTGCATAAATTTTAGTACTTACCGGTAATATAAGCAATTGCTCCATCAAGGTTTCTGCCAACGATACCAGCCATATGACCACCGAGACTGTGCCCCACAATATGGTACATGAGTGGACTTGCTCCTGTCACATTGTTCAGCCATCTGATGAAGCCAGCCACACTGACACCTGCCAAAATAATTTGGGATTTTGATGAAAGATTTCTAATATTTACACGAAAGAAAAGAAAGAAAGAAAACACTTTATTCGGCGATGTACTACACACGAAAATTTAAATGACAATGCTTACATCATCTCGGCTCATTTATATCCCACTGTTGGGCTCGAGCCTCCTCCATAATGGGAGGGAAATCGACCTACTATACCACGCTGGTCAGACGTGTAGGTATAGGGTTTTGTTTCGAGTTTCCTTTCTTGTATAGATGTTATATGCATTTTATATCCCTTAATCGTCTCTTACGATCACTGACGGGTAAGATGGGGGGGTGGAGAACTGTATACTTACTACGTCACCACACGCTTACATGTAAAATTATTTTTTTTAATACAAAATACATTCAACAATTAGATACTAGACATGTGTAAGTAATGCGAGTGATGTATCACACGTAATATTACCCGACCGCGTACTGTCATATTACACATTACGCGACTAAACATCACACATCACATTAAACTTATATTTCTTGACGCCGCCCGCCGTATATATAGAGCGCTATCGCATTACGCATCACCCATGACATTTCATGTCATGTGTGATGTTTGAAGTGATGGTAAAATGTAATATTACTCGGCACGAAATGTAATGCCATATCACATCACTTCGCGAAGTACTGTTTCGCGCATGTCTATTAGATACTTGACTATGAAATCTAGCAATGAAAGACTTCTAAAGGTAGACTTTTAAAATTAAGAAAAAAATAATTAATGAAATATTTCACCAGAAGTGACAGTGTTGGCGACAGCAGCTATGTAATTGATGGTACCACCACCAGCACTCCAATCTACCACAATCACGTTCACGTCCTCCGCCGATAGGAAAGCTGGAAATTTAAAAAATACACATTCATATTATTATCAACTGGATTTTTTTTTCCTAATATTTATTTAGCTGTGTGTAGATCGTGGCCCGTTACTACAAAGACGATAGATGGACTTTACGATCAGTAAAGTGGTCTGGGCCAAAAGGCACCAGATCAAGAGGTCGACCAAAGGCCAGATGGTAAGACGAAATTGTAGCGTGTGCGGGTAGAAGTTGGCTGGACAGAGCTAATGACAGAGAAGGATGCCATTCCTTGGGCTTTTACCCGAACGGGGGTCCATGAATTGAATAATTGGAAGTTGATAAATAAAGTAAATATTAATTAAACTAATTACAAAATAGAATTTATAATTAGAAACTAAATTCATCTAAGTATATCATGTAATTGAATATTATAGGTTAACAAGTTACCAATTGTTTTATGTCTAATTATGTATTATTCATGGAATTAATTAAAGCTTTATTCTTATTATTTTATTATTTGTGTGTAGGTATAGAGTTACCACACCTCAGGATATGTCTTCAGATCTTAAGATTTTAAAGCTCTTCTCAAGATTGGAAGCGGATTTAGGAAATCACAGGACTTTTAGAACAAATTTCAACCATTACTGGGCTCAAGCCACTGCTGTGATGATTCGATCCGACAGTACAATACTTTGTGTAATCTACTAATTAATTTATTTATTTATTTTTAGGATTACCAACGAAAAATACACAAACATAGAATATAGTAAAAAAAAAAAAATTATTCCGAGTATGCATTTAATTTGCGTCTTTTAATTATATGATTGTAAAGTCCTTCGCAATACATGGATTGATGGCCTTAATTTAGAATTTTGTCTATAAAAAAAAAACTTACCAGGCACCATAACGGTATTGAAGTCAGCCGTTGCTGAATCCAACCAACCGTGAAGTAAGATAATAGTTCTTCTTAGGGGATTGTAATTTGTGAGTCCAAGAAGACCTTCACTTCCTATCAGTAGGGGCTGGCTTACAGTCGGGTTGTCTCTGAAAATGAATATTTTTAATTTTCTGTTTTTTTTTTACTGCAGTTACGGCAATAAATATTGCACTTCGTTCTTTGAAAAGAGATAATCGGTTAAGTTCGGCTTAGTAACATATATCAGTAACTCATCATAAACTTTAGAATGCAACTGATTTCGTTGGGTGCTAAGTCCATCTAGCTAGGTTTTTGAAAATATCATTTTGTTAGTATTTTTAGCTATAATATATTTTCTCATTGGCTGAAAACTATTGGAATATGAAGGCAAATTTGACTGCTTTCTTTTTAATTTTTCAATTTTTAACTTCTTTTTTCATTATTTTATCAATATTTTTTTTTATTGTCTAAATATAAGTATATTACCCGAAAATAAAACACTAAAAAATACCGAGCTCGGAAACGGAAACTCGGTCACCCAGTTATTAGATCAAAACCTTTTTTTTTCGCAAGGTGGACCATGCACGTTGTCGCGTCCCGACAAATCGGTTCGGGGCGACAGAAGAGGCGGCGCGCAATCTTTGTACAGCAGGCCACCGGTACCCGATCTTTGTCTTCGGTGGCCACCCAGTTGTTAGAACAAAACCCTGCAATAATCATAAACGAAACAGTGTTTATAAATGTTAGCAAGTCGGTCGAATTATAGTAACAAGCGTCAAACGCAGTTTTCATAACAACTGCTGACATGACAAAAAAATTTTTATAGATATTATTAATTCTAATATTATTATTAATATGACGAGACGATGTAAATTTTCAAATAGAATAATAGTATTACGTAATATAGATTATCCATTGTTCGTGTGAAAACATAGAAAATTCGAAATAGGTCTGACCAGCGAGGTATAATATTTTTTTTTATTGCCTATGGTGGCAAACGAGTAAGCAGCACACTTGATGGTAAGTGTCACTGCCGCCCATGGACCTTTGCTATACCAAGGATATTGCTCAGGCCGCTGCCTACCAATAAAATCCCCAACCCCACCCAGTTGGGCTTCCGGCTCTCCCGCTCACCGAACGAAGCGCAATAGTACATTGCCATTACTCAGACGTCTATTTTCTGCTCAGTGTGGTACTACCCCGGACGGAACGGCCCGCGGCTGTAGACAGAGAACGGTCAACAGCGTGGTCCTACCACTATTAATATATAATAGGTCAATTTCCATCCTATTGCAGAGTAGGATGAACTCCAACCGTAGAACATATACAAACTGTGATTGTACAGATCGCATAGTGCTTAAGATAACGACCTTCCATGCCAGTGCTATGAGTTCCCATGCAGGACAACACTCCGTGCGATACACGAAGTGTTCTTCTGAGTCTGGGTGTGATTTGTCTGCGTTAATTGCGTGTTTTTAAGTTCCCCCGCAATACAAGGATTACCATAGTGTTGGTAAGGTGGTGTCTTTTAAAAAAAAGCAAAAAAATGGGTGTGTGTGTGTACTTATATACACGCTTTAGAAGTTATATTTCTTTGGCGTAACAAGATGAATAATTATAGAAAATTTTATCTTTCACCTAATTCTACGTTTGTAGAAAAAACGACACTAACAATGGAAAAAAAGGTATTTAATATATTATAAGTTTTATTATAACGCATTATCTAGTTAAAAAAGTAAGAGAGCGAGTAGGTATGAAAGAGAGTATTGGTGTAAAGATGCGAAAGGGCATGCTCCGATGGTTCGGACATGTGGAAAGAATGCCGAACGAACATCTGGTTAAGAAGATATACAATGCGAAAGTGGAAGGATGTAGGTACCGAGGGAGACCGAGACTAACCTACCTAGACCAGATCGGTCATGTAATAAAGGAAGGTGGAGTCAAGAGTCTCCGAAACCGGCGAGCGTGTATGAAGAGAATTATGAATGTTGAGGAAGCGAGTGAAATATGCAGAGATAGAGTTCTCTGGCACTCTGTTCTCTCTGCCTACCCTGCAAGGGATATAGCGTGATGATATGTATGTATGTATCTAGTTAAAATTATGTGTGTCACTCGGGGACAGCCGCGGTAAAGCTATTGCATAGCATTTTTATCAACTTATGCAATTATAATTATTTATTTATTTTTTAATTATGCAGTATTTTTTTTTATATTACTTCAAGTCACGCTGCCTGCGTATAGTTAGTGCAAAATTAACTACTGCTTTTCTACCATATACCAATCTTAGGTTTTATTTTCGTTACGGAATTTCTTAATTCGGTCGCCGCGCTCAAAGCCCGTGATAAAAGCTATGCAGTAGCATGTTGTCTATAGCTAACTTCAGGGTGTCGGATTTTAGTGACGGTGTGCGCGCACATCGTAAAAAATTACTCTCATCATTTTTCTCTAACGCGGCAAACGAAGTATAACTTCAAAAACTATGATGGTGACAATAATTCAACTAATATAAAGATATACCTGGTGAATAGATGGTATACATTCTGCCTATCAGGGTCGTATCTTGGTGCGTTGGCGACATCACTAGCCGTCATCCACGTATCAACCAAATGATTAACGCCATCGGGACCCTTGATGTACTGGTAACGGAACTCCTCATCATGTTTCTTCACGAACGGATCGTAAGGTAAGGCTGAGAAATATAACAAAAAAAAAAAAAAAACATTTTTATCCGACTAATTTTCTGATCCGGTCACAATTACATTCTCTAGAGTTAACGACAGATAGATGGCTGGTCAAAAAATTATTTATTTTATTGCTTATGGTGGTAAAGCAAGCTAGCTGTGTGGTAGTGGCTTCGAATACTACCAACCCTTGCTTTGCTCGTGGATGTCGTAAAAGACGACTAAGAGTCTTATAACAACTTAGGCCTACTCCATCTGTTGTTATTTGGTCAACCATGGATGTGGTCGCGCCCCGACAAATCGGCCCGGGGTGACAGAAGAGGCGGCTCGCAACCCCATGGATCCACCCTGCAAACACCTCTCTTCGCCGTGCGAGCGGGCCACCGGTACCCAATCTTTGTCTTCGATGGCCGAAGCGCGTACCAACCTTATGCAGCTGGCACCGTTGATGCTGGCCCTGAGGGTACTTAACTCGACTGCTGACCAACTTGATATATTTTCATCTTCATTGAGTGAATTCACAAAAGCTATTTATTCACTTTTAAGTTCTGTAGAAGTATAATTATAATTTGATATATTAGGTATATTTATAATTTAAATTAAATAATGAGATTATTGGAATTTACTCCTTAAGAATCGATTTTCATATAAGGCGTCCGGTATGAGAAAAATTTGAGGAGTAAAATCTAGTGATCGAATGACCTCGTTATGTTTTTGGTGTGCAACCTATTCTGCGCACCTTTCACTTTCTGACGTGAGATAATACTTCACTGAGCAGTTTTAATAAATGTAAATAAAGGACTTTTGATGGGAATTTGAAAACGTCATGTGGTGCTCTGGTGTTATATTAGATAATTTTGATGGCATTTTATGTAATGTGGTGCGGCGGAACTACTGGGATGTAGTGAATATCATATAAAAGTGCTTTACAACGTTTTCGTTTTCCACCAAAATTCCCACAAGATACCATTAACAATGTGGCTATAACACTGTTGATGGTAACAATTTGACTTAGACAATGACTGACTTGAAAGACTAAAAACGTGAAAATATTTATAACTTGACACTGGCACCAATAGCTCGTATATGTAGCCGATTGCCAATATATAAGAAGAAGAAGAATGTAAATAAAAATATATATATTATTTTTAGTCAAATGAGTTTATTTTGCGCCTGTTTTGATAATCGTACTTAAGGAGTAAACTCCAGTCGTGCGTCGGAGCTGACACACACACTTTTTTTTATAATTTGTATACTTCCATTGAATTAGGTACCTACTACCTGCAATGATGGTTGTATATGGTAAATGAATAAATAAATGTATACCTGAAACAGCAGCCAACACAAACAGAAACACCGTCACTCTCCTCTCCATAATGGATTATAGATTATGCAATATTTTTTACAATAACAAGCGTATTTATCGGTTTCTTCTTTAAGAAACCTTATCTACCGCTGGGTAATTATATATTACTAGCTTCTGACCGCGGCTTCGCCCACGTAAAAGATTACTTCTCTAAAGTTCATCATCGCCTATTTTTATTTTACTTATTAAGCGTATTTTTTTTTACAAAATGTTAATGTCATATTTATTTATATCTAATCAATAGCCTTAAAATAAGTTTCAAGCTTCTGGCTTTAAAAATGACGATAGTTCCTAACAACTTTTTCTTTTTTCCCCCTTTCCTCATTGTATGCGCTGCTCCCTTCATTTGTATGCGCTATCTATTGATAGGTTTGAAGTCGGTGCCAAGCCTTAAAAAAAATTATAAACAGCTTACTTACTGTAATGAAATTCCTACACTAAAGATACCGACACCGGCACCGACTTCAAAACTATCAATAGATAGCACATAAATGATAGTATTTTAAGTTATTTTGTACTTTTCAGTTTTTGAAGTTGGTTTTTTTAAACGTAGTTTTTATTTTTATTTTATACTTTTTAGTGTTACAAACACACATAGGTTGTTCTATTAGTAGCGGGGCTTGAGTTACTCGTTCATTTGTCGCACTCATACTTAATGCTAATTTTAGCCTTATATTATGGTTTTCTCATGGATGCCATTGTCAAAACTGGACCAAATTAAAATGGGACCATACGGGAAGCACCACCTTTCAAATAAAAAAAGAATCATTAAAATCGCTTCGCCCAGTCGAAAGTTATGAGGTAACAAACATAAAAAAAATACAGACGAATTGAGAACCTCCTCCTTTTTTGAAGTCGGTTAAAAAGTAGCTTATGTTCTTTGTCAGGTTCTAGACTATCAGTGTACCAAATTTCATTTAGTTCGGTTCAGTAGTTTTAGCGTGAAAGAGCGACAGACAGACAGAGTTACTTTCGCATTTATAATATTAGTAAGGAAGTAAGGATTACTTTGACACGACTATGCTTTGATAGAAGTTTTTAATATAATTTAATTAAAATGAATTGATTAGTGATCTACAGGTACTTACTTCTGCTTTTGCAGCTGCTGAAGATCTACAAGCTTTACGATATTCGTACCTTAATTCTGTTTCCGCAATCAGCATCATTTCAGCTCATATATGTCCCACTGTTGGGCTCGAACCTCCTCTATAATGGAAGGGAAATTGACCTAATATACAACGCTGGTCAGACGTGTTGGTATAGGGTTTTGTTTTGAGTGTTCTTTCTCTTGCATAGATGTTATATGCGTTTTATATTCCTTAGTCGTCTCTTACGATCACCCACGGGTAAGATAGGGGATGGTGAATTGTATTCTTCCTTCCTCACCACATGGAAAGTATTTCTTTCCGTAATATTTTCAATGATAATTTGTATGGAACTTTATAATAGAGAAAAGAATAAAACTTATAATACATCATCATCAATACTAAATTCATCACAAATGTTTGAATTAATTATCTAGATTGTTTAAATTTATCCAAACTCATCACCAACCGGATCTTATCACCAATTACTTGTGACACAATTAGCCCGGTCAAATTAGACCGAAATTCAACGTGAAATTACATTAATTCCGCACAGCAATTTTTTTTTTGTAATCCTCTGGTAGTTTAAATCTCGATTTTCGACCGCCTAGGGAGTGTGCGTTAACCGCCATTTTGGTTTTTCCAAAAAAGGGTTTTTGACGAATAACTCGGTAATTTTTGACTTTAGGTGAAAATACAAAAGACAAAAGTTGTAGGAAATTTAATTCTCTACAATTTTGACGAAGGAAATTTAATTCTCATAATTTTTTTGTAGGATTGATATCTTTTTTAAGTTATCAATAAAAAAGCATTCTTCTGAAAATGTCGGTGTATTTTGTTTATTTTCAACTTTAGAGAAAATATGGTCTGAAACAAAGTTATAGAGAATTAAATTCTCTGTAATTTTTATAAGTATGTTTTTTTTCGTAGAAACAATATTTAAGGTACCACGCCCAATCCCAAACTGAGCAGAGCGTCCATGGCTGCGTACTAGAAATACTCTAAATATATACTGTATTTACATCGTACATATTGTATATAGTTGTTGACAACAGTTGTTGTGTGTGGCCGTGTCTGTGTGACGTCACACGCACACACTACTTGTCAATGTGACTGTTGATCAGACGACATCAGATGAAAATAGCTTAGGGTTTTTTATTATTTATGGTAGCAAAAGAGCAAGCAGTACACCTGATGGTAAGTTTTACAGCTGCCCATAGACCTTAGCAATATCAAGAGTACAGAGGTCGCTTTTCTGCTCAGTGTGGTACTACCCCGGACGGACCGGCCCGATCCTGTAGACAGAGAACTGTCAACAGCGTGGTCCTACCATTGGAGAATTATGGGTTTATTTTTAAGCCCTCATTTTTCTATTACGACATACAACTGCCATGGTGGTCGGTAATATTCGAAGCCATCATTCATCATTTTCTCCTACTCTTATCCCAATTACTTGGTGTCAATACAATATGTACTCTTCTTTCATAGTACATATTGTAAAAGTTATTGGCAATAGTTTTATGACCGGCCGCCTGTCAGACGTCAACCCTCCTTGGGAATGTAATTGTTGATCAAATGGCATCAGATGGAGTTGGCCCAGGTCGTTATAAGGCTCATAGTCGTCTTTTACGACATCCACGAGCAAAATAAGTGTTGGTAGTATTCGTAGCCGCTACCACACATCTTAATATTAAAATTAATATTCAATTAATATTCAAAGGCATATAAAATAAAATACAAACATTTTTTTTCTATATATAATACCTTCAAATTGACAGATAAAAATAACACGTTAATTACGCTTAATTATTTATTAAAAGATAAAAAAAAATAGTTATATTTATGATTAGATATTAAAGATAGTTTTATAAAAAACATGTAATTTTTTTTTTTATCTTCGTTAATGTAAAATCATAGTTTATGATTATTGCTTTTCTTTTATCATTGTATTATCCCCCACTGCTGAATATTGGCTTCCTTATCGTTCATCCATAAGGCTATCTCCATCCAATATTACAGATACACATAGAGACCAATGGGTAATACAAGAGCTCGGATTGACATCATAATAAAGACCAACAATCCATACATGGAGTATTAAAACACATCATCACAAGTTCATAACAAACTAATAACGCAGAATCTCGTCAAAAATACATATAAACCATCATAAATATATAATAACAACGCCACTTCAAGAAAAATTTAATTATATAACTTCAACTTCAACATAACGACTAAAATATACAACATGAAAAAGGCACGGACAAAAGTCTGTGAACCAACAATTAATCTAATAAAAAAATAAAAAATATTGCAGATAGGACTCCATCCGCGAGGGTAAACCGCCGGGCGGGCCACCGAAGTTAAAATCGAGTACCGGTGGTCCGCTCGCACGGCGAAGAGAGAAGGTTTTACGGTGGGTCTATGGGGCCACGCGCCGCCTTTCCGTCACCCCGGACCGATTCAGCGGGGCGAGACGCACCCATAGCCCACCAATAAAAAAAAAAATAAAAAAAAAAAAAAACAAAAAAATAGGACTCCATAGAGAGGACAATTTAAAAGGATAACTTAATGTTTTACTTGATAATGGAGTAAGAATTTCATCAATCCCTTTATTATCCGTAGTTGTCGTACAAGACTACTAAGGGGTTATTTATTATGCAGTTAACATAAATGCAAGAGAAGGAAAACTCGAAATAAATTCTATACTAACACGTCCACCGAAGAGAAAGACCGGGTTCCGGCGGCCAGCTCGCACGGCGTGGAGAGGTACTTGTAGGGTGAGTCTATAGGGTCGCGCGCTGCTTCTTATGTCGCCCCGGACGAATTAGCGGGGCGTGAAAACTCCATAGCCTGCCGCCATAAAATAATAATAATACTAACACGTCTGACCAGCGTAAGTCATTTGCCTTCCTAATGTGGAGGAGTCTCGAGCTTCACAATGGAAAGCATGTGGGCTGAGATGATTACGAAGTCTAGGATTCGATATTGGGAAGTGGTTAACTTAATTACTTACGAGGATCTTTTCGTCTAATATTCCGCAGTGTCTTAAAACAAATGGATGGATGGATGATTATACGAGTTTTGGAATATCATTATATCGATTATGGAATATCCATTATACCGGTTTTGGAATATCATTATACCGGTTTTGGAATATCATTATACTGGTTTTGGATTATCATTATACTGGTTTTGGAATATCTATTATACGGGTTTTAGAATATGCACTATTTGGGTTTTGGAATATTCATTATACGGGTTTTGGAATATCATTATACCGGTTTTGGAATATCATTACACTGGATTTGCTATATCATTCTACTGATTTTAGAATATCATTATTCCCGTTTCGGAATATTATTATTCCCGTTTCGGAATATTGTAGATATACAGGTATAGAGTTTTTAGGAAATTTTAAAAATTAAATGCTGGGGTCGTCACTCTTGTATTATTTCATTTGGGAAAAGCTTACATTCAGTTTGTCAGTTCGGCTGGTAGAAACAAAATTTGTTCCTCCCCAAAAAAATTCTTACATATTTTCTTTTCGAATCTAAGATAGTTTGATTGGGATTGCCGAGCACCATAAAATCCCTAGTTCAGATCGTAAACTGTCAAAAAAAAAGAATAAAAAAAAGCGTGCTGATGTTATTTTTCTCCTTGAAGTTTATCGCTTGGTTACAAAGACCTTTATGCCAAATCTTTGTTTATAAATTAACTTTATTTAAAGTCATCGTTCGTCAATAAGTCAAATCGTTGCCTTCAACAGTGCCATGGCCACATTGTTAAAGGTGAGGTGAAAGGGTATCTTTTGGGCATTTTAGTGCACTGTTATATCATATACAATATACCTCAGCACTTCCTCTGCTTCACATTACATAAAATACCTTCAAAATTATTTAATATAACACATTAAGATATTGAATATAATATAAGAGCACCACATGACACTTTTCCTTGCCCGCTAAAACTCTGTGTGCTGATGGTATGATTGATTGCAAGGTAGCCTAGCGGTTAAGGTACCGACCTTCCCTGCCATTAACATAAGTCCGATTCCCACGCATGATAATTGAAATCACACTTTGTGCTGTCCTTTTTTTTTTTTTTTTGGTGGGCTATGGATGCGTCTCGCCCTGCCAATCGGTCCGGGGTGACGGAGAAGGCGGCGCGTGACCCCATAGACCCACCGTAAAACTCCTCTCTCTTCGCCGTGCGAGCGGGTCATCGAGACCCGCTTTTTAACTTCGGTGGCCCGCCCAACACTTTGTGCTGTCCTCAAAGTCTTTAATTTAATTTGTCTTTTTAGAGTTTACTCCTTAAGAATCGATTTTCATATAAGGCGCCCGGTATGAGAAAAAATTGAGCAGCAAAATCTAGTGATCGAATGACCTCGTTACGTTTTGGTGCGCAACCTATTCTGCGCACCTTTTACTTTCTGACGTGAGATAATACTTCACTGAACAGTTTTAATAAATGTAAATAAAAATATATATATTATTTTTAGTCAAATGAGCTTTTTTTGCGCCTGTTTTGATAATCGTACTTAAGGAGTAAACTCCAGTCGTGCGTCGGAGCTGACATACACACTTTTTTTTTAATGCTTATGGTGACAAACGAGCATGCAGCACACCTGATGGTAAGTGTCACTGCGGCCATGGACCTTTGGCAATGGTATAGCTAGGCCGCTGCCTACCAATACAAACCCCAAACCCACCCAGTTGGGCTTCCGGCTCTCTCGCTCACCGAACAAAGCGCAATAGCACATTGCCATTACTCAGACGTCGATCTTCTGCTCAGTGTGGTACTACCCCGGACGGACCGGCCCGCGGCTGTACACAGAGAACTGTCAACAGCGTAGTCCTACCAGTAATATGACATTATTATAATTATTACTTAAATTTTATGTATATTAATATGACAATATAAGGAAAGGTTATTTATTAATAAAATATTATAACATTACATCTTAATACGGCTAGCGCTGTGGGTAAGAGTGAGAGAGGAGGCCTGCCTATCGCTGCCGTACGCATGAGAGAAAGAGAAGCCAGACAGACGCCGATACACGTTAGGGGACGTCCATTAATCACGTGATCATTTTTTAACATTTTATAACCCTTCCTCCCCCTTGGTGATACGCGGTGAGGTTTAAGATTATGACCCCCCTTCCCCATCAACATCACGTGAATTTGTAGTACCTATAAAGAAGTAGCCCACAGCTCATTATATTCTCGATTTTTTGCTTTTTTATACTTTGCAAAAAGGTCTTTATATAGATCATCTACTTGAACTTCGTTCGTTGTCTGGCAAGGGCAAGTCAAAGTCACACTATACGCCGCTTTTCAGTTCAGTATTACATAGTAGTAAGTCTGGCAACAATACCTTCCGTTTCCGTCAACTCACTAGCGTATGCGTCTCTCTCTCTGTCATGTCATCGAACAAGAAAGTCGATCAATTATTGTTAATAGTCTTAATACAATATAATAATATTGAAAACTAGTAAATTGTGTGCAGTCCGGTTAAGCTGTAAAAGCCCCTTCGGCTAACAGCTCGCAGTTGGTATGTTTTAGTGGGTATTCAGTGTCCCCTTCAGGGCCTGTGAGTCCCACATACCCCGCCCGGGGCGGGTATGCGACAAATGCATTTTTAACCACTGCGTTACCAAAAAAAAAAAAAAAAAAAAAAAAAGTAAATTGTGTCATTTGTATCTGTATTACTAACAACGACCATAACATGATTTTCGTCAAACGCCTCTCCCCCCCCCCCTTTCAAACCTCACGTGATTAATGGACGACGACTTACGTAACGAAGCAGGTTGTTTTCCCATAAGAAGTTTTCAAAGATATTTATTTGCGTATTGTATGAATCGATTCTAATGGCCTTCTTAAATGGTTGATATTACCCGATATAAAAGATTAATCACAAACAAAGCAGGTGTATTGATTTAATTAAACAATATTAGATTAGAAAGATTGATATATCATTCATTTACTTTTTTTTATTATATAATAAAGATTTGGTCCACAGACTTTTGTCTGTGCCTTTTTTATGTTATGTATTTTAATTATTATATTGATGTTATATAATACAAGGTTTCTTGAAGTGGCTTTAATATATTTATGATGGTTTATATGTATACTAGCTTCTGCCCGCGGCTTCGCCCGCGTAAAAGGTTACTTTCCTAAAGTTTTTCATCCCCTATTTTTATTTTACCCCTTAAGGGTAAATTTTTACAACAGGTTAATGTCATATTTATTTATATCTAAACAATAACCTAAAAATAAGTTTCAAGCTTCTGGCTTTAAAAATGACGATACTTCCTTACAACTTTTCATCCCCCTTTACAATCCTTGTTTGCATTAAAAAGTAGCCTATGTCCTTTATCAGGCTCTAGACTATCTGTGTTCCAAATTTCATTTAGATCGGGTAAGTAGATAGTGTTGGCTTGAAAGAGTGACAGACAGACAGTTACTTTCGCATTTATAAGAGATATTAGTAAGGATTTAATGTCACACTTATGTTAGACAGCTACAGCTGTCATACGCGCGCACACACGAATAGAGAATAGCGGCGTAGTATCACGGCATGACCGCATTTACCTTAGTACCTACCTAACCCAATCTATCATTTCCAGTACTCGACATAATTTTACTGCCAAGGCGCGCAAAAAGATGTTTCATATCACAAAATTTTAATACCTATCTATATATACAGATATAGTATGTTATTTACAAATCGATAGTGCTGTCAAAAATACAACAATCATCAACGATGACTGCCCTCACGTCTTTACTTGTGTTCGGGTCGCACAATCGGCGATCATAGATTTCTTGCCATATTTCTGCAGTGCGCCCGGTTGCTGCCTGACCACAGCACTGCGCACTCTTATCGTTCTAACTTTTGAAACATTGTACCAAACGACACGCGGTAAAAAGCAAAAAATATGTACTTTAAATATCGAAAGCAATAAAAGCATTTGTTTGCATAAGAATCAATTTGTTACTATAAAATGTGCATCGGCAATAAATACCAATTTATTTTGAATTTTTAATTTACTATTTTAACGATAAATGCTTAAATATTAAAAATAGATATATGCTGACGCGGACTTTTTTGTAAAACTATTTAAGAGGTACATTGCCACAATACATAACATTTGTCTAACTTTCAAGATCTTTGCAGCGTATGCAAAAATAGCTCGCAGATGGGCGATTTTTTCTGTCTTAAGCGATTTTTATCGTTATATTTTAGCCAATTTACAAAATATCTTTATAAATTATAGCCTATGTGTTATTCTGATGTATAAGCTATATTACTGTAAAGTTTCATCAAAATCAATTCGGTAGTTTTTGCGTGAAAGAGCAACAAAGATGTTCACATCCATACATTATTACAAACTTTCACGTTTATAATATTAGTAGGATCAATAGCCTAAAATTAAGTTTCAATCTTCTGGCTTTAAAAATAACAATACTTCCTTACAACTTTTCATCCCCCTTTACAACATTTTACTTTTCTTTTGCCGAACGAACGTCTGGTTAAGAAGATATACAATGCGAAAGTGGAAGGATGTAGGTACCGGGGGAGACCGAGACTAACCTACCTAGACCAGATCGGTCATGTACTGAAGGAAGGTGGAGTCAAGAGTCTCCGAAACCGGCGAGCGTGTATGAAGAGAATTATGAATGTTGAGGAAGCGAGTGAAGTATGCAAAGATAGAGTTCTCTGGCTCTCTGTTCCCTCTGCCTACTCTGCAAGGGATATGGCGTGATGATATGTATGTATGTATGTACTTTTCTTTTTTTTTGCATTTAAAAGTAGCCTATGTCCTTTATCAGGCTCTAGACCATCTGTGTACCAAATTTTATTTAGATCGGTTCAATAGTTTTAGCTTGAAAGAGCGACAGACAGACAGAATTACTTTCGCATTTATAATATTAGTAAGGATTGGCACGTCCTAGATGTTGTATGATTGCATGTTCCTTTGGGGTATTATACTAACTAGATATATGTATTTAGTTGTGTTGTTGCGGCTATTAATATAATCCATTGTATAATACAACGTTCAATCATGGATGCTAGTTGTTTGATCTGTTAGAAAAACTCACCGTTGTTTTAATTGGCGACATAAATATACATACATACATACATATCATCACGCCATATCCCTTGCAGGGTAGGCAGAGAGAACAGAGTGCCAGAGAACTCTATCCTTGCATACTTCACTCGCTTCCTCAACATTCATAATTCTCTTCATACACGCTCGCCGGTTTCGGACACTCTTGACTCCACCTTCCTTCAGTACGTGACCAATCTGGTCTAGGTAGGTTAGTCTCGGTCTCCCCCGGTACCTACATCCTTCCACTTTCGCATTGTATATCTTCTTAACCAGACGTTCGTTCGGCATTCTTTCCACATGTCCGAACCATCGAAGCATTCCCTTTCGCATCTTTACGCCAATACTCTCTTTCGTATCTACTCGCTCTCTTACGTCGTCGTTACAAATGCGTTTGCTCAGCCTAACTCCACAGATTTTCATATTGTAAGAGTTTTGGCAATAGTTTTATGACCGGCCGCCTAGTCAGATTTGGTAGTATTCGTAGCCGCTACCACACAGCTAGCCAATATAAACAATATAAAAAATAAAACAATATATATAAAGAGTATAAAATACATTTTAATTTAACATATTAGGATAAATTATCCTTGAGAAAATGGTTGATCAGCATTGGTCGAAAGATGATATATTCCAGATTGTCTGTGAAGTAGAAATAAATCACCTTAATATCGTCATAAATTTTTAATTTAATAAATCCTAAGGAGTTTATGAAAATATACCTCATCTCAGTTCATATATGTCCCAATGTTGGACTCGAGTCTCCTCCATAATTGGAGGGAAGTTGACCTACTATACCACTCTCATCAGACGTATTGGTATAGGGTTTTGTTTCTAGCTTATCTTCTCTTGTATAGATGTTATATGTGTTTTATATCATTTAGTCGTCTCTTACGATCACTCACGGGTAAGATAGAGGGTGGTGAATCGTATTCTTACTCCGTTACCACACGGATAAATCACCAAAATTCATATTATTATGACCAATACTATTAAGGTTTTTCCTTTTTCTTTTTGAAAGACTAAGATCTGGTCTCGCTCATTTTGATAGACCAGATCTTATAAGCGGCACCCGACCATCATTAGAGAAGTCATCTTTTTTATTTTCATTTTTTTCATTTTCATTTCATTAAGTAAATAATCCTTGTATTGCGGGGCACTTTACAAACATGCAATCAACGCAGACAAATTACACCCAGACTCAGAACAACAGTTGGTGGATCGCACAACGTATTATCCTGCGAAGAAATCGAACCCATGGTACTGGCATGGAAGATCGTTATCTTAACCACTACGCTAACTATGCAGTCATGATAAATGTATGAGGAGGAAATCTGAGGTGATGAATTGTATTCTTACTCCGTCATCACATGGAATCCACAGGCACCCCGAAATATCAATAAATAAGCTGAATGAAAAACGATTATTATATTTTTAGTATCACATTTATTACCCAGTCTTTGGATCAAGACCACCAAGTTGTAAATTTCCTGATAGTGAACAAGATCCAGCTAAGGCGTTCAAGTATGATAGACACCTTTGTCCGGTAAAACCGCCAGAAGAAAGTGATTCACCAAAATAATAAAGAGCTCTGGAATTAAAACAAGAATATCAAATTTAAAAGTAGTAGGACCACGTTGTGGACAGTTCTCTGTTTACAGCCGCGGGCCGTTCCGTCCGGGGTAGTACCACACTGAGCAGAAGACCGACGTCTGAGTAAAAATTGTGCTAATAGCCGGTAGATGGACATAAAGGAAGGAGTGAGACAAATACTATTACTTGTCTCACTCTCTCCATTAGCAGCGTTCCCCTCAACCCCTGTAAATGACACGCATTGTTTCATAGAAAATATTCATTACAACAGCTCCTCTTTGTATTTACTCTGTGGTTTGAACAATTCGTACGTCATTAATGTACCCATTGAAAATCAGCGTTGCAGTGTACCATATGTTGCACTGTAGCATTATTGCTGAATGGGAACCTCATTGACACTTATTATATGTATTGTGTTTTTCTTCTTTGTGTTGTATTTACAGTTAAGTTAAGCTATTATTTTAATTTTCTTATAAAACTTTTATGTTTCTTTCAACTTACTGTAATGTCTAAATTTAAGCTAAGTGTCAATAAAATAGTATTCTTTCATTCTTTCTAATAGCAATATGCTATTGCACTTCGTTTGATGAACGAGAGAGCCGGAACCTGAACTGGGTGGGTTTGGGGTTTGTATTGGTAAGCAGCGGCCTAGCTATACTCTTAGTATTGCAAAGGTCTATGGGCGGTAGTGACACTTACCGTCAGGTGTGCTGGTTGCTCTTGTACCACCATAAGCAATAAATTAGAAAAAAAACAACAAATTTTGTCAAACTATTCCTTTTTAATGATTCTGCAAAAATTTTAAATCCAACCTCAATTACTAATCCACCTTCAAAGCTTAATGATGAGGACACCATTCTTTCTTGTGATGAAAACTTTATCCAACAAGAGAAATTCATAGGCCAATCATCAGCTCAGCTCATATATGTCCCACTGTTGCGCTCGAACCTCCTATATAATGGGAGGGAAATTGACCTACTATATCACGCTGGTCAGACGTGTTGGTATAGGAATTTGTTTCGAATGTTCCTTCTCTTGCATAGATGTTATATGCGTTTTATATCCTTTAGTCGTCTCTTATGATCACCCACGGGTAAGATAGGGGGTGGCAATTTTTACTACATCACCACACGGCAATCCGCCTCTAAAGCATCACAATTATGACATCATTTATGCCGGCCTTTATAATAATAATAATAATAATAATGTGGCGAGCTGAATGTGAGTGGCGACACTGCGGTTCTGAATACTCCAGAGAGTCGATCAGGGACTCGTCTCCAGCTGGCCTTCATTGGCTGGCTAGAGTGGAAACCGAAGAGTGCCCGAAGGACTCTCAGCTCCGGCTTGCCTTAAACAGCTGATCAGAGAGGGGTCGCCAGAGCTATATGCTCGGGGGTGGAAGTGTCATTTTCAAGGCCATAATTACGGGGAAACCATGAGTTTGTTTATCGCAGACTCAATGGTGAAACCGGCGCCGCACCGCTCGGCACCCCTAGCCACTTACATCAATGTTGCCCTCTGTCGCCCGTATGACTAGTGTGTCTGTGGCGACTATTTAGGGGGCCCATTCAGTGAGTTGGCGAGTCACCGTCTGCCACCGTTCAGCTCTTAATATGGGTTTGAAGGCAGACGACAGTTATAAATTCATAGATTTAAGATGAACCAGTCCACTAAACACCCACTCCCATATTTCATATATTAGATACCATCATCATACAATAGTTTTACACTCACTACTGGCATTCCACGTATGTTAAGTGCAGACGTGGAATGTCATCGGTAGGTGTCCCATCCCAATATTTAGATCAAATTTCTCCAAAGGCCTCTGCGTGTTGGATCCATATCCCCATGTAAGCCTCCCAAAGGACCGGGCATCTTCCCTATGGAAGATCCCGTGAATTAAAAGGAGATACAATAATAATAATAATAATTTATTTATATCAGACATCAGAGATCCATAGTATTGTTAGTAACTAAACCTATGTTAGATCATGTTACAATCTTAAAAATAAGTAATAATTAAATAATAACAACAGTATTCGAAAACTGATAGAACAGTGTCCTATGCCATCAATATCCGAACACAGTGTTTAAAAAAAGGGCTGTCCCATTTAGAGGCTAGGGTCTTTAGAATGGTGTTGGTGCTCGCACAGGTTCTGCATAGCAGCGACGCAATTTTTTTTCGCATACAGGCATGAAACCCGTCAGTGCGCGGCAACATACCAGATGCGCTACAGAATCGCGGGAGCCTCAACAGTAACCTAAAGGCATTGTTATATTGGACGCGAAGGGTGTTGACCGATTTTTGAGTATATGTGGACCATAGACCACTCGTATAAAAAGTTTGGCAAAAAGACTTGAACAAAGTAATTTTGACTTCCCGCGAGCATCGATAAAACCTACGGACCAACATGTTAGCTCTCACGGTCAACGCCCTTCGTTCCCTCTCTATATCCAGCTCATCGCTAAGATTTCTTTATGCAACAAGAGAAATTCATAGAGCAATAGATGAATGGAAATCCTGTGGACTGATATAAAAACCCTTGGTAAAAGACATACCTATTATGGTGACAAGTTGGGGTACTACATCCAGGCATACTTACAGCCCCGTTAGGGTAGAAGTCTACCTGGCCTAGAGGTGAAAGGAAGCCCATTACACCACCGTTGCTGTGTACTACTTCTGTATAGAGTCCATCATCAGGTTGGAAGCGATCCGCATTCGTGATCCATCCAGGACCAGCTGGATCTAATGCTATAATAATTTTATGTAAATATTATTGAAGTAATGTGCAAGCGGAAGGATGTAGGTACCGGGGGAGACCGAGACTCACCTACCTACACTAGATTGGTCACGTACTGAAAGAAGGTGGAGTCAAGAGTCTCCGAAACCGGCGAACGTGTATGAAGAGAATTATTAATGTTGAGGAAGCGACTGAAGTATGCAAGGATAGAGGTCTCTGGCACTCTGTCCTCTCTGCCTACCCTGCAAGGGATATGGCGTGATGATACATATGTATGTATTATTGAAGTTATTTTTTGACGTACGAACTGTTTATAAAATTAAGTTAAATATTAATATGGTTTCAATTGTTTGTCTTTGTTCAATTTATAAAAGTATGCAATTTTCCATCAATGTTTTCTTATAACGTCATCAAGTAAAATTATCATCGGTACACTGATTTAACCATTTAAAATCCTCCAACCTAACAATTTAATTACAAATAGTCTAAACTTTTTTTTTGGAGTTTACTCCTTAAGAATCGATTTTCATATAAGGCGCCCAGTATGAATGAGAAAAATTTGAGGAGTAAAATCTAGTGATCGAATGACCTCGTTACGTTTTTAGTGCGCAACCTATTCTGCGCACCTTTCACTTTCTGACGTGAGATAATACTTCACTGAACAGTTTTAATAAATGTAAATAAAAATATATATATTATTTTTAGTCAAATGAGCTATTTTTGCGCCTGTTTTGATAATCGTACTTAAGGAGTAAACTCCAGTCGTGCGTCGGAGCTGACATACACACTTTTTTTTTTGCCATGTACTATGGATGCGTCTCGCCCCGTCAAATCGGTCCGGACGGAAGAGGCGGCGCGTGACCCCATAGACCCACTGTGCAACTCCTCTCTTCGCCGTGCGAGCCAACCACCGGTACCCGATCTTTGTCTTCGGTGGCCCGCCCGGCACAAATAGTCTAACCTAACCTAATCTAACTAAGCAACATTATAAAATAACATAATAAATAATTAGGAGCGGTCCCCCAACAAGAAGTATTTTTTTTAGAATTATTAATATATACTTAGGTACTTTAATGTTTTTTATGCTCTGTGGTAGCGGCTACGAATACTACCAACCCTTACTTTGCTCGTGGATGTCGTAAAAGACGACTAAGAGCCTTATAACGACCTGGGCCAACTCCATCTGATGCCGTTTGGTCAACAATTACATTCCCAAGGAGGGTTGATGTCTGGCAGGTGGCCAGACATAAAACTATTCCCAATAACTTTTACAATATGTACTATGAAAGAAGAGTACATATTGTATCGACCCCAAGTAATTGGGACAAGAGTAGGAGAATGATGATGATGACTTTTTTTACTTTATAAAGGGAAACTAAGGTTTTTGTGTCGGATCCACCGAAGTTAAAATCGAGTACCGGTGCACTGTGGGACCGATCGGTATATTTCATCTCAAAAATCGATAACTTTGTTGTTTTGTGATGTTTCCCCTTGAATTTTTTTTTATGTATTAATGAATATATAGGCAATAAAATAAATTAAACATCATTATTTTAAAAGTTATATAATTTTCATAAAAAAACGACAAAGATAACGATATACGAAATTACATACAAAAAATTATACAGTTATAATAAAATGACAATAAAAGTAACACTTTTACTTAAAATAAGTTTAAGACTTAATTATTATTATTATTATCAAACAAACATGCTAAAAAATGACACTATAAAAAAAATTGCGATCCTATTCATAACCTTCTATTTCCAATAATTCTTTAGCTTCGTCAAACAATTCTTTGGATATTACAAAACTGGGTTTATTTAAACTAGATATATAAGGATCAGATGTATATAACAAAATATGCAGAACGTCCTCGTTTGTTGCTGATGTGGAACACTTCCTAGCGTGATGTAACCTATATTTTTTGTAATCTTTATTCCTGGCTTCCTGAGCATCTTCGGATAATTGTCCTATAGGCAGAACTGCATAATGCTCTATTATTTTAGCACCATGTATAAGTACTTTATGGACCGAAGATGGCATGTAATACCAGTTATATTTGCTTACGTATAATTGCGCGGTTATCAATGTATACTGACCAAATTTTTCTGCGTTTATAGGGAATCCCGATGACATGGTTTGAAGAATTACATAAAATCTCTTAATTAATTCTCCATCAATTCCAGTTATCCCTGCAGAGCATTCGTAATTTTGGAAAAATCGCCTTGCTGTATTTCCGTCATTGCTATTACCGGAACCTTGACGTGGTTTATCAATGTGCAAACCAAGCACTTCTCGGAAACGTTTTTGGACATATTTTTTCTTGTCTTCTTTAAGTTGCTTGTTTTCTGGAGTTGTTGCTGACCACTTCTCAAAACCCAAATTATAAAAAATATGGAGGATCGTCTCCATAAATCTTATCCATGCATGTAGTGTCGACAATCCGTATTTAAATGCATCTTCATTTTCAACGCTTGATGTAACTTTTAAAAGATCGTTCATTTGTCTGGGAGTTGCTCCACAAACAATGCAGGTAGCACTAGATGATGTGTTCGTTAACACTTGAGCAACTTTCCCATCAATCATTGTCATAAACAGTTCATGTTTAACCTCGATGACTTTGTCGTCTATAGACACAAGAGTTGAAATCAATTGATTAATTTTGGCTTCAATTTCACTGACAACCGCTGTAGTTTTTTCGGGTGTTTCTTTTGCAAATTCTAATGAAATTGGTCTGCAATATCTAACAGATGAGCAAGTAGGATTCTGCCATATAACTGTAGACGTTTCTTCGTCTACTAGTCGCAGTGGTACAAGGGACACTATAAACAAATTAGCATCCGATATTTGTTCGTTTTCTTCCGGTAGAATTTGTTTATACTCACTTTGCCCGGAAGATCCATCACACCCCCATTTAGTGAACAGCTTGAGACGATTGTAGTTTGTCGAACCTGACTTTATCTTTATAATACGGCAGACTGTATGGTCTAAGAGATCTTGCAGATTAATTTTTGCGCTTATATTTGTCACCGTTATGCTAGATGCAGGCGGATAGCAAGCCTTTTTTGCTTCACTTAGTATTTGATACGAAGGTAAAACAGAACTTAAATTTTTATCAACGAGCCTTTTTCTTAGGTACCCATATTGGGCTTTCGTTAGATCCGTTTCAATACACATGCTCAATGCCTCTTCTTTTGTAAAAGAAAGTGCACTATCTGGACTGATTATGGTTTGTAGAATTGCTTTCTTCTCGTCTTTTTCCTTGTTTCTGATAATAGACACAATTGACGCTTCGTCATTTTCACCCATAGATCGTAAACCTTGCACATAAGCGTTACGGACATGTCCCATTCCATACTCCTGGAGCAGTTCCATATTTTTTCGTTTTTTTGTGTTTTCCGAACACTCGTCGTATGGTTTTGTTGGTCTACCACGATCACCAGAAGTATTCAAGCCAGATATTTCAGAGGTTGAGGTACTGCAAGAATTCAATGGTACTTTAAATTCACCGTTTAACCAATTTGAGTATAGACTCTCGAACCTGTCTGGCTTTCTTTGAGCTTTCGTCCATTTCTGGTTGCAACTTGATGTTAAATTTTTTTGAATACTTTCTATTACAGTGATAACGTCAGTTTCCGACAGTTGAAAGTTGTTCAACAAATATTGTCTAAGGTCTGAAGTACTCTCCCCTCTTATTATTTGATCACAAAGATCGCGTCGAACACAAACGAATTCACTCATGTTTTTTTTCTGTTAATTGTTATCGAAAAGAAGTATCTGAATACTTTGATGAATAGTATGCTGAAAACACGCGTATATAAAGGACCAATATTTTGGTGCCTTGTGCAAAAACCGCAGGGTAATTGATTGTGATAGTTGTCATCGAAATAGTGTAATCAGTAGATACTGGTTGTAATAAATTACCGCAACAGATAAATAGAACTTCCGCAACAATATAGTTTATCATACTTGTGGTTTATAACCGCTATCGAAAGTACCAAGTGAATATTTTTGTAGTCTATTTATTTGTTAATGTATGCTTCTATCATAGAAATGAAAAAAAAGACAAGTTAGACATCAAATATAATATATCACAGTAAAAAAGAAGAACCGAACATAAGTTTCGAGATTTTTTTTTTGACCCTGATTGACATATTGCCTTGAAATCACCATTCGCGCAAAAAACGCGCAATTTTTTTTTTGATCCTCGTATTACTGAATAGGTAAGGTCTCAAATAGAGTGATTAACTTGACACCGGCAGCTTTCGGCAACATAGAAAAGTCCAATTGAAATAAACAAAATCGAAATTTTCTTTACTTTACCAAAAAAAAATAAAAAAAAATATATATCATTATTTTTTTTTACAAAACTGAACGTGGATACAAACTGTACATTCTGATCTATCTAATGATGTATTACACTAATATGTTTCCATGGAAAACATCCGAATAATTTTGTGTTGAACTTCCTTAATGGTAATTTAATTGGCATGAAAATATTTATGCTCAATGTTTGAGGTTCACTTTATAAACATGAAACTAAATTATTTAATTTTTTTTGGAATTAATTCGAAAGTTGCATCCTTTGAGGGTATAAAACTATAAAAGGATCTATGGATTTACGACTTTTGTCAAAACCATTTATGAGATGGCAAATACTGTTTGGGCCCATAGTGCGGTGGTCCGCTCGCACGGCGAAGAGAGAACGGTGGGTCTATGGGGTCACGCGCCGCCTTTCCGTCACCCCGGACCGATTCGGCGGGGCGAGACGCATCCATAGTCCATCAATAAAAAAAATAAAAAAAAATAAAAAAAGGTTTTTGTGTCGGAACTTTTTTTTTAATTTTTAATATTTTTAAAATTATAGACAGTTTTCAGTACAGGACTAACCTGGACACACACCATCACCGAAAATTTACGTCTTAGTAGAGGAAATCTCTCAAATCTACTGATGCGCTTCGTTCAGTGAGTGAGAGAGCCGGCAGCCCAACTTTCTGGGTAGGTTTGGGTTAGTAGACAGCGTCCTAGCTATACTTTTCGTATCGCAAGTGACACTATCAGGTATGTTGCTTGATCGTTTGCCACCATAAGCAAAAAAAAAAGATTTGTCCATTTTAACAATAGTCAATTATAAATTATTATCAATTACTTCATTGCCTGGTAGACAAATAAAACTCTTAATCGTCCTCATAGATACTTTTAAAGGAAGAGAGGCTCACCCTCTATACAGCGTGCTGATTTTATTACTAGAATAACTTAAACTAGGTGCAGAAATGACGTCATATAAAACATTAAAGTTAGTTGCAGACTCCTAGCTCTGCCCAATCCCGAGATAAAGTGATTTGTTTCTTATCAAAACAATAGGTTAGTCAGCGTAGATTGACCTGTAGGTACATTTCGACCAGCTGTGCGGCGGTGAGCGCAGCGAGAGCGGGACTATTTGCCTACTAGTTCAATGTCACACGCATGAGTATATGCCTACATCGAACTTTTATAGTACAAGTGTATTATCATTTTGACAATTTAATCAAAAATTAGGTACTATTTTTTTTACTGATTTGGATAGTGTATCATGGTCTGATACACCTCCTTCAAGGATTCTACTTATTAAATCCTGTATATTCGTATATTCGAATATACCTGTATATTCGAAAACTTACATGTTATATAAGGCACCTGTCCATCCAGATTTCTGCCTATAATACCAACTTGGTGTCCACCTAGGCTGTGACCAACCAGGTGTATCTGTGATAGAGAAGTCCCTGTGATACTGAGGAACCAGCTGAGGAAACGGGCTACACCTGCACCTGGAAAATTAATTATATCCATCCATAAGCATATCTTTTCGTATGGTGACGGATTAAGAATACAATTCACCACCCACTCTATGTGATCGTAACCGACGACTAAGGGATATAAAACACATATAACATCAAGACAAGGAAAACTCAAAACTAACGCATATAATATCTATGCGAGAGAAGGAAATCTCGAAACAAAACCCTATACTAACACATCTGACCAGTGCGATTTCCCTCCCGCTACGGAAGAGGCTCGAGCCCAACAGTGGGACATATATGAGTTGAGATGATGATGATGATGAAATATCCGATAGTTTCGGTTAAAATTACGAAACTCCATAACATCTATAATGGCGACAGTGGACGATGTTCAGATTATTTTGGCGGGAATCTGAAAACGTCATGTGGTGCTCTTGTATTATATTCAATATCTTAGTGTTTTAACGTGTTAGATAATTTTAATGGCATTGTATGTAATATGATGCGGAAGAAATGCTGGGATATAGTGAATATGATATAACAGTGCTTTACAACATTTTTAGGAAAAAAACGGAACCCTTATAGGATCACTTTGTTGTCCGTCCGTCCGTCTGTCTGTCTGTCAAGACCCTTTTTCTTAGGAACACGTGGAGGTATTAAGCTGAAATTTCTATCAAATACTCAGGTCTACTGTCCCTTGGAGCTGTGAAAAAATCAAACTTCTAAGCTAACGCAATCAAAAGATACAGCTGTTTATGTCGTAAATTTCTGCAAATTTTCGACACTCGTAAGGGAATCAAAATCTACAGGTTAACTAGACGTGAAGAAAATAATAACTGATTTAAGTAGGTGATTGCCAAGACAAAAAAAAAGAATATGATGTTCAGATGACATTGGATGTAGCTCACCAGATATGACAGTGTTGAGGACGGCTGTATTGTAGTTGATATGACCAGCACCAACGCTCCAGTCCACCACTATAATATTCACATCAGCTGCTTCGAGGAATGCTGATGATACAAACAAAAGGACTATAGTTTTTTTTCTTAAGTCTAAACGGAATGCAGCAATATAATAAACTCTTTTTTGTCTACCATTTAAAAATAAAAGAATAAAACAAAAAAAAAATAAACAATTTTAGTTTTTTTACTGTTTATTTATTAAAAAAAAAATGACGTTGGTACAATTAGGCGGTCTCATCGCTTTCTGTGCATCTTACTTTGTCGTCTCATGAAATATTTTTATCAATGTCCTCAAAGTTTTAGGTGACACCTAAAGACAATATAAATTATTAATATTTACGAGTCATATATGGTATATTGCTTTAGTTAAGTTACTTTAAATTTTCATCAATGACTAATCAATTTTAGGTGTCACCTAAGGCTAATATAATTGACTCATCTTTACGAGTCATGTATATTGTCTTAGTTAAGTGTTACTTAAAATTTATATTTTATTTAATTTTAATTACCAAAAAAAATGTTAATTAGTTATTTATATTACTATAGGAGTCACTTAAAATTTAGAGATCGTCGGTGAAAATAGTCTTAAGACAAGTATTTTTTTTTAAATCAATTTATTTTCGTATTGGGACGAAGTATACAATTCACCACCCCATATCTTACCCGTGGGTGATCGTAAGAGACGACTAAGTAATATAAAACGCATATAACATCTATGCGAGAGAAGGAAAACTTGAAACTAAACCCTATACCAACACGTCTGACCAGCGTGGTGTAGTAGTAGTAGTAGGTCAATTTCCCTCCCATTATCTAAGGCGAGACGATAAAGAGCTTTATATATATCTGTACCAACTATATCTGATCAATAATTACATTCACTAGTGGCATGTGACGTCACACAGACCGTCGTCATAAAAACTATTATCAAAACTATTTTCCATATACCGACCGCAAGTAATTGAATTCAATGCAGAATTATAATAAAATATATTTCAAAAATATAATACCTGGTACCAATACAGCATTGATAGTAGAAGTTGGACTGCTCATCCAGCCGTGGACGAGAACCACCGTCTTCTTATTGACATCGTAATTAGTAATTAGATTGGCATTACCGAGAACCATCGGCTGACTTATTTGTGGGTTCTGTCTGAAAATTTAAACTCGAATATTTTACCATGACTTGGATGGAGAGATGATGGGATATCGATTGGTAGTGGTAGGACCATGCTGTTGACAGTTCTCTGTCTACAGCCGCGGGCCGGTCCGTTCGGGGTAGTACCACACTGAGCAGAAGATCGACGTCCGAGTAATGGCACTGTGGTATTGCGCTTCGTTTGGTGAGCGAGAGAGTTGAGAAGCCCAACTGGGTGGGTTTGGGATATTTTTTGGTAGGCAGCGGTCTAGCTATACCCCTGGTTATTCAAAAGTCTATGGGCGGCAGTAACACTTATCATCAGGTGTTACTTGCTCGTTTGCTACCAAAATCAATAAAAAATATCGACCTATTCCCAAGTTCCATCGACAACAAATACCGGGTTCCGATAGCCCACTAAAGGAGTGGACAGCTACATTAAGAGGTGGGTCTATGGGATCGCACGCCGCTTCATCTGTCGTCCCGGACGGATTTAGCGAGGTTGTGACTAGACCATAGCCCACGGCATAAAAATGGGTAGCAGGTTCGATGTCCAAGCAGTAAAATTGGTTTGTGCGATTCAGATATTGTTATTCTGAATTCTAGTTGTAATTTTTGTCAGTTAATTGTAGATATGTAAATTCGGCCGAAATATAAAAATTAGGGGAACGTAGCCAAATTGTTTAAACTGTTTAAGGGGGGGTAGGTTCTTCAAGCATATTAATATATGCTTAATCCCAAAAACAGGGAGGGAAAAAAACCCATGGTTGAGCGTAAGAGATGACTAAAGGATATAAAACGTATATAACATCCATGCAAGAGAAACTCGAAACAAAACCCTATACCGACGTCTGTCCAGCGTGGTATAGTAGCTTAATTTCCCTCCCATTATGTAGGAGGCTCGAGCCCAACGATGGGACATATATATGAGCTAAGATGATGATGATGATGAAAAAATATAACTTTTCCTATTTCGAAATTGAACCCACAAGAGGATAGCACTCCATCATCTATGCAATCAATTGAAAAGAAGGACCACTAAGCTAAAAAATTACCTGGTAAATAAATGATATACATTCTCTGTATCAGGGTTGAACCTGGATGAGGATTCCACATCACTTTCCTTCACCCAAAGATCTACTGAGTAGTGTAGACCATCAGGAGCTATGATATCCTGGTACCGAGGTCCTGGATCAAGTTTCGCGATGATACGATCTGAGACCGGTGAAGCTGAAATTACAGATTCTTCTTAACAATTTTGACGGTACAGGATAGATGTTAAGATACCGTCTTACCATGCCAGTGTGCGGGTTCGATTCCAACGCAGAACAATACTTTATGCGATCCACAAAGTGCTGTTCCGAGTCTGGGTGTAATTTGTTTGCGTTAATTATATGTTTGTAAAGTTCCCCACAATACAAGAATCATTTCCTTAGTACAGAATGGTCTTTATTAAAAAAAAATACTACGAAATCCAACGACCATTGTTCTGGATTAATATATAAAAAAATATTAATGGAATTACTTAAAACCGATCGCAGCGCCATCTACCCGGTCCAATTTTTAGGAATCCCTACCCAAAAGTTAAAACGGGACCCTATTACTAAGAACCCCGATGTCCGTTCGTCTGACCGTTACCAGGCTGTATCTCATGAACCATGATAGTTAGACAGTTGAAATTTTCACAGATAATGTATTTCTATTGCCGCTATAACAACAAATAATAAAAGACAGAATAAAATAAATATTTAACGGGGCTCCCATACAACAAACGTGTTTTTTTTGCTCGGATTTTGCTCGATATTTATAACGGCAATAGGTAGACGCTTGAAACACTCGCAGAAAATTTATTGATTTTAAAAATAAACAATTAAATTAAAATAAATATTCAAGAGGGGGCTCCTATACAAGTAACGGGATTTTTTTAGCTCGATATTGATAACAGAGTTCAAAAACTTGGCGTTTTTTTTAAATAATGGTATGGAAACCCTTCGTGCGTGAGTCCAGTCTTGCATTTGGTCTATTTTTAAATCTAAATCATTCTTGAATACATACTGTAATGGGAGGACCACGCTGTTGACAGTTCTCTGTCGACAGCCGCGGGACGGTCCGTCCGGGGTAGTACCACACTGAGCAGAAGATCGACATCTGTACCGTGGCAATATACTGCTGTGCTTTGTTCGGTGAGCGAGAGAGCCGGAAGCCCATTTTCCTGGGTGGGTTTGGGATTATTGGTAGGCAACGGCCTAGTTATACCTCTGGTATTGCAAAGATCCATGCAGCGGCAGTAACACTTAACATGAAATATGCTGCTTACTCGTTTGCCGTCAAGAAAATTAAAAATATAAAAGTATGCTAGCTTTTAAATATAGAATTATATTAATAAATTTTACCTCCAGATAAACTTATGCACAATACAAATAATGCGAAACGCACCATTTTCAAGATACAAATAAAATATTATTATAAATGATTGATAGCAATACGATTAGATAATTTTGTACGATAATAATAAAAACCGATTAAGATAGAATAGGACGCAATCAATAAGACCATCGAGCCGGCCACTGACAACAAGTTCACGCTGCTCCGGTGGCCGGTCCAACGACGAAGACGACGTTCACGGGTAGGATACGTGTATGCGTGCTTACGCCTCTCTGTCGCTCCGGACGGAGTGGTGCGAGGAGTGAGTCGAACGCACCCCACCCCCCAAAAAAAATGTATTTATTTTAAAGATATATTATAGTAATAATCAAGAATTAATAAATCGCTTGAACAAGCCGGTCTCCAAAAAGTTTATAGTCTTCAAATTACTGAAATTTAGCATTTAATATGCTTGATTATTTATAAAAACCCGATTATGAGCGAAAAATAATTGTCACACATGGGATTCGAACCCACACCTATTGGAAATCCGTCCCAATCGTGCTGCCACTTACACCACCGTGAACTATTGTAGGACATTCAATTCTCGCATCGTATTATATTTACGTCTTTAAGGAGACGTGTGCCATCTACCCCACAATGTTTACACATTGTACAGACTTAATACTCAAACTTTGCAGTTACAATCGTATTAAATGAATGTCCTAAAATAGTTCACGGTGGTGTAAGTGGCAGCACGATTGGGACGGATTTCCAATAGGTGTGGGTTCGAATCTCACTTGTGACAATCATTTCTCGCTCATAATCCGGTTTTTATAGGTTATAGTACCATACACCACGTCCACACGCTTCGGCAGATTATCCAGAAGACCGATGAATACAATCGGCTTCTGTATATAAGGTTTGTAGACTATGAGAAAGCTTTTGATTCAGTCGAAACTTGGACAGTGCTGTAGTCCCTTCAACGGTGCCGAATCGACTGTCGTTATATCGAAATGCTGAAGTGTTTGTATAGAAACGCAATGTAGCGAAATATGAGGAAAGCATACGTCCACCAGTGGATAACAAAAGGCTGAATGATGATAAATCAATAATGGTGGGACCACGGTGTTGACAGTTCTCTGTGTACAGCCGCGGGCCGGTCCGTCCGGGGTAGTACCACACTGAGCAGAAGATCGACGTATGAGTAATGGTAATGTGTTGTTGTGATTCGTTCGGTGTTGTTTTCAATGGTAGGCAACGGCCTAGTTGTACCCTTGACATTGCAAAGGTCCATGGGCGGCCGTGTCACTTATCATCAGGTGTGCTGCGTGTTGGTTTGCCACCAAAAGCAATAAAAAAAATATGAATGACACTCGGGGACTGCCGCGGTAAAGCTATTGCATATATTTTTTTTCTTTATCAACTTATGCAATTATAATTATTTATTTATGCAGTACTAGCTTCTGCCCGCGGCTTCGCTCTCGTAAAAGGCTGCTTTCCTAAAGTTTTTCATCCCCTATTTTTATTTTACCACTTAGGGGTATTTTTTACAACATGTTAATGTCATATTTATTTATAACTAATCAATAGCCTAAAAATAAGTTTCAAGCTTCTGACTTTAAAAATGACCATACTTCCTTACAACTTTTCATCCCCCTTTACAACCCTTTTTTGCATTAAAAAGTAGCCTATGTCCTTTATCAGGCCCCAGACTATCTGTGTACCAAATTTCATTTAGATTGGTTTAATAGTTTTGGCGTGAAAGAGCGACAGACAGACAGACAGAGTAACTTATGCATTTAACAATATTAGTAAGGATGGAATCAAGAAATTCCGTAACGAAAATAAAACCTAATACCCGCCTACCATGTAGTTTGTTTGATAGATTGTATGGTTGAAAAGCAGCAGTTAATTTTATATAATACACAAGTATATATAGCCAGAAGGCACGTGTAGCAATACATAACGCAGTGCTTGTCCCAACATTACTGTATGGAAGCGAGAGTTGGGTGTGCAGAAAAGAGTATGAAAGTAAAATTAATGCGGTCGAAATGCGATCTCTACGGAAAATCTGTGGAGTTAGGCTGACCGACCGCATTCGTAACGACGACGTAAGAGAGCGAGTAGGTATGAAAGAGAGTATTGGTGTAAAGATGCGAAAGGGAATGCTCCGATGGTTTGGACATGTGGAAAGAATGTCGAACGAACGTCTGGTTAAGAAGATATACAATGCGAAAGTGGAAGGATGCAGGTACCGAGGGAGACCGAGACTAACCTACCTAGACCAGATCGGTCATGTACTGAAGGAAGGTGGAGTCAAGAGTCTCCGAAACCGGCGAGCGTGTATGAAGAGAATTATGAATGTTGAGGAAGCGAGTGAAGTATGCAGAGATAGAGTTCTCTGGCACTCTGTTCTCTCTGCCTACCCTGCAAGGGATATGGCGTGATGATATGTATGTATGTATAGTTCAACAATATAAATAAAATTTAATAACTTTGAATTTATATTACTCTCATAAATAAAGAAATCTTTTTACTGACTTGCCTATGTGATGTTATCAAAAAATCAAAATGGCGTCCAATATTTTTACGAACATATTGTGTATTTTTATTTTGTTATGTGAGTATTGATATATATTTATTTGCTTATACGAATGGTGATTTATTTATTCATTTCGATACACAACTACAATTACAGGTAATACAACCAAATTCGATAGCGGAAGAAAGTATTAGTACATAAGTATATAATTACGATAATTCTAAACATTACAAATTTCTTATTTCTATGTACTTAAAATTAAAATAGCGGTCAGTGTTAATTCGTTCAGTGAACACGAGAATAAATCTCCTTGTGTTGAGATTTCGTTGAGCACACGTAGAGCGCGCGTGAATGGCGCGTGCTGTAACAAGCTGGTGCGTCTGGTACATACAGCCAAAAGCCTCCTGCAGAATAGCTGGATTGTAGATTAGGCCCCGTAATACTTTAAATATATACAAGACGATAGCTATTTCTCGTCTAACTTCTAATTTATAAAATACTACCATTTTTTTTTCTTCGCAAGGTGGACCATGGATGTGGTCGCGCCCCGACAAATGGGTCCGGGGCGACAAGAAGAGGCGGCGCACAACCTCATGGACCCACCCTGCAAGCACCTCTCTTCGCCGTGCGAGCGGGCCACCGATACCCGATCTTTGTCTTCGGTGGCCCGCCCGGTGGTTTACCCTTACGGGTTTCTCTCGTGTCGACGCCCTCACGCGGTGGCCTCGCGTCGGGTGACTTGACAATTCCCCGAAAATCCTACCATATCCAATATAAATGCGGTTGGAATGATATATTAATTGAAATCTAATATTGGATTTTGTTAGTGATAGGGCCCACGCTGTTGACAGTTCTCTGTCTACAGCCGCGGGCCGGTCCGTCCGGGGTAGTACCACACTGAGCAGAAGATCGACGTCTGAGTAATGGCAATGTGATATTGCGCCTTGTTCGGTGAACGAGAGAGCCGGAAGCCCAACATGGTGGGTTTAGGGTTTGTATTGGTAGTCTGCTGACTACCTAGCCTACCTAGACCTACCTAGCAGCCTAGCTATACCCTTGGTATTGCATAGGTCCATGGGCGATAGTAACACTTACCACCAACTGTGCTGCTTGCTCGTTTACCACCATAGGCAAGAAAAAAACAAGATTAATACCAAACCTACCAACCCTTACTTTGCTCGTGGATGTCGTAAAAGACGATTAAGAGCTGTATATCGACCTGTACCAACTCCATCTGATGCCGTTTGGTCGACAATTACATTCCCAAGGAGGGTGGACGTCTGGCAGGCGGCCGGTCATAAAACTATTGTCTATATGTACAATGTAAGAGGAGTACATGGTTTACTGTGTGAGACACAAGGAGGTTTCAGGAATGGAAGGGGATGCATGGATCAAGTGTTCTCTCTGCGCAACATTGTGGAGAAGCATCTGGCTCTAGGCCAGAGGGTTTTCTGCAGTTTTGTGGATCTGGAGAGAGCATTTGACACGGTTGTACGAAAGGAACTTTGGGACATTTTACCGGAGTATGGTATTAGCGGTAAACTGCTACGGGCTGTGCAGTCCAGTTACATGGGCTGTAGAGCCTGTGTGCGGCTGGATGATGAAATGTCGCCTTGGTTTGATGTCAATATCGGCGTTAAGCAGGGGTGCGTTCTGTCAGCCAGGCTGTTTATCATATATCTGGATAAATGTCTCCAAAGGTTGAACGATATGAATGTGGGAGTCCAGATGGGCGACTCAGCGGTCACTGCTCTGCTTTATGCAGATGATGCAGTCCTGCTGGCACAGTCAGCGACTGACCTGCAGACCCTAGTCGACACAATGACAGAAGATTGTAAGAAAAGGGGTCTACGCGTGAATGTGAGCAAAACCAAAATAATGGTCTTTGAAAGAGATAAAACCAGAACAGATGTAAGAGTAACAATAGGTAATGATGTACTAGAGCAAGTGGATGAATTTGTATATCTTGGATGTGGATTTAGCCGAGATGGAAGGTACACCACTGATATAGAGCGAAGAGTGAATGCGGGAAATAGAGTGAACGGAGCGTTGGGGCAACTTCTCGGCAGCCACCACCTCAGCCAGAAGGCACGTGTAGCAATACATAACGCAGTGATTGTCCCAACATTACTGTATGGAAGCGAGAGTTGGGTATGCAAAAAAGAGTATGATAGTAAAATTAATGCGGTCGAAATGCGATCTCTGCGGAAAATCTGTGGAGTTAGGCTGACCGACCGCATTCGTAACGACGACGTAAGAGAGCGAGTAGGTATGAAAGAGAGTATTGGTGTAAAGATGCGAAAGGGAATGCTCCGATGGTTCGGACATGTGGAAAGAATGCCGAACGAACGCCTGGTTAAGAAGATATACAATGCGAAAGTGGAAGGATGTAGGTACCGAGGGAGACCGAGACTAACCTACCTAGACCAGATCGGTCATGTACTGAAGGAAGGTGGAGTCAAGAGTCTCCGAAACCGGCGAGCGTGTATGAAGAGAATTATGAATGTTGAGGAAGCGAGTGAAGTATGCAAAGATAGAGTTCTCTGGCACTCTGTTCTCTCTGCCTACCCTGCAAGGGATATGGCGTGATGATATGTATGTATGTATGTATGTAAGAGGAGTACAGGAAGCGAGTGAAGTATGCAAGGATAGAATTCTCTGGCACTCGGTTCTCTCTGTCTACCCTGCAAGGGACATGGCGTGATGATATGTATGTATGTATAAGAGGAGTACATATTAGGTCGACTACCAGTAATTGGGATAACGGCAAAAGAATGATGTGAGTAATTAATTATATTTGTAAAATCTCCCCTTAATACAAGAATTGTTACCTTACTACCGAATATTGACTCTAAAAAAAAACACAAAGAAGTCACTAGGAATGCCGACAGAAGTGAAAACTTAAACATATGAAAAAAAACAAATACAAAAAAAATAAAAACTTGCCCCAGGGAGTATGTATGCGTGTGACCATACAATTAAATACATATATTTAATATATTATGTTATACACATATTATATTATTACTTCATCTTCTACGGTCTACTGTCCCTCCATCTTACGAATTTTCGATCAGGTCATGCGTCCTGACGCAAACTTAACAATTTTTTTTTTTTTTTTTTAAAAGACACCACCCTACACTAAGGAAATAAACCTTGTATTGCGGGGGACTTTACAAACATGCAATTAACGCAGACAAATTACACCCAGACTCAGAACAACACTTTGTGGATCACACAAAGTAATGTCCTGCGTGGGAATCGAACCCACGGCACGGGCACGGAAGGTCGGTATCTTAACCACTACGCCATCTGTGCAGTTGATGACATGTTTTACCCATCCCAAAAAAGAACACAACACCCCTAAATATTCACTTCAAAAATAATTACACAGATTCATTATTCAACAGTAATTTCTCTAGCAAATTCCTCCAGGAAATATGACTTGGATATGGAAGCTTACAGATTGTATGGAGAAGATTTTCATTCTGTATTGAAGAGATTCAGAAGAACGCCTGAATATTTGCAAATTCTGACGGAAAAGGTTAGTTATATTCGTTCTGTCTACGATCGCGGACCGATCCGTCGGGGTTAGTACCACACTGAGCAGAAGGTCGACGTCTGAGTAATCGCAATGTGCTGTTGCGATTTGTTCGGTGAGCGAGAGAGCCGGCAGCCCAAATTTCGGGGACTCGTCACAACGCACATTGCCATCATCTCACATTTCGCATCTCTGGTATATGTAATTGTCTTTCATCCATCACAAACTAATCATCATCACAAATTTACGAGTATAACTTTTTTGTAGATATTTTATGAATAATGTTTTTAATAGGATTTGAATACGGATATTAAATAATATTATACCGGTTTCAAATATGATTTGTCATCATCATCTCAGCTCATCCCACTGTTGGGCTCGAGCCTCCTACATAATAGGAGGGAAATTGATCAACTAAATTACGCTGATTAGATATGTTGGTACAGGCTTTGTTTCGAGTTTTCCTTCTCTTCAGATATGATTACGAAGATATTATTTCGGTTTATCCAACAGTCTCGTATAATTTCAGTTATGTATATTGGATTTTTATAGAATTGTAAAAAGGGTTTGGTTATTATCGTATTATTCCTATTATGGGGATACTTACGTTTAGCTATGAGTTTAACAGCCGAGCTGGCCACGGATGTCAGCGGTACCAGTGTCGGGCCTAATGGCGACGGCGAGGGAATACTGAGGATTATGGGGCCACGCGACGTCCTTTCGCCGCCCTGGACGGAACGAACTACCAATAAAAAGGATTCAGTTCAGCTACTTGAAATAAATCCTGTCGTAATGTGACTTATACAAACTCCGATCCTTACCGAAAGTTAATCGAAACGGATTATCAAATTCCCTTTTAATTTCGAATATATTTTCATTTTTTATTTTATTTCAATTATTTCCGTATGGTGACGGAGTAAGAATACAATTCACCACCACCTATCTTACACGTGGGTGATCGTAAGATACGACTAAGGGATATAAAACGCATATAACATCTATGCAAGAGAAGAAAAACTCTAAACAAAACCCTATACCAACATGTCTGACCAGCGTGGTATAGTAGGTCAATTTCCCTGTCATTATGTAGGAGGCTCGAGCATAACAGTGGGACATATATGAGTTGAGATGATTAGATTATGATTACAGACAAGGGCGGTTTTACCTACAGTGTAGAGGGTGCGGTGCACCCGGGCGCCGGATGTTAGAGGGCGCCGAGAGCCGCTCAGGATACATAGAGCCTCAACTGTAACGCTCCGCACGGAGCGGGCGCACCGTACGCAGCGAGTGCCTAACCATTTATAAACTGGTTTCGTGTCAAAACAATAAGACTAAGCATGCGACTACGCATTCCAGCGAGGTTCGGTATTTAGTAGAACGTATTGTAACTATCAACCTATTCCATTTTCTTCACGCATTTTGATATAAGAGGGTGTCAGGTGATTGATTGCAACCGGGCGCTACATGTATTAGAGCCGCCCCTGATTACAGAGCTCCATTATAACAAAATGTTTTAATTATTTTCAGTACAAAGATATGACGATGAATTTAAATGAAATCACAACACAAATTAGACAGCATTTGGAACATAAAATTGGTGAGAAAGTTGCTGAAATGACTGGTTATTGTAAAAAAGATAAAACAATTGTTCCTGAAAGGTAAGCATACCCAGCCCGTTGGTTTGTCTAAAGTTGATATATCGTAGCGCCGCCTGGTGGCGAGTTATATCAATGTGGATAGCATATAAACCTTAACCGTGAAAAAATACATATACATAACAATTTTCATAATGATCGGTCAAATAGTTTCTGAGTTTAGCGATGTTATATATACAAACATCCTCTTTTCTGTCCGGGTCTCTCCTATGCCCTTATGCCCATATGGAAATAATGTCGGGTAGATGGCACACGTCTCCTTAAAGACGTAAATATAATACGATGCGAGTATAGAATGTCCTACAACAGTTCACGGTGGTGTAAGTGGCAACACGATTGGAACGGATTTCCAATAGGTGTGGCTTCAAATCCCACTTCTGACTTCATTTTTTGCTCGTAATCGGGTTTTTATAAATAATCAAGCATATTAAATGCCAAATTTCAGTAATTTGTGCATAATATTGATTAATTATTCCTTTACCTAATTTAATAATAACCATGGATTATCATCACGTATCAGGTAATTCAATTATGTATTCTTAAACCTTAACCATAAGGGGGTTGCCCTTATGGTTACGTACTTTATTTAATTCTAGATTATCCAAACCACATAAAAGCAAAAGACGTAACAATGATGACGAAAGTGATTCTACTGGTAATCCAGTTAAATTAATAGATGAATATGCGTTATCTCATCAATCAGCCACAACACAGGAGAAGAACAAGTTTAAGGAACTGGGCTTTGAAATGGCTCGGTAAGTCATTTTCTGTTTCGCTTTTGAAGATAACATCACGTATTTTGGAACAATTTTTTGCATTGAATTACAGATAGCCCGGGCCTAAATTCCCTAGCCATTTGATCAGAATCAATCAGATTGTTTTTCAACGTTCTTTAGGCAGAAAACACCTCACAAATCATAAGACGCAATTTTTAGAAATAGCGAAAATTTGAAATCTTTTTTATTGATTTTTTTTTTTTTGATAATCATCATTTCATTTCATCATTCTCCTACTCTTGTCCCAATTACTTGGGGTCGATACAGTATCTATTCTTCTTTCATAGTACATATTTCTAAAGTTATTGGCAATAGTTTTATGACCGGTCGCCTGCCAGACGTCAACCCTCCTTGTGAATGTAATTGTTGACCAAACGGCATCAGATGGAGTTGGCCCTCCAGGTCGTTATAAGGCTCTTAGTCGTCTTATACGATATCCACGAGTAAAGTAAGGGTTGGTAGTATTCGTAGCCCCTACCATACAGAATTTTTTTTTATAACTATAAAACCAAATGATTCTCTTCTTTTCTTGCTTTTAAAATCTTAAAATAACAAAATTCAAAAGGTTTGTTGTATTAAAATGTTATTGTTATAATTAAAAGCTTATTGATTTCGACAGACAAATTCCTGAGCTTGTAATTGAAGCTATTGGACCAATCGATGTGACCAAGGAATCGTCTTCTGAAAGAGTTACAGCAGCTCTTACTGATAAGGAATCAAGTGAGGTAATAATTCATCCATCAATATTTCTTTCTATTTTTATTTCAAGTAACAAAAACTCATAATAATCGCAATAATTATTAATAAAAGTATTTTTTTCATTCTTTCATTTCAGCTCATATATGTCCCACTGTTGAGCTCGAGCCTCCTCCATATTAGGAGGGAAATTGACCTACTATACCGCGCTGGTCAGACGTGTTGGTATAGGGTTTTGTTTAGAGTTTACCTTCTCTTACATACATATTATATGCGTTTTATATCCCTTAGTCGTCTCTATTTTAAAACTCAATGATCGAGATGAATCAGGTGCACCTTAGAGTGGAACTTTTAAAATCTTAAATGAAATTATGCTATTCTAAAGATGTTGTGCCTGATACTCCTCGTACTTGAATTGCTGGGCTTAGATCTCAACTAATGGGGACTATGCAAAAAGTAATCTGTATCGATGGCGTAGTGGTTGAGATACTGACCTTCCGTGTCAGTGCCGTGGGTTTATTCCAACGCAGGACAACACTGTGGGATCTAGAAAGTGTTGTTCCGAGTCTGTGTGTAATTTGTCTGCGTTAATTGCATGTTATTAAAGACCCACCGCAATACAAGGATTATTTCCTTAATGCAGAGTAGGTGTGGGGTGGTGCTTTCCTTAATGTTCTTTTTTTTTTCTTTTCAAAAAAAATCTCGATTTCAAATCGATAAAGTTACATGCTAAAAGTTTACTTTTGTCTAGGGAAAAAAATATAATTACACCATCCATCCCCATTCATCCTATCTATCCTCACTCATCGCCGTCTGGTCCAATCACCCCTATCCATCTCCGTATCTCCGTCTGTCATCACTCATACGGATCAGGCGTAAGGATCCGTTCCCACTCATATTAGAGATAGAGACCCGTATGTCAATCCACTTCGATAATAGGTACCTATAGGCAAATATAATTACCATTTTGCCTCGGATCTAAGTCTGGAAGGTTGTGTATGGCCTACAAAGAAGTCTTTAATAATCTCTTTTTAAATTGAAGCTTCTAATGCGACTTCCATTGAGGTTGCGTTAAACGTTTAACGCAATGGCACTCGAACGCCTGCGCGTAGTATACCTGTTACAGGCCAGCGCGAGCGTTAGCAACGAGTAGCGTTCAATATACCAACGCAAGAGAGAAAGAAAGATACACAAAGGTAGAAAGTAGGAGAGAGAAAGAGAGTGAGTCGGTAGATCCCAAAGCACATGCGCGTAGTATTCTTGCTATGCAGCGAAGTAAACAGTGTGAGCGTCGTGAAATTAGCTGAAATACGTACTTGTTGTTCTATTTTAATTTATATTATTTAATATTTTTATAGGTTTAAGTTTTCACTTCTTTCGGCAGTCCTCATGATTGCTTTGTTTTTTTTTTAATATTCACAGGCAACGAAAACTACATCAATTGATAAAGAAACAGAATCTGAAATCGAGTTCACAACAATTGAATCCACATTTAACACCGAATCTGAGACCGAATTATCACCATCTACATCTGAATTAGAATCCACAATACATACAACTGAATCCCAATTAGGGTCGACGGTCCATTTAACTGAATCTGAATTGGAGTCAAAATCTACAACCGAATCTAAAATCAAGACAACGGTAACTACAAATAAAACTGAGACATCTTCTATGAAATTACTTCGAGGCAATAAAAAAAATAAACGAATATAAGTACCGTACTTTTATTTTGCAGACTCTATTCTTCCCACTTCCCACACTAGTGGTAAGACCACGCTGCGGACAGTTCTCTGTCTACAGCCGCGGGCCGGTCCGTCCGGGGTAGTACCACACTGAGCAGAAGATCTATAAAGAGTAATGGCAATGTGCTATTACGCTTCGCTCGGTGAGCGAGAGAGACCGGAAGCCCAACTGGAGTGGGTTTGGGGTTTGTATTGGTAGGCAGCGGCCTAACTATTCCCTTGGTATTGCAAAGATCCATGGGCGGCAGTGACACTTACCATCAGGTGTGCTGCGTGCTCATTTGCCACCATAAGACAAAACTGTGAAAAAATAACTGTGGGTTATAACTGTTATAAGGCTCTTCAAAATGAGGAAAATAAATCTGCTATGATCTCAGCTCATATATATCCTAATGCCGGGCTCCTCCTTCCACACTAGAAGGGAAATTGACCTACTATACCGCGCTGGTCAGACGTGTTGGTTCTGTTTCGAATTTGCCTTCTCTTGCATAGATGTTATATGAATATTTTATCCATTAGTCGTATTTAACGATTAGCCTGAGGTAAGATAGGGGGTGGTGAATTGTATTCCTATTCCGTCACCACACCAAAAAACAACATTCAATATGGCAATATTTTCACAGCTTTCACAATTGATTTAAGTATTTCTTCAACATGGCTAAAAATAACACCAACATTGTGGGTTTAATAAAATAGCTGTGTGATAGCGGCTACGAATACGGGTTGAGAGCCCTCAGCGCTCACCCACAGTCCGGGTAAAGTTGTCATAGCCATCTGAGGCTAACAACTAAGACACACAAAAAAAAAAAAAAAAAAGGCTACGAATACTACCAACCCTTGCTTTGCTCGTGGATGTCGTAAAAGACGACTAAGAGCCCTATAACGACCTGGGCCAACTCCATCTGATGCCCTTTGGTCAACAATTACATTCCCAAGGAGGGTTGACGTCTGGCAAGCGGCCGGTCATAAAACTATTGCCAATAACTTTTACAATATGTACTATGAAAGAAGAGTTTATATTGTATCGACACCAAGTAATTGGGATAAGAGTAGGAGAATGATGATGATGAATAATTAATAGAATTAGAAAATACATGGGAGAAATTCATTATTATTTTAAATTTCATTCATCATCATCTGATACCATTCGTCTGATACCATTTGATGCAAAAAATAACCTAGAAGAATGCTACTGCTCATCTTCTTAGGAATGAGTGATCTCTCAACCGATTACCCCTAAAAAAGTATGGGACACTACATCTTATCTCCACATAGATTTGCATATAAACATCCATAATTGCTAAATTATTGTATTTGATTGAAAACAAAAAAGTTCTTAATTAATATTAAACCTGGGCGTTATAAGGTGGAGACTACCAATCCTTATGTTGCTCATGAGCGTTGTAAGATACGAAGAAGTTTTTTTTTTACCAACAAATTAAATATTTAGAATAAAACCTTTTATAATATAAAAACTCTTGAGAGAAACCTGTTACAACATAAATACTCTTGAGAGAAACCCATTATAATATAAAAAACTCTTGAGAAAAATCCATTATAATATAAAATCACTTGAGAATAGCGTAGTATTAAAACTCTTTAAAAAAAAACCTATTATAAATAAAAACTCTTTAAAAAAATCCTATAATATAAAATATCTTGATAAAAACCTATTATAATATAAAAACTCTTGAAAAAACCTATTATAATAATAAAACTCTTGAAAATCCTATAATAATATAAAAACTTGAAAAACCTATTATAATATAAAAACTCTTTAAAAAAACTATTATAATATAAACTCTTTAAAAAACCTATTATAATATTAAAACTCTTTAAAAAACCTATTATAATATTAAAACTCTTTAAAAAACCTATTATAATATTAAAACTCTTTAAAAAACCTATTATAATATAAAAGGTCTTTAAAAACCTATTATAATACAAAAACTCTTGAGAAAAACTTTGCAAATATGACTTTCAGTAGCTCATGGAAGGAAAGAACATGTGCCAACCACACTTAACGTGGGTTGAGAGCAGATTAGTGATGATGAGGAGTACACCAACATATAATGTAGGGATATTCGATATACATCGATGCATCGAAAACATCGATGTTTACAATACGATACATCGAATCGATTCAATGTTTTGAAGAGCTATCGAAATACTCGATGTATCGATGTTTTTTCATAAAACATCGAAACAGTAAATGCCACAAAAAGACCTTTCTTTTTAGAAATCTGTTTTATAAGGGACTGGAATAGGTATAAAGGCCACAAAAAGGACCTTTTTTTAGAAGTCAGTTTTATAAGGGATTGGAATAGGTATAAATGCCACAAAAAAGACCTTTTTTTTTTAGAAGTAACACTTTTGATATGACTTTAGAAAAAGTACTTGATGTTTAAAAACATCGATGTTTTCATCTGATTCATCGAAAGACATCGATGTACAGTTTCGATTTATCGAATCGAAAAAAAAAACATCGATGTTTTTTCAAAGTGGACACCCCTAATATAATGAGGAGTACACCAACATAATCCGGGTTGTAAAGTTAACTATGACTGCACAGATGGTATAGGGGTTAAAATACCGACCTTCCGTGCCAGTGCTATGGGGTTCAATTCTTACGCAAGACAATAATTTGTGCGATTCACAAACTGTTATTCTAAATCTGGGTGTAATTTGTGTCTGTATATATTTGTAAAGTCCCCCGCAATACAAGGATTACTTCTTTAGTGCCGAGTATCTTACAAAAAAAAAAAAAACAATGATAAAAATAAAACACAAAATAAATACGGCAAGAACATTTTTTATGAACACAAATAAACATATTTTATATATATATTTTTATTAACAATTATAATTTGGTTTTACAATATACAAAAATCGCCAAGCGATTTAATATAAATACATTTTTTTTTTAATCTTTTCTTTTAGCAAGCACTTAATAAGCTAAGACGTTCTAAACAGACACATTTGTGAACTGAAAATTAGATGATTACAGTAAAAAACCCTAAAACCGTGTTGTGTGGTAGTGGCTACGAATACTACCAACCCTTACTTAGCTCGTGGATGTCGTAAAACACTAAGAGGCTTACAACGACCTGGGTCAACTCCATCTGATGCCGTTTGATCAACAATTACATTCACAAGTAGTGTTGACGTCTGGCAGGCGGCCGATCATAAAACTATTGCCAATAACTTTTACAATATATACTATGAAAGAAGAGTACATATTGTATCGACCCCAAGTAATTGGGATAAGAGTAGGAGAATGATGAATAAAAAACCTTAAAAGTCACATATACTGAAAATTCCTTGCAAATATATCGTTGTAATTCTTTTAACTCCTGGTAATCAATTTCTCGTTTACTTCTAGATTTTAGGGAAAGAGTTATCTCCTTTTCAATTCACAAACGAATTTTATACATCAAAATAATTTGAAATCATTATTAAAATATATATAATGCGAAAGGAACTATGTTCGTTTTTGTAATATTGGCTTAATTTTAACACTTTGTAGTGATAAGCAATATGTTTAGGTAACCAATTTTGTTTTCTAAATTTTCTTTCCGTGTGTTGACGGAGTAAGAATACAATTCACCACCCCCTATCTTACCCGTGGGTGATCGTAAGAGACCACTAAGGGATATAAAACTCATACAACATCTATGCGAGAGAAGGAAGACTCGAAACACCCTATACCAACACGTCTGACCGGCGTGGTATAGCAGGTCAATTTCCCTCCCATTATGGAGGAGGCTCGAGCCCAACAGTGGGACATATGTGGGCTGAGATGATAATGATGAAAGTTTCTAAATCTCTTAAAAAACCCAATTATAACTAAAAAATATTTTTTATGAATTCTATCGCGTTTGTATTTGATTTATAATTTCCCGACGTTTCGAACACTTTACAGTGATCATGGTCACGGGAGGACTGAGGTGTCTCACGTCCATCAAGTCATCGTTATTACAGAAATTTAAAACAAATTCTCACTGTAAACGCGATAGTATCTATAAAAATAATTTTATTTCAAATGTGTAATATTCGCGTAAACATTAGAAATTCGCGTTATACAAGAATACTCTTACAACGCGTTTGCTGTAACGCGGTACCTATCTACCGTATTATATGGGGGGGATTACTGTATATCAAAGTGACTTTAAGTCTATGCCATTGAATTAACTTTTAAGATTTTTTTTTAATAATATTAATAATTCATTTTTACATTAGGGGACATCCATTAATCACGTGATCTCTTTTTAGCATTGTTTAACCCCTTGGTGATACGTGGTGAGATTTAAGACTATGACCCCCCTCCCCTACCAACATCACGTATCGTATAGTATCTACAAAGAAGTAGCCCACAGCTCATTATATTCTCGGTGTTTTGCTTTTTTACATACATACATACATATCATCACGCCATATCCCTTGCAGGGTAGGCAGAGAGAACAGAGTGCCAGAGAACTCTATCCTTGCATACTTCACTCGCTTCTTCAACATTCATAATTCTCTTCATACACTCTCGCCGGTTTCGGAGACTCTTGAATCCACCTTCTTTCAGCACGTGACCAATCTGGTCTAGATAGGTGAGTCTCGGTCTCCCCCGGTACCTACGTCCTTCCACTTTCGCATTGTATATCTTCTTAACCAGACGTTCGTTCGGCATTCTTTCCACATGTCCGAACCATCGTAGCATTCCCTTTCGCATCTTTACACCAATACTTTGCTTTTTTATACTTCGCTAAAAGGTCTTTATACAGATCACCTACTTTAAACGAGTTCGTTCATTGTCTGGCAACGGCAAGTCACATTACACGCCGCTTTTCAGTTTAGAAATCGCAGCGTTTGACGAAAAAATAAATACACGTGATATCTTACTACACTCCCCCTCCCGTTTGTGATATTTCGTGATTTTTGTCCCCTTTCAAACCTCACGTGATTAATGGACAGCCCCTTATTAACAAATATTTAAAAATATATATTAAAATTAAACTATTTGCACATAATTGGTTTAATCTTTAAAATTATATTTGTACAATATTTATAGGGAATACAATATTTATATATTGCAATAACTTCTAATGACTGAATGATAATGCACAGACTGCACAGATATATACCGACCTTCCATGGCCGTGCTTTCGATTCTAACACAAAACAATATTTTGTGCGAACTGCAAACTAATGTTCTCAGTCTGTGGTGTAATTTGTCTGCGTTAATTGTATGTTTGTAAAGTCCCACCACAATACAAAAATTATTTCCTTAGTGCAGGGTGGTGTTTAACACGTTAATCGCCATGTCAGTCATATATGTGTGACATAAAAAAGTGTTTTTTCGGGAATTTTGGCAAAAAAAAATTTTTCTGTGATACATTAAATTTCCTTGATACATTTTTAACTAAATTATCTCATAAAGTTACCATGGCCCATGTGAAAATTTTTCTGATATTATCGTCGCGATTAACTTGTTAAATTAAAAAAATAAGTTTTTTTTTATTTTTTTTAAGGAAATTTTGAAAAATAATTCTATACCAAACCATCTAACCCGCATGGTATAAAGTTTCACACACTATAAAAGAGTCTGGGAGTATTGGATCATATGTGAGATGAAATTATGATATTCTAAAAGTGACTTAAAAAAAATTCTTAATAATTTTCACTATTGGCACCAAAATTATTATCACAAATTCATTGTGCTAGTACTTTTCAATCCCTTGGAGGGTAATGACGAGTTAAACTGTGCCATTCTCTTATACATCATATATATTTTGCCCTGAATCATAATAACCAGCTGAGAGCACTAGGAAATTAGTCTTCCACATATACAAGACCAAGAATCGCTGCAAGAGTCTCTCAGTGCTGCTCCCTTAGACAACATTTTACGATTGCTTTGACAAAGAAAGGATTGTCAACATTTTGTATTCTCAATACCAGTACACGGGGAAATAATTTGATGTTATTTTAAACAGTCTCATGATAGATAGGTGTGACTATAGCCCCACTCTCGTTAAGTGATATGTACATAATTATTATTGATAGTTGTACAGTTAGTGACACTAGATGAATGGAAATTCATTAATTTAGCGTGGATTTTTCATTTCTTTTAAAACAAGTGACTGTGTGATATTCTAACAGCGAGAGTTTCAAGACTTGAGACACTCGCAAGAGTCTTGCATTTGGGTAACATTACTAGGAATATTGGGTAAAACTACTTTCCTGGTAAAATTGCAATACCAAATTCCAAATGTATGGCATTTATTTCCTTAAGAAGGTCTATTTTGATATGGGCTTAGTACCGGCAGTTCATCAATAGCAATTAAGGCAGGTTATGAGGTTACACGCTGTCGGTTTAGCCGCTCCGGGCGATTGGGTTTGAGTGTGATCAAGACACAGCCTTCCACTAACCAAATTAAAAAAAAACCCTTAACATGTAAAGTGCTTAATAAGCAAAAAACTAAAAAAAAGTTAATTATGCCTTCATAACTTAGGTAATACCTAAATCAACCTATATGACACGTAACAATGATTGAATGTGTTTTGTCTCATTCAACATTTTTGTATAAATTGTCCTAGGTGATGCCTAAAATTTAGGTGTCTGTAAGTGAAAATATATTCAAAGCTGCATGTTTATATATACAGCTCACTTGTACTTTAAAAACCAATATCTTTCACATTCGTCCCATTAGCTATTAAAATTTTAAACTTAAAGGCACAAATAATTACCACTTTCAGCCAAAATGTGCCACCTCTAGATAAAAATACCACTTTTAGCTAAAATGTGACAACTCCGACTAAAGAGTGCCTTTAGCAAAAAACCGCCAAATCTGACTAAAAAGTCCCACCACTAGCTAAAACTTAACACTTCTAGCTAATGAGTGCCATCTTTAGATAAAACGTAGCACTCATAGCTGAAAAGGGTCACCGCTATCTAATTAATTAACGTACGCATCTCTAGCTAAAAGAAACACCTCTAGAAAAAAGTCCCATCTCTAAGGCTAAAGTTCCACCCCTGGGCAAAAGTTTCATCTCTAGACAAAAGTCCCACCTCCAGGAAAAACTCCCACCTTCAGGCAAAATTACCACCTCTAGCTAAAGAAACAGCTTCCAGTTGCATGCTGCTCGGTATTATTACGTTTATTCTCCAAATACTTAGTGAAACCTCCCCCTAATATACCAAGAAGTATTATCAGACCACAGGCAGAATTCGATTTAAATTTTGAAGCACAATCCTCTGGATTCTCCGTATCTAGGGTATATATCTGAAAAAGGAAATATCATTATCATTCTCCTATTCTTATCATCAATTACATACATATGTTCGTCCCACAATATATACTGTACTTACATCGTACATATTGTATATAGTTGTTGACAACAGTTGTTGTGTGGCCGTGTCTGTGTGACGTCACACGCACACACTACTTGTCTATGTAATTGTTGATCAGACGACATCAGGTGTAGTTGGTACAGACTCTATACAGGGTGGAAGGGGACCGCTCCCGAAAACAAAGACAGGTAACCCTATTAGTCCTAGTTGTAATGATAGGCGAGAAAAAAAAAATCGGATGAAAAAAAAATTTTTTTTCACTACGTGAGGTCGTTGAACTGTTGAACATATGATCGTGAATTTTGAATACATTGCGTCTTTTCTCATCTGAGTAAAGTTACGTATTTTTTATGGAATTATCTTTACATGGCACTGTTCTAATATGACGGAATGTGAAAAAAAACTTAAAATTAGCTGTGAAAAAAAAATTTTTTCATTCGAATCAATTTTTTTTCTAGCCTATCATTACAATTAGGACTAGTAGGGTCACCTGTCTTTGTTTTCGGCAGCGGTCCCCTTCCACCCTGTATAAAGCACGAAGTTGGCTTTTACGACATACACGAGCAAAGTAAGGGTTGGTAGTATTCATAGCTGTCAACACAATAAAAAAATATATGAATTTTAAAAAATCCCTCAATTATTGACAGACCGAATTGTAACGAAGTAAAAATAAAATTATGCAACCCTTTTTCCCTTTAGATGTCATATAAGACGAGTAAAAGATAATTATGAATTAAACATCTATATAAATGAAGGATAACTCGAAATTAAAACTCTATATTAATACAAATTACTGAAATTTAGCACTTTACATCATCATTCTCCTACTCTTATCCCAATTACTTGGGGTCGATACAATATGTACTCTTCTTTCGTAGTACATATTGTAAAAGTTATTGGCAATAGTTTTATGACCGGCTGCCTGTCAGACGTCAACCCTCCTTGGGAATGTAATTGTTGACCAAACGGCATCAGGTGGAGTTGGCTCAGGTCGTTATAATGCTCTTAGTCGTCTTTTACGACATCCACGAGCAAAGTAAGGGTTGGTAGTATACGTAGCCGCTACCACAGACAAATTTAGCACTTTACATCTAAGGTTAAATTGGAGTAAAAATTATTGTCATACGTTGGACTCGAACCGACACCTATTAGAAATCTGAATGTACATAACATCTATGCAAGAGATAGAAAACTCTAAACAAAACCCTATACCAACACGTCTGACCAGCGTGGTATAGTCTGGTCAATTCCCTCCTATCCTTCCTCTCAATATGAAGGAAGCTATCTCAGATATGGGACTGGAGTTATCGAATATAAAAAATATAATTTATATGTTACCTAATTTTAGCTATAAAAACCCGGTTACGAGCGAAAAATAATTGTCACAAGTGGGATTCGAACCCACACCACAAATCCGTTCCAATAGTGCTGCCACTTACACCACCGTGAACTATTGTAGGACATTCAATTCTCGCATCGTATTATATTTACGTCTTTAAGGAGACATATGCCATCTACCTGACAATGTTTACATTTTGTACAATAATTCACGGTGGTTTAAGTGGCAGCACGATTGGAACGGATTTCTAAAAGGTGTGGGTTCGAATCACACTTGGGACAATCATTTTTCGCTCGTAATCGGGTTTTTATAAATAATCAAGCATATTAAATGCTAAATTTCAGTAATTTTAATTTTAGATATAAAAACACATAAAAGCTCCACAGATTTCTCGTAACGTAACAACTCAGCGTAACGGTTTACGTTACGAAAATTGTAACGCCAATACATTATTTCCTTCTCAAAGCCTAAAGAAATTTAACTTCAAAAACTTTACCTGTCTGACTGCGTGGCCTGCGTAAGCCAGTACAGCGAGGTTATAAGCTATACCCAAGTCCGCAGCTCTGCCCGCTTCGGCTAAGCACAAGAGGCTGGTAGCTAAAGTGACGTATAATGCAGGTCTGGTATGCTTGCCAAAAGTCAACGCTGTAGATTTGATTCCCACACGCCTATCATCTTCTTTGTCCTGAAAATAGATTATAGTGAATTAAAAGCTCGCTTAAAGTGGAAGGATGTAGGTACCGAGGGAGACCGAGACTAACCTACCTAGACCAGATCGGTCATGTACTGAAGGAAGGTGGAGTCAAGAGTCTCCGAAACCGGCGAGCGTGTATGAAGAGAATTATGAATGTTGAGGAAGCGAGTGAAGTATGCAGAGATAGAGTTCTCTGGCACTCTGTTCTCTCTGCCTACCCTGCAAGGGATATGGCGTGATGATATGTATGTATGTATGTAAAAGCTCGCTTACTTACTATGCAGATGCCTCAGGTTCGATTCCTGCAAATAACTATGAGTAAATAGTTATTGTTTCCTCTATATAGTGTCGGGATCATGACTGATGGAATGACATTATTTTCTTAAGATAAATTCTAGGCTTTAGCAGTCATGGATACCTATTAATAAAAATGTTCCTAATCGAATCAACAGTTGGAGAAATTATAAAAAGATTCAGTGGAAATCTGCTGTCAACTTTCACAGTGGTCTCTCATCTGCCTTTATCAATATCCACCAGCAAGTAAATAGGTAATGATACAATTTATTTTTAACCCATCATTAGTAGAAATAAGTTCCATCATATCAGCTGATATATACCCCACTGTTGGGCTCAAGCCTCCTACATAATGGGTGGGAAAATGACCTACTATACCATGCTGGTCAGACGTGTTGGTATAGGATTTTGTTTAGAGTTTTCCTGCTCTTGCATAGATGTTATATGCATTTTATATTGCTTACGATTACCCACGGGTAAGATAGGGGTGGTAAATTGTATTCTTACTCAATAAAATACAGGAAATAAATTAATAAAAAAAAAAATTAAAAACTTACTTGATGTGCATAAATTGTATCATAGAGCACAGTCCAGGCTAGAGCCCCAAAGTATAAGGGTCCGCAGACTGAGAGGTCTATATTGCCTTGTATAGCTGAATAGCCGAGCAAGGTGCCCCAATTGAATGTAGCCCCCAAGAAAATTTGTGGGTAATTCGTAAAACGTTTCGCTAGGGGATATGTTACCACTAAAACTGTAACAAAAAAAAAATATTATGTATTTTTTTAATCATCATTCTCCAACTCTTATCCCAATTACTTGTGGTAGATACAATATGTACTCTTCTTTCATAGTACATATTGTAAAAGTTATTGGCAATAGTTTTATGACCGGCCGTATGTCAGACGTCAACCCTCCTTGGGTATGTAATTGAAATTGGAAATTATTTGTTAAAAAGTTTTTGATAAATATAGTTGGCGCTTTAAAAACTCCAAGAAATGCTACTACTAGTGATGGATGCAAGAATCGATTCGAATCATCATCCAAAGTATCGATTCACAAAAAAATCAGAGTCGAAGGTCGATTTAATTTTATAAAAAGTGACTTCACTTCCACATGCCTTCAAGTGATAGAATTTCCCATGTTTGTCTGAATGCAAACATTCAAGTAATTGTAAATAATTGTATAGTTTAAATTTTTCCATGTGATGACAGAGTAAGAATACTATTCACCATCCCATATCTTACCCGTGGGTGATCGTACGAGACGACTAAGGGATATAAAACGCATATAACATCTACGCAAGAGAAGTAAAACTCGAAACAAAACCCTATACCAACACGTCTGACCAGCGCGGTATAGTAGGTCAATTTCCCTCCCATTATGTAGGAGACACGAGCCCAACAGTGAGACATTTATGGGCTGTGATGATGATGATGATGATGATGTATAGTTCAAATAATAACAGAATGTATTCGCATTTAATTTTTTTAACGTGAAATAACGATTCACAGAATCGATTCATTCAGCAGGAGATATCAATTTAAAAAAGACTATTTTTTTGGTCCCAATGATCGCATTTTCTGATTTTACGATCTCAGATTTATTAGTGGTAGGAATACGCTGTTGACAGTTTTCTGTCTACAGTCGGGGCTGGTCCGTCCGGGGTAGTAGCATATTAGTAATGGCAATGTGCTATTGCACTTTGTTCGGTGAGCGAGAAAGGCGGGAGCACAACTGGGGTGGGTTTAGGGTTTGTATTGGTAGGCAGCGGCCTAGCTATACCCTTGGTATTGCAAAGGTCCATGGGCGGCAGTAGCACTTACCATCAAGTGTGCTGCTTGCTCTTTTGCCACCATATGCAATCAAAAAGATAAGCTTACTATCCCTTTTTTTTACGCAAGGTGGACCATGGATGTGGTCGCGCCCCGGCAAATCGGCCCGGGGTGACAGAAGAGGCGGCGCGCAACCCCATGGACCTGCCCTGCAAACACCTCTCTTCGCCGTGCGAGCGGGCCACCGGTACCCGATCTTTGTCTTCGATGGCCAAGTTTACCATCCCTAGCTATTATTACCCATTCCTTTGATTCTCTCGTAACCTATTTTGCCAACTTCCATAAAAAAATAAGGAACTTCGTTCCAATAAAGGTAGGAATATATTTTATTCTTGGCCTGCTACTACAAGACAAGTGACTCTTGTTTTAAAAACATTTTCCATTAATATACCTATTTTTATTCAATATTCAGTTTTTTTTTTTGATAGGCTAAGGTCTGGAGACTTCCGTCCATTCCGTCTGGAGCGACAAAAGGGCAAAGCGTACTTCCATAGCCCACCGTATTCCATCCCCATCTTCCATGGGCCGGCCACTGCGACCGCTTGTTTGACATCTGTGGCCAGCCCGGCGTGAGCGAAGCCTTCACACGGTCGTGCTCTCTGCGGGTGACGGACTATTCCCCGATCCAGTCACACGCGGCCTTGGCTAGAACGGCATCAAAGAAAGAAACAATATTTTGAAACTTACGTAAACTGCTGGCTCCTAAAACAACGCTGTAGCAATTCAGTTGCATCAATACTCCTAACGCTAGAGACAATTGGGCGGCGAGGAACACCATCGCTTGGGTATGAGTTATCGCTCCAGTGACAAGAGGACGGTTCTTTGTACGTTCCACCTGTAAATAAATCAGCATTTCAGCTTATATATATATATCCTAATGTTAAGTGCCTCTTTCCGTGTGGTGACGGAGTAAGAATACTATTCACCACCCCATATCTTACCCGTGGGTGATCGTAAGAGACGACTAAGGGATATAAAACGCATATAACATCTATGCGAGAGAAGGAATACTCGAAACACAACCCTATACCAACACGTCTGACCAGCGCGGTATAGTAGGTTAATTTCCCTCCCATTACGGAGGAGGCCCGAGCCCAACAGTGGGACATTTATGGGCTGTGATGATGATGATGATGAAGTGCCTCTTAAGCTCATGCTGGTGTAAGTGGTAGCACGATTGAAACGGATTTTCAATAGGTGTGGGTTCGAATCCCAATTTTTCGCCCGTAATCAAATTGTTATAAATAATCAAGCATGTTAAATGCTAAATTTTAGTTATCTGAATGCTAAGTTATTTATAAAAACTTGATTACGTGCGAAAAATGAATGCCACGCTTGGGACTGGAATCCACACCTATTGGAAATCCATTCCAATAGTCAGTAATGGTACATGTATCCCATAAAAGGCGACAAAAATGACGATTATCGTCGTAACTAACACTTATCTAGACATTAAGAAGATAGGAACGGATTTAGGGAACGGAAATTTGAAACAGGTGCCCTTTATATGAGTCATTTTCCAGTTGTCCTTAAGTCCTATAACTTGATTAGTAGGGTAACCTGGCTACACCACTGCTATTGCAAAGATCCATAGGTGACAGTAACACTTACCATCAAGTTTTTGCTCCTCATCATCATCATCTCCGCCTATTGCCGTCCACTGCTGGACGTAGGCCTCCCTCATGTTACGCCTGTTACGCCACAGAGTGCGGTTCTGTGCCGCCTGCATTCAACGACGCCCAGCAACCTTTACAAGATCGTCTGTCCACCTAGTGGGGGGGGGGTCCTACACTGCGTTTTTGCTACTATTAGCAATAAAATAAAAATAAGTTACTGTTGAACTCACTGGGTTGAGAGCCCTCACCGCTCACTCTGGGTAAAGTTGTCATAGCCACCTGCGGCTAACAACTAAGTCACATAAAAAAAAAACAGACCATCAAATTTTCCCTTTTTCTATTTTTTTTGTTAGATGTAAATTTGTTTTTGTCTATCTCTAACAAGTCTTCCGCTGAGTAAAAGCATTTTCTTTCTTTCTTTCAACAATCTACAAGTATTATTAGTTTTCTTTTTTTTTGAAAAGCCAAGGCCTTGGACTAAGGAAATTAATCCTTGCATTTCGGTGGGATATTATAAACATGCAATTAACGCAGACAAATTACACCCAGATTCATTCATTTTGTGAATCACACAAAGTATTGTCCTGCATGGGAATCAAACCCACGACACTGGCACGGAAGGTTGGTATCTTAACCACTATGCCATCTGAGCAGTCAAGTATGTCATTCCACTCACCTTAGCATCAACATCCATGTCCCACAAATCATTTATTGTACATCCAGCGCCCCTCATGAGACCAGCGCCAACCAAGAACAGTCCAGCAGTCTGTAGTGTAGTATGCAATGGTACATTCCCTGGTATTGAACCTAACGCTATTGACCATGCACAAGGCCAATAGAGAAGGTAGACTCCTGAAAAGGCAATTTATCTAATAATTAACTATTTAATAGTGGTAGGACCACGTTGTCTACAGCCGCGGGCCGGTCCGTCCGGGGTAGTACCACACTGAGCATAAAATCGACGTCAGAGTAATGGCAATGTGCTATTGCGTTTCGTTCCGTGAGCGAGAGAGCCGGGAGCCCAACTGGATGGCTTTGGTGTTTGTATTGGTAGGCAGCGGCCTAGCTATACCCTTGATATTGCAAAGGTCCATGGGCGGCAGTGACACTTATCATCAGGTGTGTTGTATGCTCGTTCGCAACCATAGCAATAAAAAAAAAATTATTAATTATTTAGCTATCTAAAAAATTAATTATTTTATAATTTAGTTATTGTTAATCACTGCACAGATGATGTAGTGGTTACGATAAAGACCTTCCGTGCCAGTGTCGTGAGTTTGATTCCCATGCGGAACTATATTTTGTATAATCCACAGTGTTGTACCGAGTCTGGGTGTAATTTGTCTGCGTTAATTGCATGTTTGTAAAGTTACCCGCAATACAAGGCTTACTTCCATAGAGCAAGGTGGTTGGTTCAAAAAAAAAATTTATTGCTTATGGTGGCAAAGCAGGAAGCAGAACACCTGATGGTAAGTGTCACTACCACTCATGGACCTTTGCAAGGGTATAGCTTAGGTCTCTGCCTACCAATAAAATCCCCAAACCTACCCAGATGGGTTTCCAGCTCTTTCGCTCACCGAACGCATTGCAATAGCACATTGCCATTACACAGACGTCGATCTTTTGCTCAGTGTGGTACTACCCCGGACGGACCGGCCCATCGCTGTAGACAAAAAAATGTCTGGTAGGACCACCCTGTTGACTACTATACTATACCACTATCTTACAAAATATTGTCCTACGTGGCAATGGAACTCACGACACTGGACATACTAGACCTGTATTTCTAACTACTATGCTATCTATGCATCGTTAAAAGAGATAGAACTCACCTATAGGTCGATCCCACCTTGCTAACTTAACATAAGGATCAATTTTTTCTTTCCAAAAACTTGTACTTTCCGCAATATCATTACCATCCGGCAATACCTTTGGTTTCAAATTATCATAGACAACTTTAGGTGTAGATGTCTCTATAACAACCTTTTGTCTATGGTGATCGCTCTTCGTTGAATGCACTCTGGTTATATTATATCTATGGTTTTGATTTTTTAAATAAATCTGCCCGCATAAACATGAATATGACTTTGGTATACTATATATATTTTTATTTTGTAAATGTCCAATTCTTTGTAATAATTTCGGAAACTCCAGGAGTCTCATTTTTATTCTATTGTTTAACATTTTTGGTTCAATTTCACAGCACCTTTCTGTAATAACATTTATATAATATTAGCCTATATTTTTTGTGACAGAGTAAGAATATAATTCACCACCTACCTTACCCGTGGGTGATCGTAAGAGATGATTGACCCCTCACGCAATTTTGAGATATTGTTTGACCCACAAAAAATTTGCTCAACACGCTTTTAGGACACAGGTTTGGCCTAATTAAACGTTCTACAATTAGCAATTGTTTTTAACACTGTATAATAACGTAAAACCATAAAATTCATTGAACTTTTTTCAATAAAATAAAGCGCAGGGTACTCGAGAGCACCGAGAAGTCACACTCCAGATGCGTGAGGAGTTAAAGGATAAAATATGCAAATAACATCTATGCAAGAGAAGAAAAACTCGAAATAAAACCCTATACCAACACATCTGACCAGCATGGTGTAGTTGTTGAATTTACCTCGTAGTGTGGAGGAGACTCGAGCCCAACAGTATTGCATATATCAGTTGAAATAAAAAGATAAAAAAATATATTTTTTTTTTTTCGTATATGATGATGATAATATTTTAGGCTTTTTATCATTTTAACCTGAGCGGTATGTATCTAGATTTAACAGGTAAACTTAAAATGTGATTTGAAACTCTAACCAGGCTTAAAAAATTATTTGATTGGTTTCAATAAAATATTATTGTCTCAATTTTAGGCAATGTGTTCTCTCAAAACGAGACAGATTGTGGACATAATCTATTACTAAAGCTTAATGAAGATTATTAAATTATATATACACCATAGAATTACTTTAATGAGATCATCAAAATATTACGAAAAATTTAAATAATAAATGGTTTTATTACACATTTTAATACCATATGACTCACCTTTATCTATCCAAAATTAATAATTACACGAAAGCGGAAAATTCGCATAAATATTTCAATGTTATTTTTGCAAAATTATAATTCTTCCGCTTTGGTATTTAATTGAGTTAAGGTTAATGTCAAATTCAAGGCCAAAGTCAGAGTATAACCATATTTGTTAGCATTAAATATAATAAAATCTATACAAGACCAGTTGAATTCATTATTAACTTGATATATTTCTTAATAAACAACTATTTTAAATGATAAATATTTGTACAAATTCAATGTGCGCGCGCATGACAGTGACATAATTTTACACATTTTTTACTGTCATTCATTTATTGCGTAACTTTGTAGCGTTCAGTAATGAAAACTATTATTTAATTGAATGGTATTACTTTGGCCATATTTAATAGTACGACACCAATCATTTCCTTCCATTCCCACAAATATAGTAATTGGTAAGAGGCAGTGTCAGTACCTACTTAGTTGGTAAAGCCAACTAAAGAAAAGATGTTAGTACATACATTAACTAAAGATAGAAAACTTAAAACTTTAGTTTTAAGTTTTCTATCTTTAGTTGAAATTTATTTCATACTAAGTACAAACTAACTACTTTTAAAGGTCTTGTGGAATGTAAAAAAAGCCTGTCACGCTAGAAGAGGCTGCCCATATATTAAATATATAATTACTTAAGAAATGTTACAATTAAAGTGATTTATTTAGTAAATTGTTTAAATATATTTAAAAGAACACACTAAAAATAAACAGACAGTATTTTTTTACAAATACGTTAAATTATAGTAAATATAAACAAGATAATATTTAGTAATAAATGGAGGTGCCGTATTCATAATAAATATTATTGCAATTTCTTTTTAAAGGTACGTATAGATAGTGAATCTTTCAAAAGTTGAGGCATTTTTTTTGTAAAACGTAACTCTCTTGTAGGTGAAATTAGTCTTACTAATAGTATATAGCACCTCTAAATTATTTTTACTTCTGGTGTGATATTTTTATGATTCGTATTTTAATTCATCAATTGTACAATTATTAAATTCGCCATGAAATCTTTCAATTTTCAGTAATAAGATATTTCCTTAATGACAAACATGTTCTTCCTTTTAGAAGTAGTAAGTATTAATACAAGTAGTGAATATCTAACCCAATTGTTATGCACTAGCCTCCTCGACATAAGATATAAAACACAGATTAACTTAGAAGACCTAACCAAAAAATAACATCTTTACAATAGATTTCTTATTTACTCTAATAAATAAAGTGCCTAAAGTACGCACTTTATTTAAAGAATCCCATTTTGGCATAATTTCATTTAGTTACGATGAATTGAGGCCAAATTCGTTTTAAAAATGTATATATTTAATAAATTTAAATTCATGTTGCAAGTTGTCAAAATTTGGCGAGAATATTATCATATAAAAATAGATTTCTTTTTTATTTAGCTGTGTTATAAACGCATACGCTATTAATAAATACCAAACTGGAATTTTAAAATTAAATCAAATATGTTTATGGTTATGAACTCTTATTAAATACTTTTTATAGGACAACGACCTCAAACTATGTACGGAATCGTAAGCAAAATATACCTGCTCCACATAATTAGTATTTATGATCTTTACCTCATCTCTATTCAGTATTGTGCTAATACCCGCCATTGGAATAAAATCTTTTTCGTAAAATATTATAGTTGAGTAGTTATTCACTATATTTATAATTTGTGAAAAATGAGAATTTTACAATGAAAAATAGGTGAGTATAAAAATTAAATCGTATGTGAAAGATTTTATTATTCCTATAAGTCGAATTATTGCCCATAATTCAATGTAAAATAAATAGTATTCTGATTTGCTAGGATTTAATTTTGTTAATTTAATTATATACTTCGTTCAATTAAGAGAGAAGAGAGTATTGTCCACTATTTAGACCCTGGGCAAGCTAGTATCGATCAATCAAAGGGCTTATTCAAGTCGTAATCAGGTCAGGAAACAGAAAATCGTAATTTATCTACTTTTATTATAAATATATATAAGATGAAATAAAAAATTAAAAGCATATATAATAGGCAAGCACGAATGTTTGCACACGTACCAAAACTCATTTAGTATTAATTATTATAGTGGTTATTAATATATATGTGTATTTGTACCATCATATTGCCATTGTTGAGTTAAAATAAGGTAAAAATTCTTAGAAATATTAACTTTAAATTATTAATATAACCTTAAAAATCAATACCATACTGGGTTATTTTTTTTGAGTATAGTCAATATTATAGGAGACATAATATACCACCCTGAGAGATACCACCTGCCATTATCAAAATTGACAAATGGACCCATTGCATTACCTTGAGGGACACTCAAGCCATTTACACATAGGACTCATATCACTACCTTGTGGCATACCTTTACAAATATTTTAACCTAATTAATTATAAATGACATAACTTTGTGAGGCAATTACCATTGGCAATTGATTGTTCTTTTTCAGAGCATATATGTCTCAATATTCAGCATGGAATTTCTTCTAAATCAATTAAATTAGCTTTATTTAGCTGTCCAAATAAGTTGGCCTAGGGTTTTTATTTCGAGATGTGCTTCTCTGGTAGTGATATTTTCAACACAGTTTAATTGATTTTTATGATACTCATGAAAAACAATGGGTAACCATTGTATTTTTACTCAGTTACCATACAGGGATTTCAATTGATAGCTCATATTTGTCATTGCCAATTTATGAATTCATTCATTTGATAATGAGTAAGAATACAATTCACCATCACCTATCTAGCCTGTGGATGATTATAAAAGTCAACTAAGGGATATAAATATATCTAACATCTATGCAAGAGATGAATAACTTGAAATAAAGCCCTATACCAACCTGTATGATTAACATGGTAGGTAAATTTTATTTCTATGTGTGGAAGTGTGGAGCCCAGCGTTAGAATATGTGAGCTGAGATGATGATGATGATGAATTAACCAATTAATCATTAACATGGCCATCATCTCAGCAACGCTGGTGTATATATTATACACAAGCGTTGGGCCCTGAACCTTCTTGCTATAATAGGATGAAAACTGACCTACTCTATTGTACGAGCCAAATGGGTTACTGTAATTATTTATTTCTTGCTTTCCTTCTCTTGATTCAATGTTATCATATCCTGTAGTCCTCTTCTTACTGTCTAGTCTTCTTCTTGAAACCCTTCTGCAAGTAAGTAGTTGGTGAATTATATTGTTATTTCTATCACCATATACAGAGACTTTCAGTACAATTATGTATATGTTCCGATAAATTAATATTATTCTCACTTGCTCATATAATCTGTTTTTAAAACATTTAAAGAAGATCTTGAAGTCCGTCTATTATTTATTGGTGTTTCTTATGGAGTAAATATAATTTTTAATAATAATATTATACTATAGAATTTCCTCTCCTTAGAATACTGGTTTATTACTAATTAATATTCCTATCATATAGCTGCTGTGTGGTAGCGGCTACGAATACTACCAACCCTTACTTTGCTTGTGGATGTCGTAAAAGATGACTGAAAGCCTTATAACGACCTGGGCCAACTCCATCGGATGCTATTAGGTCAACAATTACATTCACAAGGAGGGTTGACATCTGGCAGGCGGCCAGTCATAAAACTATTGCCAATAACTTTTACAATATGTACTATGAAAGAAGAATACATATTGTATCGACCACAAGTAATTGGGATAATGGTAGGAAAATGATGATGAAAATTCCTATCATCATACCCTAACAGGGTATGATACAACAACCTTATTATTATGGCATATTCTTTTAGCTTAGCGAGCAGTTTAGCAATTATTGCAGTATGTGGAAGTGGTGATTTTATTTTCATTTTTCGTTTTAATAAAAATAGGCAATATTTATTTCCTAAATAATTAGGTACTTCTTATTATCTTGGTTCATATTTCTACGTACCTTGACTAAGCTCGAGCTTTCTACACAATAGGTGGGAAATTGATCTACTATGCCATGCTGGTTAAACATGTTAGTTTAGTGTTTTATTTTGAATTTTTCTTCTCTTGCGTAGATGTTATATATATATATATATATATATATATATTTATCTCTTAGTCGTCTTTTACAACACCCATAGTTAAGATGAGGTGGATTGAAAAGGAAATGATTACAATGGTATCATATTGTCACTGTCTTAAAAAATATAATAATTTCTACAAACATTGCATAATGATATAAATGAAAAATATTTGCAAAATAAACTAAATAATCAGAATAATAAATTTACAAGTTGAATGTAGTTTGTTAACAGATAAATAATTAATATATTTTTTATAAGCTATATTCAGAATCTCATGTTTTCAAGTTATAGCTTTGAACTCTGCCTGAAAATTAATTACAAATGTTTGATGTGTAAATCAGAGAATTGTCCTCAAATTCTTGTACTGTTATTATAACCTAGGGCTTTATTATGTAAGCAATTAAGTTAAAAGTGGACTATCAAGGCTATCTGTGAAAAATTCATCCAACTTCACTGACAATAGCTTTTATGACTGTGTGTTGGCATGATTTTGCCAGTAACAAATAGATATGTACAAACAAAGATTAAATTGGATCAGTGTATTCTATATTGCTCTGTATTTAGTTCCAGTAAAGTGGGATATTGACTAGTATTTTAAGATTAGCTACTGTAACTGTACTTCTGGTTAATAATTTTATAAATTTAGAGAGTGTATTTATGAAAGTAATTAAAAAATCTCATTCAATCAGTTAAGTTTTAATAATTATTAATTTATTTATGGTTTTCAAATCAAATCTTGTATTTATCTCTCTGTTTAACTATTTTCAGATTTCTCAAATAAAATATGTAATAAACTATCACAATAACGACTTCAGAAACATCGGTTAACTGCAATGGCACCAACAAACAGAGTGGCTCCAGTGAAGAACCTTGTTATAAATATACGAAAATGTGAAATATGTAACAAGGTAATTTACATTCATGCTTATCGAATGCCTCAGTTTGTTCAGAAACTAAATAAGTTGATTTATTGTATTAGTTTTTATACTTATTTATTGTATTAGTTTTTTATACTAGTTGATTTATTATTCGCCAAGATATCCAATGTACGAAGGCAAGCAAGTTACTGCTCCCAATCCACCCAACAGTATTTAACCCCAACACTTTTCGTTAGACAGAAAGTGACTGGATCAGAATTTTTAAGCCTGAAGTTTCATTTCAAAACTTAATTGCATTTTTTTTTTCTCATCAGTTACTCCACGATCGGCCATCTTATAAGGCTCATATGAAATCACATACAGATGGTCGCCCCTATGCCTGCGATATCTGCCCTTACAAATGCAGGGTGAAGAAATATCTTTCTCGGCATAAAAGAAAAGTTCATACTAAAGCCAACGGACCAGAATGTCCTGTTTGCGGCAAAGTATTCCACTACAGTTCTAGCTTGCGTAATCATTTGAGAGTACATACAGGTATGTAAATATTTTTTTAAGAACCGAGGGAGTATTTGTAGTTTCAGATATTATCATCCCAGCTTCTTATCGACCTGGGCCAGCACCACCTGATGCAGTTTGGTCAACAATTACATTCCCAAGGAGGGTTGACGTCAGGCAAGCGGCTGGTCATAAAACACCAATAACTTTTGCAATATGTAGGACGAGGAGTACCTATTGTATAGACACCAAGTAATTGGGATAAGAGCAGGTGAAAGATGATGAGATATTATCATCCCAGCTCATATACGTTCCTCAGCAAGGTTCAAGCCTTCTCCACAATAGGAGGGAAAGTGATCTACTATACCACGCTGGTCAGACGTTTTGGTATAGGGTTTTATTTCAAGGTTTTCTTCTCTTATATGTTATATGCATATTATGTCACTAAGTTAGTCTTCTGGGTTCAATCTTACGCAGGACAATATCTTTTGCGATCCATTTTTTTTTCTGAGTCTTAGTGTAATTTGTCTAGGTTAATTCTATATTTGTAAAGTCCCCCGCAACACAATTGATTTTTTCTGAATCTTAGTGTAATTTGTCTGGGTTAATTCTATATTTGTAAAGTGCCCCGCAACACAATTGATTTTTTCTGTGAGTCTTAGTGTAATTTGTCTGGGTTAATTCTATATTTGTAAAGTCCCCCGCAACATAATTGTTTTTTTTTCTGAGTCTTAGTGTAATTTGTCTGCGTTAATTCTATATTTGTAAAGTCCCCCGCATTACAATGATTAATTCCTTAGTGCAAAGTGATGTTTAAGAAAAAAACAATTATAAGAATTATTTTCTTCCAGGTGAAAGACCATTTTCATGCGACGTATGCAAAAAAACATTCAGTTCCACATACTGTCTGTCTGTGCATAGATTGATACATACTGGTAAGTTCTATCTCAGCTCACATATGTCCCACTACTGGGTCTCAAGCCTCCTCAACAATAGGAGGGAAATTGACCTACTATATACCACACACATCAGTATAAGCTGTGGTAGCGGTTACGAATACTACCAACCCTTACTTTGTTTGTGGATGTCGTAAAAGACGACTAAGAGCCTTATAACGACTTGGGCCAACTCCATCTGATGCCGTTTGGTCAATAATTAAATTCCCAAGGAGGGTTGACGTCTGACGGGCGGCTGGTCATAAAACTATTGCCAATAACTTTTACAATATGTACTATAAAAGAAGAGTACATATTGTATCGACCACAATTAATTAGGATGAGAGTAGGAGAATGATGATGATTAGTATAATTTTCCTTCTCTTGCATAGATGTTTGATACATATTATATTCCTCGGCCTTCTTTTACTACGCCAAAGGACAAAATAGGGGGTAATGAATTGTATTCTTACTCCATCACCCAACGAAGATTAATACTGGTAAGTTTAACAGAATTTTTTGTTGCCTGTGATAGCAGAAAAGCATCTCGAAAGAAGATAAAGACACTGATGGCCCAAATGCTGATATAAAGATACAGTACTGTAAGTTATGAAGTTACACGTCGTTCCTTCCGTCGCCCAGTTTGAACAGGATGTGACAGCACCACAGCTCTAACCCCTCTTACTTCTTGTTTTTGTGTATTGGCAATCAGCTACTTATACGAGCTATTGGTGCCAGTGTCGAGTTATAATTATCTTTACGTTTTTAGTCTTTCAGGTCAGTCATAGTCTAAGTCAAATTGTCGCCATCAACAGTGCTATGGCCACACTGTTAATGGTATCTTGTGGGAATTTTGATGGAAAACGTTGTAAAGCACTTTTATATGATATTCACTACATCCCAGTAGTTCCGCCGCATCACATTACATAAAATGTCAAAATTATCTAATATAACACGTTAAAACACTAAGATATCGAATATAATACAAGAGCACCACATGACGTTTTCAGATTCAAACCCCTCTTACTTTGGAGTTCCGTCTCTTAGCTCATCTAATGAAGATTAGTGTCAAATTGCTGTTAATGTGATAAGATCTGTCTACGTGATTGTTGTACTAATATGGGAGAGGCTGACAGGACTTTTGACGGGAATTTGAAAATGTCATGTGGTGCTCTTGTATTATATTCGATATCTTAGTGTTTTAACGTGTTATATTAGATAATTTTGATGGCATTTTATGTAATGTGATGCGGCGGAACTGCTGGGATATAGTGAATATCATATAGAAGTGCTTTACAACGTTTTAGTTTTCCATCAAAATTCCCACAAGATACCATTAAAAGTGTGGCCATTGCACTGTTAATGGCAACAATTTGACTTAGACAATGACTAACCTAAAAGACTAAAAACGTGAAAATATTTATAACTTGACACTGGCACCAATAGCTCGTATAAGTAGCTGATTGCCAATATATAAGAAGAAGAAGAAGAGAGGATGACATATTTTTGAAGAATGATCAAGAAAGATGATGGGCTTATTGTTAAGATACCAACGAACGTGCCAATTGTAGCTAGCTCCGTTTCCAAGTAAAACAATAATTTGTTGTTAGGAATCTGTGTGTGTAGGATGTTGTCTCTCCCGCCGGGCTGGCCACGGATGAGAAGGAAGCGGTACCAGTGGCCGGCCTAATGGCGACGAGGAGAGAACACGGTGGATTATTGGAACTACGCGCTGCCCTACCGTTGCCCCGGATGGAACGGGCGCTGCGTGTCCGGACCATGGCCTACCCAAAAAAAAGGATGTCTAAAAATCAAATAAAAACGGCTTTACTGTCAAAATATTCATGTTTCTATTTTCAGAGATTTTGGCTCTGCGTTTATGTGTCAGTGAACCTACTTTTATATATATATATATATATATATATATATATATATACATATATATTAGGGGTGTGCGAATAATTCGAACTTACGAATTATTCGTTCCGAATCGAATATTAATATTCGATTCGAAACTCGAATCGAATAATTCGAAATTTCGAATTATTCGAAAGTGCCCGAATAATTCGAAAAATTTCGAATTATTCGAATAATTTCGAATTATTCGAAAAATTTCGAATTATTCGAATAATTTCGATTTTTTCCGAATTATAATATTCGCAAATTTTTATTGTATTTTAAATTCGGAGTTTGTTATGTTCGATATTCAAATATGACATTCAAATTGTGGGAACAATAGAAAATCCAATGATATTTCGATAATTCGCAAATTATTCGAAATTTTTCGAATTATTCGAAATTTTTCGAATTATTCGATTTTTTCGAATTATTCGTCGAATTTCGAATAATTCGAAAATTCGAATTATTCGATTCGAATTTCGAATCGAATATTAATATTCGATTCGATTCGATTCGAACGATATTCGCACACCCCTAATATATATATATATATATGTATATATATATATATACTAGCAGACCTGGCCTGGCCGGCAGCGTTGCTGTGACTGAGGTAGCCTCAGAAACACGTGGTGGTTATGTTAATAAATTGTAGCTTATATGAAACGTTTTGACGTTCAACATAGCGCCATCTATTAAATACTTACTCAATCCAGTCAACAGATACCGCCATCTGTTAGAATCGTTTGGAGATAATTGTGACTGTCAAATAATAGATAAATGATGTGCAATAAAATAATATTGCGACTATAAATTGAGATAGCAATAGCAGCGTGTAGCAATACATAACGCAGTGCTTGTCCCAACATTACTGTATGGAAGCGAGAGTTGGGTATGCAGAAAAGAGTATGAAAGTAAAATTAATGCGGTCGAAATGCGATCTCTTCGGAAAATCTGTGGAGTTAGGCTGACCGACCGAATTCGTAACGACGACGTAAGAGAGCGAGTAGGTATGAAAGAGAGTATTGGTGTAAAGATGCGAAAGGGAATGCTCCGATGGTTCGGACATGTGTTTAGAATGCCGAACGAACGTCTGGTTAAGAAGATATACAATGCGAAAGTGGAAGGATGTAGGTACCGAGGGAGACCGAGACTAACCTACCTAGACCAGATCGGTCAGGTACTGAAGGAAGGTGGAGTCAAGAGTCTCCGAAACCGGCGAGCGTGTATGAAGAGAATTATGAATGTTGAGGAAGCGAGTGAAGTATGCAGAGATAGAGTTCTCTGGCACTCTGTTCTCTCTGCCTACCCTGCAAGGGATATGGCGTGATGATATGTATGTATGTATAAATTGAGATGGAGGCTATGCTATCTTTTAAGTTGGATCAAACCACACATGCTGTGCAAATTTGATTAAAATCGATTAAGTACTTTAGGAGTCCATCGAGGACAAACAACGTGACGCGTAATTTATATATTAAAGAAGATATGTGTATGTGTAATATATATATATAAACGTATATTTTTTTAGATGAAAAGCCATTTGAATGCAAGTTCTGCGATTATGCCTGTAGAGATAGTTCTACTCTAAGGAAACACCAAGAGAGACATATGGGGATATACAAAACGTTCCCCTGTGGAAAGTGTAAGAGAACGTAAGTAAATTACTTCTATGTTATACAAAAAGTCCATATAAATTGTACGAAGTCAAATCAAATTTGAAGTCAAATCAAATTATCATTGTAATTGTTACAAATTCAAATAAAATTGTGTTTGAAGTTCTTTCATCATAAGATAAGGAATTTAAGGCTATTGGCATCGCTGCAAAAAATGGAATAATCAAAAATAAAACTGCATACAGTCCAGACACTTTTGTAACTGCCCGCGGCTTCGCCCGCGTAAAAAGTTACTTTCCTAGCGTTTTTCATCCCCTATTTTTATTTTACCCTTTAAGGGTAAATTTTTTACAAAATTTTAATGTTATATTTATTTAATCAATAGCCTAAAACTAAATTTCAAGGCTTTAAAAATGACAATACTTCCTTACAACTTTGCATCCCCCTTTACAACCCTTTTTTGCATTAAAAGTAGCCATGTCCTTTATCAGGCTCTAGACCATCTGTGTACCAAATTTCATTTAGATCCGTTTAGTAGTTTTAGCGTGAAAGAGCGACAAACAGACAGAGCTACGCTTTAAAAATATTAGTGAAAAAAAAAAATTGCACTCTGATCGATTTTTTTTCTAGCCTATCATTACAAGTAGGACTAGTAGGGTCACCTGTCTTTGTTTTCGGGAACGGTCCCCTTCCACCCTGTATATGAGCTGAGCTGAGATGATGATTAGTATACATATGTAAATTTTTTTCAGATTTAAAAGTAAAACGACATTGCAGGTGCATATAGATGAAGCGCATTATGGTGTAGACAGGCGACAGATACCCTGCGAAATATGTGATAAAATGTTTAAGACAAATGGTGCTGTGAGAATACATATTGTGAGTTTTTATTCTATTTATAACTAGCGACCCTATCCGTTTGGTGACGGAGTAAGAATACAATTCACCACCCCCTATCTTATCTGTGAGTGATTGTAAGAGACGACGAAGGGATATAAAACGCATATAACATCAATGCAAGAGAAAGTAAACTCGAAATAAAACCCTATACCAACACGTCTGACCAGCGTGGTATAGTAGGTTAATTTCCCTCCCATTACGGAGGAGGCCCGAATCCAACAATGGCACATATATGGGCTGTGATGATGATGATGAACTAGCGACCCACCGGGATCTCGCTTAGGTATTTGATCGTTTTGTCCCGCATTTTTAACCGACAAAAAAACGGAGGAAATTCTGAAGGTTTTAGGAGGTTGTCAAGTCGACGTTTTCATGTATGACCACGCTCAATTTTTTATAGAGTAGTCCGATTTTGCTATTTTTTTTTATTGGAAAGGCCGAAGTTCTTGCCATATAAATTTGGAAAATAATTCCAACCCTAAGGGTAGGAAAACAGGAAATGATTTATAGTTTATTCACAGATTTTATTATAACCACAAAAAATATAAAATAAATCTTTTTAACAAAAAAAAAAAAATTAAAACGCCGAAAAAAAACTGAAAAGCAAAAAATAATAAACTTTGTTTTTATTGACCTTAATAACTAAGTTATTAAACTAATTTAAGCACACCTAAGTAATTTTGAATCAGCGCCAAACAATCAATGAACAATTCTCTCTCTTCCTCTCTCTCTCTCTCTCTCTCTCTCTCTCTCTCCCTCTCTCCCTCCCTCTCTCGCTCTCTCTCTCTCTCCCTCTATCCCTCTCTCTCCCCCCCTCTCTCCCCCCCTCTCTCGCCCTCTCTCTCTCTCTCCCTCTCTCCCTCCCTCTCTCTCTCTCCCTCTCTCCCTCCCATTCTCTCTCTCTCCCCCTCTCCCTCTCTCTCTCTCTCTCTCTCTCCCTCTCTCTCTCTCTCTCCCTCTCTCTCCCTCTCTCTCTCTCCCTCTCTCTCTCTCGTGCCGTGTTTCTCGTGTCGCATTTCATCTGTAAAAACGTTCCCTTCATGCGCGCAAAGAAGTTTCACTTCAAAATACACGTAACAAAAAAACGTTACAATACAAAATTTCTCCCATACGTCGATAAAAAAGTTTTACTTCAATACATACATACATATCATCACGCCATATCCCTTGCAGGGTAGGCAGAGAGAACAGAGTGCCAGAGAACTCTATCTCTGCATACTTCACTCGCTGCCTCAACATTCATAATTCTCTTCATGACTCTTGACTCCACCTTCCTTCAGTACGTGACCAATCTGGTCTAGGTAGGTTAGTCTCGATCTCCCCCGGTACTTACATCACTTCAATAACTTTGTAAAAAATTTTGTGTTATCCTTAAAAGATAAAAATATATCCTCGCAGACTGTTTTGTTGATATTTTCAAGATATACAATTTCGTAGTATATTTCTTAGATCTATTTCGTAAGGTTATCCGTGTGGTGATGGAGTAAAATTACAATTCACCACCCCCTATCTTACCCGTGGGTGATCGTAGGAGACGACTAAGGGATATAAAATGCACATAACATCTATGCAAGAGAAGAATAAAATTAAAATTCTTTGAATTTTCAACTTTTCTTTATTAGTCTATTTATTAATATCCATGTATCACGACGTAAGAGAGCGAGTAGATATGAAAGAGAGTATTGGTGTAAAGATGCGAAAGGGAATGCTCCGATGGTTCGGACATGTGGAGAGAATGCCGAACGAACGTCTGGTTAAGAAGATATACAATGCGAAAGTGGAAGGTTGTAGGTACCGGGGGAGACCGAGACTCACCCACCTAGACCATATTGGTCACGTACTGAAGGAAGGTGGAGTCAAGAGTCTCCGAAACCGGCGAGCATGTATGAAGAGAATTATGAATGTTGAAGAAGCGAGTGAAGTATGCAAGGATAGAGTTCTCTGGCACTCTGTTCTCTCTGCCTACCCTGCAAGGGATATGGCGTGATGATATGCATGTATGTAATATCCATGTATTATACATATAAACCTTCCTTTTCAATCACTCTGTCCATTGACGATAACCGACATTAAAATATGTTGTGTAATTTAAAATATCTGTTGAAATATATTCAGAAACAGATAAATAATATTGTTTTTAATTCGGCAATGGATAGATCGTGGTAACGATCAAATGCAATTTAGGGAGGCGCTTCTTTAAAAAAAAAACTATTCAGAGAACGGTGCACAAGGGTTGCTTCGGATCTTAGGTTATTTAAAAACAAATAGATTTTTGCTGGTAGAATGGTCCTTGAGAGTTGGTTCGAATGTTATTATTTAAAGCAGAGCGTGTTGAAAAACAAATATTTATTTTTTTGTGAGAACTATTTTTGGGATTTTTTTTTCGGATCTTCACTGTTCAGTTTTTAAAAACATTTATTTTTGAGGGCAGTTATCTTTAAAAAAATATTTCCCGTTTCTTTTCAGAGAACGGTCCATGAAAGATCCGAGCGGATACAATGCGAGATATGTGATCGCCTCATCAGCAAGAACAATATAACGACCCATCTCAAGACTCACGTTGACATCAGACCCTATAAATGCGACTTCAAAAATTGCGGCAAAACTTTTAAAAACAAGGTATGCATTTTTTTATAATCTTTAATGGGAGACGAGTTGACAGCCCACTTGATGGTAGGCAGTAATTTATGCTTATCATCATCAGCATTATTTTAGCCCATACAAATACCACTGTTGGATTCGGCCCTACTCCACAATGGGAGGGCAATTGATCTGATATTCCACGTTCAGATGTGTTGGTACAGTTCGATATCGAGTATTTCTTCTTTTGTATCGGTTACCTATACCCCCTACTAGTTTTACGATACCCAGGGTCAAAAGAGGGGATGGTTAATCGTATTCATACTTTAGAAACACATGGCAAATTAATGATTCAGCTTGTTGCTTGATTCTTCAGTCCTACTATGGACACAGCCAGATCTACGCTTATGGTGGGTTTTTCTGTATCAAATTACTTAAACGTGGCATTTATGTGTGAATGTGGTACTAATTCGTGCTTACTACTAGATATAAATGGTTGAATCAGCAGTTAACCTCAAAATAAGTTATTGATTTATAGAAAACAAGCAAACCAAGCCCATTGGTTTATTTGTAGAAGCTGCCCGGTGGCGTGTTACATCACTGGGAATAGCATTTAAAACTCCGTAAAAAAATACATATACATACCAATTTTCATAATGATAAACCTGTGTGGTAGCGGTTACGAATACTACCATCCCTTACTTTGCTTGTGGATGTCGTAAAAGACGACTAAGAGCCTTATAACGACCTGGGCCAACTCCATGTGATGCCGTTTGGTCAACAATTACATTCCCAAGGAGGGTTGACGTCTGGCATGCGGCCAATCATAAAACTATTGCCAATAACTTTTACAATATGTACTATGAAAGAAGAGTACATATTGTATCGACACCAAGTAATTGATCGGAATCGTTTCTGAGGATATTTTGCTTATACAGGGATGATACAGGCTTGGGGGCGCTGTATCGTTGATTTGGGGCCTCCGTAGCCTGGGAGGCCCGTATCATAGATACAGCTGATGCGACAGTATCCAACCCCTTATATCTATTGTATATTTGATCAAATTTTTAATATTTTCAGTCTGCAATACAAAAACACAGCGTTATTCATTATCCCGAACGCCATTATCAATGTGAATTTTGTGATAGTAAATTCACTAGAATGATTCGTTTGAAAAAACATAAACTGCAGCATGTAGCGAATGGATACACTTGTGACCACTGCGGTGGATCGTAAGTATATTTAATTTTTAATATCTGAACGACTGAGCCTACCTTCAGTATTTTCTTTTTAATATTTTTTAGAAAACATATTTATTAAAATTACCGCGAGTTTGACACATATTAAACAATTGTATTTTCGGCAATACTCACGCGTTAGAGTCGATTCAGTGCACGTCGGGGGCTCGCAGACGCAGCTGCGCACTCGCCCTGATATGCTCGAAACCTGGGTCGACATAATCGACTCTAACGCGTGAGTATTGCCGAAAATACAATTGTTTAAAACATATTTAGATATTACCTGCATATCAGATATCGAACTTCCGTGCCAAATTCCCACGCAGAACAATTGAGCGATTCACAAATTATTATTCTGAGTCTGGATGTAATTTGTTTGTGTAAATTATATATTTGTAAAGTCCCCCACAAGCAACACAAGGATTATACAAAGATTATTTCCTTACTGCAGGGTGGTGTTTTTTTTAAAAAGAAATTCTTCATTCTCCTACTCTTATCCCAATTACTTGGTGTCGATACAATATGTACTCTTCTTTCATAGTACATATTGTAAAAGTTATTGGCAATAGTTTTATGAACGGCCGCCTGCCAGACGTCAACACTACTTGAGAATGTAATTGTTGACCAAACGACATCAGATGGCGTTAATCCAGGTCGTTATAAGGCTCTTAGTCGTCTTTTACGACATCCACGAGCTAAGTAAGGGTTGGTAGTATTCGTAGTTGCTACCATACAGCTCAGCTTTTTTAAAAAGAAATATTAAAATATAATTGATTTTAAATAAAAGTAACTTTTACTGATTCTATCGCGTTTGTATTTGATTTTTAACTTCCCGACGTTTCTAACACTTTACAGTCATCATGGTCACGGGATGACTAAGTTGTTTCACGTCTAACAAGTCATCATTATTACAGAGATTTATATCTACCCGTAACCGTGTTAGTTCAGGCAGGAGGCTGGTCATAAAACTATTGTCAATAACTATGCAATATGTACGATGGAAGTGAAGTATATCCTTTTTTCTTATTGGCGTCGGGCGACAGTACCTCACGCTCCGCTAATCCGTCCGGGGTGACAGAGAAACGGCGCTCGAACCCGTTGACCCGGCATAGAATATACGTCTCGACGCCGAGCGGATGGATCCCTGGAGCAAGGTCTTTTTCTTCAGTGGCCATATATTACGTCGACCGCGAGTAATTGGGATAAGATCTGGAGTATTATGACTTTTTGATCTCTTATAAAAAAAAGTAACCTACATAAATCGAGTTATCGTCATTGAAATCTCAAAAATGGTTGATATAATAATAAAATATTGTTTCTATCAACAGATTTTCAACGAAGTATTTTTTGAGAATGCATTTAGCTAAAAAGCATGGTAGAAAATGTGAGAGATATGTTTGCGACGAATGTGGTTCAACACATTTCAGTAAAAGATCAATTATTTTACATATCAAATACGGCCATGGACATCGTTATGTGAGTAATTTAGTTATCTACATTTCAGCTGATTAATGTCCCACTGCTGGGCTGGTGCCTCCTCCACAATGGGAGGCAAATTGACCTACCATACCACGCTGATCAGATACGGGAAAGTAATTTTACTAAAGAACTATTTTTTTATGATTTTTATACTCTTTGACGGTCGTAGTATACCAAGAACCCTCCTCTGCATTCCATGGACAGGTTAAAATAAAGCTTGAATAAAATATAATTGGACTTTCTCAATTAATCAATCTTAACTTGACCTTGTGTTGCATATTTAAAGAAGTTTGAATTTTATTTCTTTACTGCAAGCTTTTTAGGATTCCGTACCCAAATGGTAAAAGCGGGACCCTATTACTGAGACTTCGCTGTCCGTCCATCCGTCTGTCACCAGGCTGTATCTCAAGAACGGTGATAGCTAGACAGTTGAAATTTTCACAGATGATGTATTTATATTGCCGCTATAACAACAAATACTAAAAATAAAATATGTAAATATTTAAAGGGGGGCTCCCATACAACAAACATGATTTTTTTACCGTTTCTTGCTTGATACTAATAACTATGACATGTAGACGCTTTAACTATTCACAGAATATTTAGTTTTATGTTCTCTTTAAATATAATTAATTAAAATAAAATAAAAAATTAAGGTGGCTCCCATACAATAAAAGAGGTTTTTTTTTATATATAACGGTATGAAACCATTCGCGCGCGAGTACAACTCGCACTTGGCCGACTTTTTGCAAATAAATTACTGACTATACACTGTAGAGATTTAGCATTCTAATCGTTGGTTCGATTCCTACATAAAACGATACTTTGTTCAATCCACAAAGTGTTGATCTGAGTCTGGGTATAATTTGCGTCCGTCATATTGAATATTTGTAAAGTCCTCCGCAATAAAAGTATCATTTCCTTAGTGTTATTGATTTTTTTTTTATTTTTGCAGGAAAGAAACTGTCGTATATGTGGTGATATGTTACAAAATAATTCATTCCTGACCGAACATTATTTAACAGCTCACAAAGTCAAATATATCATTAAGAATGAGTAAGTTAACTTTTTTATATGATATTTCTATAAATGTTGTGTGATAGCGGCTACAAATACTACCAACCCTTACTTTGCTCGTGGATGTCGTAAAAGACGACTAAGAGCCTTATAACGACCTGTACCAACTACACGTGATGTCGTCTGATCAACAATTACATAGACAAGTAGTGCGTGCGTGTGAAGTCACACAGACACGGCCACACACAACAACCGTTGTCAACAAGTATTACCTCATTTGGTCGAGACCATGGAAAAAGTAATCTCGAATTTAAATCGACAAAGTTACATGTTAAAAATGTAAAATCATTGCACATTATCCATCTGTCCGTCCCAATCATCACATCCATTGTCATCGCCTAACATTTCATCCATCCTCATAGGCCTCCCCATCACATCCTTTGTCATCCATTACCACTCATAAGGATTAGGAGTAGGGATCTGTTCCCAATCATACCGTTCGTAATCACTTATGGAGGTGAGGAATATGGAGCTACTCCTACTCATACTCATTAATTTGAATATAGTCTAGAGTATTTGTATTTTTATTATTATAATTATAATTTAACAAGTTAATAGAGAATAAAAAATGCAAGCATATTCTCTGTTACAGAAAAAAAATATAAGATCACCTAATAACAGGAACTACTTAAGCTTCAAAGGTATGCCACAAGGCAGTATTCTTTGCCCAATATTATTTTTGATTTATATAAATAACTTATTTGCTATTTTTAGGAATTTATGTATCCGCACGAATTTATCATTTGTGGTTTAGGCAGAGGTTAACTACACAGATGGCGTAGTGGTTAAAATATCGACGTTCCGTGCCAGTGCCGTAGGTTAAATTCCTGTGTAGGACAATATTTTTGTGATCCACAAAATGTTGGTCCGAGTCTGGATATAATTTGTCTGCGTTAATTATATGTTTGTAAAGTCCCCCGCAATACAAGGATTATTTCTTTAGTCCAGGGTGGTATCTGTTAAAAAAAATCAGGAAAGATGATGATTGCCACGATGCTATGCTAATAATTCCTTGGTGGTTTTATACTATTCCCATTGGAAAATGAAGAATAATGACACATTCCATAACTCAACACTGCACAATTTTCAGTCCCACCCAATATAATTGGAGCTTATTAAAGTTAGGCCTGATTTGATTATTTTGCTTAGCAAATCCTAGCATTATTTTATTTTATTAAAGTCTGCACTAAGAAAATAATCATTGTGTTGCGGCGGACTTTACAAATATTTCATTAGAGGACATAAATCACAGACTCAGAACAACTTTCTGAGGACCGCACAAAATATTGTCCTGCGTGGACATTGAAAATATGAAACTGGTATAATATATTCAAATTGAGGATCCCACGTTCGCAATAACCTCTGTACTAACAAGACCGTAGAAGGCAATTAATAATTTCAATTCTCTTTATAGACATAATATTACAATAAAGAAGGAACAAGAAGAAGTAGATATGACCGATCATTTTGATTTTAATTACGACGTTCAGAAGATCGAGGTTGAGGGTAAGTGGTTATTTCAAGTCATCATTCCAGCCTATCTCCGTCCACTGCTAGACGTAAGTCTACCTCATGTGACGTAACAGAGAGCGGTCCTGTGCCGCTTGCATCCAACAACGGCCAGTAACCTTCACCAGGTCCGGTTTTCTCTCAGGACAAGTGAAAGAAAAAATATCTTTAACGTTACGAAGTGTTCTTACGGATCTTCTAGTTCGGTTCTTTTCAAATACAAAACTATTTTTCGTGGGCCATTTTTATGGCCTGGATATACCCCGACCGTACCATCTGGGACTACGAAAGGGCAGCGTACGACCCCACAAGCCACCGTATTCTTTTTTTTTTATTAGGTGGCTTCATCCGTTAATGTGCTTCGTTCGGTGAGCAAGAGAGCCAGAAGCTCAACTTTCTGAGTGAGTTTGTGGTTTTTATTGGTAGATCTACCTGTGCCCTGGTATAGGAAAGGTCTATGGGCGGCAGTAACACTTACCATCAGGTGTGCTGCTTGCTCGTTTGTTACCATCAGCATTGAAAAATAATATTATTGCAACAATTATTGTAATAATGCATGACTTTTCTTCTTAAGAATATGTTTCTATATTTTAGACTCCATATTAAAAAATATTAAGAGAATAAATATTTATTTATAAAAAATCTATACTACACTGGTCAGACGTGTTGGTATAGGGTTTTGTTTCGAGTTTCTCTCGCATAGATGTTATATTCATTTTATATCCCTTAGTCGTCTCTTACGATCACCCACGGGTAAGATAGGGGGTGGTGAATTGTATTCTTATTCCATCACCACACTGACAATATTTTTCTCTTAAAATGCTGGACAGATTTTGATAAAATTTGTGTATATTCAGATGGATTTAGGAAGCATTTAGATTGGAAATTGGACCCATTAGATGGGGCGACAATCGATTTCAAAGAATTTTATATATTTTTCCTATTTAGATTTTAACAAAACAGTGTCTATTGAATCGGCTAGTTAGTCCAAAGAAGACTAACTTTGATATATTTTTTTTTACAGAACATGTCCCCAATTTGGATGATCCGAGCAAGTCTATGACGTATACTAAAACTGTGCTGGAGGTAGACCTTTCCAAGAGTATTATAAGTGCTGATGTCACTGAGAAGACCTTCGATGAGTTCTATAGACAAGCTCTGAATAAGTCCAAAAGTACAGGTAAGTACTGTTTTGATAACTAAACTTTTTTTTTCTTCTTCTTTGTAAGATAACATCAATATTTCCCGTGGGTGATCGTAAGAAACGACTAAGGGATATAAAACGCATATAACATCTATAAAAGAGAATGAAGACTCGAAATAAAACCCTATTTTGTTTTTTTGCGTTAGACTATGGATGCGTCTCGCCCCGCCAAATCGGTCCGGGGTGACGGAAGGGAGGCGCGTGACCCCATAGACCCACCATGCAAATTCCTCTCTTCGCCGTGCGAGCGGGCCACCGGTACCCGATCTTTGTCTTCGGTCGCCCGCCCGGCGGTTTATCCTCGCGGGTTCCTCTCGATTAAATAAAAAAAAACCTTATACCAACACGCCTGACCAGCGTGGTATATTAGGTCAATTTCCCTCCCATTATGTAGGAGGCCCGAGCCCAACAGTGGGACATATATGAGCTGAAATGATGATGAGATGTAAAAGTATAATAATATTATTAATTTTGAATATTTTTTCTAGAATATATACCGGAATATGCTGACATTGAAACGACTCTAGAATATTCAGAGAAGGTTCTAGAAGAAGATATTTCAAGAAGTGTCGCTGAGAGAAATAAAATACCAGCGTTGAACTCATTCGACGAATATTTTTTGAATCAAAATGATGACATATTAATGAAAGGTTAGTTATTATCTTTAAATGTGGCATCACCCCCTTTAAACTAGCGAGGAGGAAAATCGACTAAGGGATGCTTCAAAAAGGAAGAGCGGTATTAATTTTTTTGGGTGAGATTCATTGTCTAAACTGTGGTTTTGACGTGATAAAGCGATGAACGTCGGCTGCACGAAAAAGTGTCACGTTCCGTCTAAACCGAGCGTGCAAGCGAGAGCGAGGAGCAAACGATAGAGAGGCACGATCGGTGTAAGCGTTCAGCTTGTGACGAATCTCTCTTCCACTCCATCGCCTGATGCGTCCTAGTAGAATAGCGACAGCGCACAATCTACAGATGAACTGTTTTGTAAGTTGAAGTAAAAAGTTAATATGGTTGCTATTGTTTATTACAACAACATCCATCCATCAGCCCGTAAACGTTCACTGTTGGACATAGGCCTCACCAACAATAACAAAAAATGCAACAAAAAAAATAATTCTTGCATTTTAAGAATTTGACATGACATGACGCTTTGTCATGTCATTTCGTGTGGTGACGGAGAAAGAATACCATTCACCACCCCCCTATCTTACCTGTGGGTGATCGTACGAGATGACTAAGGGATTTAAAACGCATATAACATCTATGCAGGAGAAGGGTAACTCGAAACAAAACCCTATACCAACATGTCTGACCAGCAAGGTATGGTAGGTTTATTTCCCTCCCATTACGGAGGAGGCCCGAGCCCAACAGTGGGACATATATGGGCTGTGATGATGATAATGATGATGAATAAAAGTATGCAATTTTTCATCAATGTTTTCATCACGTAAAATCGTCTACAAACCTACTTTACACACAAACATCTGTTTTGATTAGCTTTTAATGAGAGTAGAATAAATGTCTTTTCTTCTTTCATTTCCTCCTTCAATGGAGATCAATAGCCTGACGGATGGATGGATTTTCTATTTAAAAACTTATCTTAACCAGGTATAACGCAAGGCAAAGTGGACAAAACCAAATTGGGTAGCATACAGAAGACCCTTGATAAAATACTGAACGTAACCAGAGCGCGGAAATCCATTGAAGTATTAGAAAGAATGAGACAAGAGTATAATAAAAGAATTCATATGGCTTATAGAAGTAAAGAGAAGAAAGGTAAGAATACAATTCACCATTGCCTATCTTACCAGTGATGTCGTAAGAGATGACTAAGGGATATAAAATGCATATAACATTTATGCAAGAGAAGGAAAACTTTAAACAGAACCCTATCCGTCTGACGAGGTAGTATAATAGGTCAATTTCTCTTATATAGGAGGCTCGAGCCCAACAGTGGGACATATATGAGCTAAGATGATGTTGAGATAATTTAAACATCAATATTAATATTGATAAACCAACTGTACCAACTACATCTGATGTCGTCTGATCAACAATTACATAGACAAGTAGTGTGTGCGTGTGACGTCACACAGACACGGCCACACAACAACTGTTGTCAACAACTATATACAATATGTACGATGTAAGTACAGTATATATTGTGGGACGAACATATGTAATTGGGGATAAGAGTAGGAGAATGATTAATGTTGATCAATCAACCATTCATGTTATGCCATGCTACACTTAAGTGTCACCTAAATTTTTAATATCGTTTATGAGAACGGTTTTAATAAAAATATATTACAATTTCAGAAACAACACAAATTAAATATTATCAAAAACCACAAAACATAGACAACAATTCAAATAGTGATAATATTCATGAAGAAAATGACGATAGAAGCAATGTTGATGATAATACATCGAAAGATGATAAAGAATCATCACCAAAACATGATAACGTTAATGATTGTGATGATCCTTCACAGAATAATGATGATAGATCAAATACAGATGAAACGAACATGATTGAAAGCAATAATGTAGATGATGTAGAGAACGATGATGAATCTAGACCGAAACGTGTTAAAAGAACTAAAACGGTGACGAGAGATGAAGATGATGATGATGAAGAATCAAATGATGATGCTAATAAGAATGGGAAACTGAAATTCGACGGGCATGAATGCTATAAGTGTTTTAAGGTAAGTTAATCAAAACACCGAAGAGAGGTATCTGGTAACGATGGTCAGTCCAACAAAAAAGGTACAAATACAAAGCTTCTTAAGGGAGAGCTTTGGAATTCTGATCGGTTAACCAGTGTAACCAATTCTGGAAAGTATTTACCCCCAAATTAATGTCAATAATCCCTTAATTAGCCCTAATTCCTTTGAAAATTCCCAAAAAGGTTCTGTAAAAAAATTATATTCTGTAATTTTTTTCTTCTATTCTTTATTTATGTATTATTTAACACTTGAATTAAAAAATAAAATTATGCATGCGTACAAAGTACACATATCAGACGTGAAACTTCATTGAGAAACTAATTTTTAAATCTAGTGTTATCTAATTTTAAAAAGTAGTTGTGGGAGTAAGTCCGCTTAAACGACATGCTATCCCTACTCCGCTGGGTAAAGTACTCTTCGTTCGAATCGACCGTGATAGGGGCAAGAAAAAGATTGCGCGTAACTGAAAAATGTCACGGTAATTTTTTTTCCAACGCCAATAAAGTTTCACTTCAAAAACTAATTTCATTATCCTCTGGTTGAGATTTTTGAAAACATACTCGTATATTTTGATCAGTATATAAAAATCATTTTATTTATGGTGGCCAACGAGCAAGCAGCGCACCTGATGGTAAGTGTCACTGCCGCCCGTAGACCATTGTAATAACAAGGGTAGTATAGCTAGGCCGCTGCCTACCAATAAAATCCCCAAAGCCACCCAGTTGAGCTTCCAGCTCTCTCACTCACCGAAAGAAGCGCAGTAGCATATTGCCATTACTCAGACATCTTTGCTCAGTGTGGTACCCCGGACGGACCGGCCCGCGGCTGTAGACAAAACTGTCAACGGCGTGGTCCTACCACTATTTAATAATAATAATCTATATATTATGACGGACAGCTATCAAGCTGTCCGTATAAAGTAATATCAATTATTTACCTAATCTTCATAGAAAAAAATACCACTAAAGATATATAAAAACCCTTAAAACTCGTGGGACACCTCCTGAGTTGGGCACCTTGCGGTAACCTTTTTATGTGACGCATAGTATGAGAAATAAAACTCTAATATTGTTCTGCATTGAACCAACATTTCTCGTTCGCTAAATGGTACGCCATCTGTGCAGTCATGTAAAACTAATAAATCAATTTTATTTCAGATATTCAAAACGAAAAACGATTTAAGACTCCACTCTAGAGAACATTTCGACATTTGCAATGATAAAATGCTTAAGAAGTGTCCATTTTGCGATTACGTTACTAATCTTAGTATCAAAAAACACATTCAATTAGTACATAAATACAAAATGAAATACCCTTACGCTCAAATAACTGAGAAGAAGAATACGAATGGCTCTAAATATGTATTTGAAATCGATAAAGATTGTGAACTTGAAATAATACCTAGCATAAGTAATTTAAACAAAATGGCGTGCATGAAAATGGATGAGACGAATCGTAAAAATAATAATTTATTTGTTGGTAAAACTAAATTAGTTAAAAAAGGTACAGAATGGGTTGTAGTTAAAGAAGCAATCGGTATTAACGTTGATAATATATTACCGGAATTCACCGATGATGATTATAGTAAATTGAAAATAACCGGCGTTAGCTATTGTGATCGGTTGAAACAGTTAAGTGTTATGGCCAAAAGCCGCGGTGTCAAAATGCTTTTTCCCTGTGAGGGTTGCGAAAAAATTTGTCAAACTCTATCCGCATTGAAATTGCACAATCGGAAGCATGAGTTAAATCCTAAACAGTTCAAACCAAAAGTATGGGTTAACCGGCATATTGAACATAAAACTAAAAATCTTAAAAAAGGTAAAAAAGGACGACTTAATAATAAAACTAAGAAACGTACAAAAGAAAAATCTCGAAACGACTCGGTTTCGAAAAAACATCAAAAAGATCTTAAACTTTTAGAACACCGCTATGCACCACCGCAACCTGTTAAAAATAACCATAAATGCGATAAAAAATTAATAGAATTCTATAAATCTAATATCAGAGGTAAAGATATTGAATTTTGGCAATTTTTAAAGATATTCAACAAAATGAACCGTGAAAATGTCAATGATTTTGAAGATTTAGTGAATCGAGACGATGCACACTTTGGTATACATGCTAAAGATGAATGTGTTACATCAACAACTAAACCAAATAAACCGGTAACTAACCAAAATATACCGGTAGCAAACAGAAACGAGACAGCATCATCAGGAAATACAAATGTTGAAATATCAGACGAAGACGAAGTTGATTTTATTAATGAAACAATGTCTATTAAAAAACCAATTATACCGAAAAAGATTAAAAAATTTAAGAGTTTTAATAAAAAGCAACCAAGAGTTATAATTATTAGTAAGAGAGAAAATATGAAAAGGACTGAAATAAAGAATCAAATGAGACAAAGATTAGCAGAAATATCACAAAAGCCGTAGAAAGACATTTATGTCGAATGGTTTTGTTTCCCAATCAATCCGAAGGTTCTATTGTAAGTTCCCTAAGAAAGTCTTGCAGTCTATTCTCCTGATAATGCCTCGAATAATATCTGGATTGGAGATGGTGATATTTTTAAGAATCTACTGTCCCTACGCGTGGTTTGCCACGAATATGCGACATAAAAATTATAGTGCGGGTAGTTGAAAAAATTTACACCTATTAAGTTTTGTTTCTATACATCTAGAGCGAATAAACGTTTTTTTTTTTTTGTTATACATATATTCGTTCAATAGATGGCGTTAATAGGCTATATACTATAACTGAGTTTGTACATACATATCTATACTAATATTATAAAGCGGAAGAGTTTGTTTGTTTGTTTGTTTGTTTGTTTAAACGCGCTAATCTCAGGAACTACTGGTCCGATTTGAAAAATTCTTCTTTTGTTGGATAGTCCATTTATAGAGGAAGGCTTTAGGCTATATAACATTACGCTGCGACCAATAGGAGCAGAGCAACAATGATGAATGTGTAAAAATCGGGTTTATGTTTCCTTTTGAGAGCTTCCGCTGCGTAAACGGTTAAAGTTGCGCAAAAATTATGTACTACATAATTGTTCCCCTTTCAAAGTTCTAAATAAAAGTCCGCGACAGCATATGTCTATCTTTTAAGATTGGCTCACTATAACCTTTTTTATGCTAATCAAATTTGTTTTAAAATAATGTGATATTTTCGAAGGTGTTTTTATAAACATAATATTAATCCTTATCCAAATAAATGAGTTATTCATCACAAGTATTTAATTTAAAACAAAATTGCTCTTTACATTATTTGATTTCAATGAATATCTTAGGAAATATCGCAGTTTAAAAATAACATCGCAGCAAAATAATGATCAAGTACTGGGCGCGCATTTACGATAAAAATACTGGATTTTATAATCTTATATTAAAAAAAAACTCAAACTAATGTTATTTCAAAGTACTTCTGCACACACTACATTTTTAGTTTTGTTTTCTTCTCATGACCTTCCGTCGGCTTTACACATCCTAAATAATAATAATAAGTATAGGAAGTATTAGTGCCTGCCCTCATGTATGGCAGTGAAAGTTAGATTTGGCGGGGAAGACATGAAAATAGAATAAATGCTGTAGAGCTGACAGCTCTTCGTAAGCTGTGTGTGATGTAAGTATGAAAGATAAAATTAGGTATAATGTTATAAAAGAGCGCTGGTATGCTGAGGTGGGTTGGACACGAAGTGGCAGAAATAATGAGTGGGCAGAGGTTGACGAAGCAAACATATAAAGCAATCGTGAATGGTACGAATACAAGGGGAAGACCTTTTCTGGACCAAATTGGCGATTTGTTCACGAGAGGTCATCATCATCATCATTCTCCTACTCTTATCCCAATTACTTGGGGTCGATACAATAAGTACTCTTCATTCATAGTACATATTATAAAAGTTATTGGCAATAGTTTTATGACCGGCCGCATGCCAGACGTCAACCCTAATTGGGAATGTAATTGTTGACCAAACGGCATCAGATGGAGTTGGCCCAAGTCGTTATAAGGCTCTTAGTCGTCTTTTACGACATCCACAAGCAAAGTGAGGATTGGTAGTATTCATAGCCGCTACCACACAGCGATTTCATACACATTAAAAGTATGTGTAATCGTAAATAGGCGTAAGTGTATGTATAATATACATACATTGTATATATCTATAGAAAGTATAGATAAGACCCAATACTTTTACTTGCATTACTTTATATGGTACTACATTGCATTATATGGATTACGTCAAACTTGAATCACTTTTAATACATACACACAAACATACACACACACACAAACACACCACACACACACACACACACACACACACACACACACACACACACAAACGCACAACATACACATGCACACACACACACACACACAACGTGTGAGCGCGCTCACTAACACGTTAATTCTCACTCATTCATTTATTATAGATTTCTTTATACATACATACATACATATCATCACGCCATATCCCTTGCAGGGTAGGCAGAGAGAACAGAGTGCCAGAGAACTCTATCTCTGCATACTTCACTCGCTTCCTCAACATTCATAATTCTCTTCATACACGCTCGCCGGTTTCGGAGACTCTTGACTCCACCTTCCTTCAGTACATGACCGATCTGGTCTAGGTAGGTTAGTCTCGGTCTCCCTCGGTACCTACATCCTTCCACTTTCGCATTGTATATCTTCTTAACCAGGCGTTCGTTCGGCATTCTTTCCACATGTCCGAACCATCGGAGCATTCCCTTTCGCATCTTTACACCAATACTCTCTTTCATACCTACTCGCTCTCTTACGTCGTCGTTACGAATGCGGTCGGTCAGCCTAACTCCACAGATTTTCCGCAGAGATCGCATTTCGACCGCATTAATTTTACTATCATACTCTTTTCTGCATACCCAACTCTCGCTTCCATATTTCCTCCTCGATTTCTTTATCATTAGTCTTTATTACGTAAGATATATATATTCATTATTTATAATCTATGTTACTGTAAAATAATTTGATGTTCAAGATTTATGTATTTCGGGAAGGAACTGTCTCTTGAAACACAGGTATTACCTAATTCAAGAGGCAAAGACATCTATGTCAACTGTCATATGTATTTAGTTTTCAATAAAGATTATTATTATTATTATTATTTTACTTAAGGTTAAATGTTCTAATCTTACTAATAAAAGGGTCATGTAGGTACCTAAAACAGCTTTAACGTATGTATTATTTAAAAATATTTCCACCTTTTACGTAAACGAATTCGCGAGTTGAAGTTAACGTTAGCCCAAAGTAACCAATCCACGCGAACGAAGTCGCGGGCAGAAGCTAGTGTATGTATAAACTCAGTTCTATGTCTATACAAAAATGTTTGATGTATATAATTATTTATATTTACACTGTATATAGATACTTTCGACTTTTACTTTCACGATTTCCTTCTATTTTCTTTTGATACATCAAGATTAATTCGTTATAAAAGTGTTTTTTTTTTTAGTTTTTCAAGGAATGTTTTATTAATTAGGAAATAAAACAATTTTTACGCCTTTGTTATTTTAATATATGTATTTCGTGAAAGAACTAAACTTAAATAAATATTGGAACCAGTTTACTTATGGTAACCAAATTGTAACTCGTATTGTCATCCTTATAAGAGATATTTAAGACGTCATCTATCAGAAATAATATATTATAATTATTTTGTGCTGGCAAATATAATTTTGTAAAATAGTTAGCTATATTTTATAAAAACATCACAAATTCTAAATCTTAGTCATTTATGTTATATTTCGTTTTTAAAGTCATTGTCTTTCATTAAGTCGCCAAATTTAATAAAGCGATAGTACCTTACCGTAATCTTTGAAAATTTTGTGAAGAAATTAAAGCTCTTACATCCACACTTTAGAATTTTCTCTGCATTACATAAACTGTTAACATTACACTAAAACACTATTGATGTTAATTCTAGCTATATAACATTTTTACGTTCCCGCCAAAAATGTCTTGAATACTTTTATACAATTGTATAAAGTTCAAAGATTTCACGCTAGATGGCGTTAATAAGCAATATTTTTAACTTATTATAGTAATTTAAGTGTTTTCTTTAAAAATAAAACTTTAAGTTCAAATAGATACTAATAACGCATAATTTTTATTTATAAAATCTTGACTATGAGCGAAAAATGATTGTCACATATGGGAGTCGAACTCACACCTATTGGAAATCCGTTCCAATCGTGCTGCCATGTGAATCTCCTACAATAGTTCACGTTGGTGTAAGTGGTAGCACGATTTGAACGGATTTCCAATAGGTAATACAATCATTTTTCGCTCGTAATCAAGTTTTTATAAATAATCAAGCATATTAAATGCAAAATTTCAGCAATTTGAATTTTTATTTATTCAAAGACATAATACAGGGTGGAAGTGCACCGCTCCCGAAAACAAAGACAGATAACCCTGGTCCTACTTGTAATGACAGGCTACAAAAAAAATCGTTTAGGATGAAAAAAAAAATTTTTTTTCTCCACGCGAGGTCGTTAAACTCTTGAACATATGATCGTGAGTTTTGAATAGATTGGGCCCATCTGAGTAAAGTTACATATTTTTTATGGAATTATCGTTACATGGCACTGTCCTAATACGATGGAATGTGAAAACATACATACAAACATATCATCACGCCATATCCCTTGCAGGGTAGGCAGAGAGGACAGAGTGCCAGAGAACTCTATCTTTGCATACTTCACTCGCTTCCTCAACATTCATAATTCTCTTCATATACGCTCGCCGGTTTCGGAGACTCTTGACTCCACCTTCCAAAACTTAAAAATCGTTGTGAAAAAAATTTTTTTTTTTCATCCTGATCGATTTTTTTTCTAGCCTATCATTACAAGTAAGACTAGTAGGGTCACCTGTCTTTGTTTTCGGGAGCGGTCCACTTCCACCCTGTATATTAAATGTATCTTACATTTAAAATGTTATTAAACTTACGAGGATTTTACGTTAGATGGCGTTAAGAGTGGAATAAATAACATTCTCATTGACGAGATTTATTTACATACTCTGTGCTTTTATTGTTTTTGTTTCTAAGTTTTTAATGTTTCAATAAATTATTTGAAGTAATGATGGCTACTAATTTATTTATTCAAAGCTTATAGACTGAGGCAGGAGTAGGAATACGATTCATTACCCCTGTATCTTGTCTGTGGGTGTAGTAAAAGACGGCTAAGTGATATAAAGGGTTGTCCATTAATTACGTGAGGTTTAAAAGGGGGGGGGAGGGGTTTGACAAAAATCACGAAATATCACAAGGGGGATGGGGGGAGGTGTAGTAAGATATCTCGTGTATTTATTTTTTCGTCAAACGCTGCGATTTCTGAACTGAAAAGCAGCGTGTAATATGACATTGACTTGCCATTTGCAGGCAATGAACGAAGTTTAAAGTAGGTGATCTGTATAAAGACCTTTTTGACGAAGTATAAAAAGCAAAAAACCGAGGATATAATGAGCTGTGGGCTACTTCTATGTAGATAGTAAAAATTCACGTGATATTGATGGGGCGAGGGGAGTCATAGACTTAAACCTCACCACGTATCACCAAGGGGAAGGGGGGTTAAAAAATGCTAAAAAAAATATCGTGATTAATGGACGTCCCCTAATATGCATATAACATCTATGAAAGAGAAGGAATACTTGAAATAAATCCCTATACGTATCTATCTTGACCAGTAATAAATGAATTCTCCCTCCTATTATGGAAGAGGCGAGCCCAGCAGTGGGATATCAGCTATGGCGATGAAATAATTACATATAGTTAAATGAAACGAAAATTTTAGTAATAAACTTTTTTTATTCGTTTAACAACTTGCAGTTAAATTTTATTCAGATTCGTCCAGCAGTTCCGGAGTAATTAACTAACAAACATCTAAACTTTGAATATTTATAATATTATTAAGATACACTTAGGATCAATTGTTATATTTCCGTGTGGTGATGGAGTAAGAATACAATTCACCACCCCTTATCTTACCCGTGGGTGATCGTATGAGACGACTAAGGGATATAAAAGGCATATAACATTTATATATGAGAAGGAAAACTCGAAATAAAACCCTATACCAACAAGTCTGACCAGCGTGGTATAGTAGGTTAATTTCCCTCCCATTATAGAGGAGGCTCGAGCCCAACAGTGGGACATTTATGAGCTGAGATGATGATGATGAACTTCTTATAGTAAACCCCTCAAATGTACAAATATATTGTCTTTTTATTATTTTACATTAAATCAGCTCAGCTATCTATATATGTAATATATATCAGCTTTATATAACATCAGCTAGCTGTATGGTAGCTACGAATACTACCAACCCTTACTTTAGTCGTGGATGTCGTAAAAGACGACTAAGAGCCTTATAACGACCTGGGCCAACAACATCTGATGTCATATTATCAACAATTACATTCCCAAGGAGGGTTGACGTCTGTCAGGCGGCCGGTCATAAAACTATTGCCAATAACTGTTACAATATGTACTATGAAAGAAGAGTACATATTGTATCGACCCCAAGTAATTGGGATAAGAGTAGGAGAATGATGTCATTAAATCAGCTCAATGGCGATTGGAAACAATTGATGCCAGGTCATCAGTACAACTTAACCCTGGTGTAGTGAGGTGACATTGTATTTTGGTAGCTTCTAGGAGGAGGGGGTTATTCTGATTGGTTTCTAGGATGGGTTAATTTATTTTGCTCGCTATCTGGGAGACGTCAACTTATTCTGGTTGTTATCTGAGTGGGCTCAACTTGATTTAGTTTGCCTTAGACGGGTCAACTTATTTTGGTCAAAATCTAGTAAACTGTCAACTTATTTTGGTCATTCTAGGAAGGTCTACTAATTCTGGTGGCTTCTGGGAGGTTTTAACTTATTTTGATCGCTATCTGGGAGAGCTCAACTTACTTTGGTCTGGTTGAGAAGGGTCAACTTATTTTGCCCTATTCAAGAAAATTGTAAACTTGTTTTTGTCGCTTTAGGAAAGTGTCTACTTATTCTGGTTGTTTTTGGAAGCAATTAACATATTTTGGTCACTATTTAGATGAAGTCAAATTTGGTCGCTATCTTGAAAGTGGTCAACTTATGTTAGTCCAATGCCAATCACTTTTATATTATATCTTTATATCCGTGTGGTGACGGAGTAAGAATACAATTCACCACCCCCTATCTTACCCGTGGGTGATCGTAAGAGACGACTAAGGGAAACAAAACGCATATAACGTCTATGCAAGAGAAGGAAAACTCTAAACAAAACCCTAAACCAACACGTTTGAACAGGGCGGTATAGTAGGTTAATTTCCCTCTCATTACGTAGGAGGCCCGAGCTCAACAGTGGGGCATAGATGGACTGTGATGATGATGATGATGATGAATCACCTTTAAGTTTTAATTAATCTAATATCACTGGATCGGCACAAAGCCGCCATTGTGAAGAAAATTTGGGGCTATCGTTGTTATAATATTTTCTTTTTACTAACTTATATAAAATTGTATAAAATATATTTAGTAAGGACTAAAACCAGTTTGATTACACTTAGTACTAATAAATCAAAAGATTATGACTGGACCAGATCCCATCGGCAACCGATTACTAATTAACTGCTAGAGCAGCCATCACTCCCCTAGTTCCTTAAAAGATTTCTTTTCTTCAATCTTCATGTATCTGGAAGTAAAAATTAATAGGATAAAAATTGTGTATATGGAATGAGTATATTTGAAGTCTGGAATTCTCAACAACGATAGTTAAAATTAAGGATGAGAGACTATCTTGGTATGGACATGTAATGAGTAGGGATTGAATAGCATGTCATTGCATACATGTCATCACGCCATATCCCTTGCAGGGTAGGCAGAGAGAACAGAGTGCCAGAGAATTCGCTTCTTCAACATTCATAATTCTCTTCATACACGCTCGCCGGTTTCGGAGACTCTTGACTCCACCTTCCTTCAGTACATGACCGATCTGGTCTAGGTAGGTTAGTCTCGGTCACCCTCGGTACCTACATCCTTCCACTTTCGCATTGTATATCTTCTTAACCAGACGTTCGTTCGGCATTCTTTCCACATGTCCGAACCATCGAAGCATTCCCTTTCGCATCTTTACACCAATACTCTCTTTCATACCTACTCGCTCTCTTACGTCGTCGTTACGAATGCCATCGGTTAGCCTAACTCCAAGCTTCGCATGTAATTAAAAAAATAATAATAAGGAAAAATATAATAATAAGCAAATGACAAGTTAGAAAAAAAACTGAATTTAATTTAATTTAAATATAAATTTAACAAAAAATGCCCTTTAGAAAATAATAATTTATTGAAATTTACAAAAAAAATAATCATTAATATTTTTTTAGAGCAAATATTTATGTTGTAAATGCTACTAATATTAAAAACACAAAAGATGTTTCAATTAAACATTTTCCCTTGGGAATTCAACTTTGGGAGTTACTTCTTACGCATGAGAAGCCGAATACAGTAGCTAGTTAAAAATATTTTAAAACAAAAATAATGTTGAAAATTTTATTTTATTTGGACATAAAAATAGTTTTTGTTTTATCTACACTTACCAAAATATTTTATTTATAGAAAAACTAGCTTCTGCCCGCGGCTTCGCCCGCGTAAAAGGTTACTTTCCTAAAGTTTTTCATCCCCTATTTTTATTTTACCCCTTAAGGTTATTTTTTTTACAAAATATTAATGTCATATTTATTTATATCTAATCAATAGGCTAAAAATAAATTTCAAGCTTTAAAAATGACGATACTTCCTTACAACTTTTCATCCCACTTTACAACCCTTTTTTGCATTAAAAAGTAGCCTATGAGAATTTAATATCTTATAGGGTAGATATAAATAAATTTCTGTAATAACAATGACATATTGGACGTAAGACACCTCAGTCCTCACGTGACTATGATCACTGTAAAGTGTTCGAAACGTCGGGAAATTAAAAATCAAATACAAACGCGATAGAATCCGTAAAAGTAGTTTTATTTCAAATGTATGTCCTTTGTCAGGCTCTAGACCATCTGTCTACCAAATTTCATTTAGATCGGTTCAGTAGTTTTGGCTTAGATCGGTTCAGTAGTTTTGGCGTGAAAGAGCGACAGACAGACAGAGTTACTTTCGCATTTATAATATTAGTAAGGATTAGTTTTATGAGTTTCAACATTAGATTATTGTACAAGAAAGTCACATGCTTTAATTATGTAAATAACTTAATAGATCTTTAAAATTTGAGATTTATTGTTTGCAATCATGTGTATACGTTTGACCAAGGTTATTGTGTATTAAAAAATGCGAAACGTCAAAATGCACTTCTTAGATTAGATGAACTATAGTTAAAAATATTTTAAAACAAAAATAACGTTGTAAATTGTACTTTATTTGGACACAAACATTTTTTTTTGTTATACCTACACTAACCAAAATACTTTATTGATATAAAAATAAAGTGGCAACCCTACATATGACAAGGAACGTTATTAATTCCTTGGAATGTAAAGGAATGAATGTCGTGAAAGGGACTGCAATAGTTTTATTGGGTATTCCGATCGCGCAGTGGCCAGCGAGTTCCACACATATCCTCCCCAATTGTCACCATGTTTTGATTCATGTAGATAGAGGTAAGAATCATGGGAGACACAAATAAAAAGGACCTATTTCGTGAATGAAGATATGAGCTTGAAATGAGGGTAGTTAAATATTAATACTCACTGCCTCACTCAATTCCATCCAGTCCATTGTGCGGACAATGTTATCATTCCTCGATGGTTTCTTATCCCAATTCCAATTAACAAATTGTTTAAAAGTACCCACAACCTGAAAAAAAATTACATATGTTATGGAGTGGATGTGGTCTACATAGGTATCGAACCCAAGGCACTGACACAGAAGGTTGTTTAAGCACTACGCCATTTATACAGTCAAATATTATTGCTTATGGTGGCAAACAAGCAAGCAGCACACCTGATGGTAAGTGTTACTGCCGCCCATGGACCTTTGCCCAGGGTATAGAGTCAGGCCCTTAATATTTTCTGTGAAACATACAAACCTTGAACAAAAAAATTGTAAAATGATAATATTATCTCTGAGACATGCATTATTTCTTTTATTTTTAAAAGAAAAGCAATACTCTGCACTAAGGACCATTGTATTGTTTGAGACCTTACAGACTTATAATTAAGGGACACTCGGAACAATATGTGGATTGCTCAGAGTGTTGTCATCTCATCATAGCCCATATATGTCCCACTGCTAGGGCTCAGGCCTCCTTCGTAATGGAAGGGAAATTAACCTACTATACCGCGCTGGTCAGATGTGTTGGTATAGGGTTTTTTTTTTTTAGAGTTTTCCTTCTCTCACATAGATGTTATATGCATTTTATATCCCTTAGTCCGTCTCGTACGATCACCCACGGGTAAGATAGGGCGTGGTGAATTGTAGTCTTACTCCGTCACTACACGCAAGTACAGAGTATTGTACTGTGTGAGAATCGAACCAACGGCACTGGTGTGGTAGAATGTTGTGTGCCTATTACATCCTGAGACACCAATAGCCTTTAAGACACTTATAGGCAAAAAGTGGGGGTGCTTTAATACATTCAATCTCCATCAATAGAGAATGAATGGAGAAGGGGTAAGGTTAGGTTAGTTATAGGTAGAAATTATGCAGGATTCCTATTTAAATTATAACCAGCCTTCAGCATATTGAGATTTGTGGTTCTTCATGAGGATATCTAATAGCCAGGCAGGTAGTAAACAAGTATCATTGATAAATTTCCTTTGATTTGATTTGATTTGATTTGACTTACATTTCCAAGGAGGCCGACGTCTGGCAGGCGGCCGGTCTAACTAAAAACTATTAATAAATGCTCTTAGCATTATAATGACCTGGATCAACTACATCTGATGCCATTGGGTCAACAATTACATTACCAAGTAGTGTTGACATGTGGCAGGCGGCTGGTCATAAAACTATTGCCAATAACTTTTACAATATGTACTATGAAAGAAGAGTACATATTGTATCGACCCCAAGTAATTGGGAGAGTTGGAGTATGATGATGATGAAATTGCGCAGTAGGAAGCTGCTACTCATTCTAATGTCAGCCAGTTTCTACAATTCCAGCAATCTAATGATGAGAAATTGCAAGAACTTCACATGTTATAGTACCTGAAATTTCCTCTCAGCATCTTCAGATAGCGGCCTCTTCGCTTCAGTAACTAGAATGGCTGTATATCCTTCAGGTACTTGGAGTTTTACACCATCAAGTGGATGACCTCGAAATGATGCTGTCAGTTCTTGGAAAAAAATATAGTGGTTTTTATTATTAACTGTCTGGTACCTGAGACTTGGTGTTGATGAGTTTAAGTTCTACTATCCCCTGCTCAATATTTCATCAACATTTGATGATGATATCATTATCCTGCTCTTATCCTAATTACTTGGGGTCTAATGTGTGTGTAGCATTTTTCTTTACAGATATATGTGTCAGAAGTGTTTGAAATTTGTTAGTTATGAAAATTGAAATGAATATACAGATTGCGCCGGTCCTGAATCCATTTTTTTGTTTCTACAGTATTAATACTTCTAAACTTGTATCAATATTCCAATATCTAAGTATAAATAAAGGCAGTTGACTCTCCCAAAGCAGTCTAGTTAATACTAAACGAGAATAATAGCATATTTACACTACTTTCTTGAAGTTATCTAAAAAATGGTACACAGGATCTTATCTTTTTTCGAAATATAGATTCTGTTTTCGAAAACTGATTTCATCATCACAGCCCACATATGTCCCACTGTTGGGCTCGGGCCTACTCCGTAATGGGAGGGAAATTAACCTACTATACTACGTTGGTCAGACGTGTTGGTATAGGGTTTTGTTTCGAGTTTTCCTTCTCTCGCATAAATGTTATATGCGTTTTATATCCCTTAGTCGTCTCATACCAAGATTGATCACCTATGGATAAGATATGGGGTGGTGAATTGTATTCTTACTCCATCACCCGACGGAAAATTGATTTAGTAACTCAGTATACACCAGAAAATTACAGTCTGATTTGTCACACAACCAATTGTTTTTTTTATTTATGGAGCTGTGTTATTTCTCTATAGGTGTGGAAATTAATATCAAAAGTTTCTAGTGAAATAATAATATACATCAAAATACATGATGATATTTAACTTACATATTTTAATTATAACTTGAATATTTTATAATAACTTTATATTATTTATTTTGTTTTCCTGTGATGACGAAGTAAGAATACAATTCACCACCCCCTAACTCACTCGTGGGTGATCGTAAGATAACGACTAAGGGATAAAATACGCATTTAACATTTATACAAGAGAAGAAAAACTTGAAACAAAACTGTATATGAACATGTCTGAGTGTGGTGTAGTAAGTCAATTTCCCTCCAAGTGTGGAGCAGGCCGAACCCAGCAATTGGACATATAGGCTCCATTAAGGCTCTTAAAACAATGAAAAAAGATAGCGAACACTCGACAAAGGGGCATCATAGCATGCTAGTTTAACCTGTATGGTTTACTTGAAGGTTAACGAAACATAAGCAACGTTGTTAAAGATATGTAACTACGTACAATGTGTGCCAATATGCAGAGATTGTTATTTATATAATTATCTACTTACCATTATCTTTCTCTGCCACATATGTCTCGAAATATTTCTCGACGTTCGCCGGTCCATCACATTCTATTTTGCTCGGTATATAATGCGCCTTTTGTTCAAACTTATCCTTATTGTTGTTAGTTTTTAAATTGTTTTCAACAATTATCGACATTATTAAATAATATTACAAAAATGTTTATATAAAAATTCAAAAGTTCAAAACTAAATGAAAATGTGTTGTTTTTATAAAGTCACTTGTTCAAAGTTGATACTAATAATTAGGCAGCTAATGTTGATAATTTAAAACTAATTATGATACAATGATGGAAATCAATTGTTTTAGAAAACATCTATTAAGATATTATAAATAGATATTTAACATTTCATTGATATATACGTATTATAAAAATCCTTAACTTGAAACAATTCAACGAGGGAAATTAACGTTTTGTGACAGTTAACTGTTGAAAGTGTGCCCAACATAGAATTTTTCTCCCGAATTAAAGGGGTCAATAAATGGCAAGGGACTTTGTGGTATGACATCTTTAAAGGTCATATGCGTTTTTAAGTCTCTTCATACTTGATCATTATTTCATTAAGAATAATGAAAGAAAATCACACACAGTCTAGCTAATAGAGATGTGAAAAATTAAGTAAAAGTGTAACATTATTTGCCATCTTAATGTTGTTATTTTAACAGTATTATTTCATTCAAATATTTGTATTATTTATCATGGAATGCATGAAAATAGAAATAGTGATTAGCCTATGTACTATATTATTAATCGTTTAATATAGATTAAGTGGGTAATTACTGTGTGTTAGTAGCAACGAATACTACCAACCCTTACTTCGCTTGTGAATGTCACAAAAGACAGCTGAAGGCTTTTTGTCGGCCTGAGCCGAGTCCATCTGATGCCGTCAGGTCAACAATTGGAAGCATTTTAAAAAGAGCGCCACAAATTTCATAGGTTCATAGGTTATTATTTATCAAATCACAGTTGACTACGTAACTCAGCACACTTCACTCTGCTTATTACTGCTACATTCATATCATTTCCACTTGCTACACTAGCGCTATTTCGGTTAGTGTTCGAACAATAATTTGCTGTTTACAAGTGGACACTTTTTTGACTAATCCCCCATACAAGATGGTACTCCTTACTACTAGAGTATTCTCCATGGTTTTCTACCAAAATTCCATGGAGAATAGAGTATGGAGTAACATCTCAGTGTATTAAGAAGTGTCCAATGAACGGGAGCAAATTAAGGTGGCAAGGTGGCGCTATAGTAGCAAGTGGAAGCATTTTAAAAAGAGCGCCACAAATTTCATAGGTTATTATTTATCAAATCACAGTTGACTACGTAACTCAGCACACTTCACTCTGCTTATTACTGCTACATTCATATCATTTCCACTTGCTACACTAGCGCTATTTCGGTGAGTGTTCGAACAATAATTTGCTGTTTATAAGTGGACAATTTTTTGACTAATCCCCCATACAAGATGGTATTCCTTAGTGTTTACCTTCCATACAAAATTCCCAGGTTCCACAGTGTAGCCATAGCACTGTTGGCGAATGAAGGCAACGGTTCGTCTTACTGACAGACAAAGATATAGATATTTGAAGAAACTATGGAGGGTAAAAACTAAGGAGAACCATCTTGTATGGGGGATTAGTCCAAAAAGTGTCTACTTGTAAACAGAAAATTATTGTTCGAACACTCACCGAAATAGCGCTAGTGTAGCAAGTAAAAATGATATGAATGTAGCAGTAATAAGCAGAGTGAAGTGTGCTGAGTTACGTAGTCAACTGTGATTTGATAAATAAGAACCTATGAACTTTTGAAATTTGTGGCGCTCTTTTTAAAATTCTTCCACTTGCTACTATAGCGCCACCTTAATTTGCTCCCGTTCAATGGACACTTCTTAATACACTGAGATGGTCCTCCTTAGTTTTTACTCTCCATAGAAGAAACTAAAGAAAATTTTAAGTAGTGAAAAAAAAAATTGCAACTCAATACGAGAAACAATGACCTCATTAATAATTACCATTAGAAAACGAAAATACATCGTTAACACGTATAACCTAACTTTTCTGTGACGAAATTAAGTTTAGTAAGTATTAAAGCAAGAAATCTTTCACAAAAAAAAAATTCACTAGAAATAATTGTACATACACATCATCACGCCATATCCCTTGCAGGGTAGGCAGAGAGAACAGAGTGCCAGAGAACTCTATCTTTGCATAATTCACTCGCTTCCTCAACATTCATAATTCTCTTCATACACGCTCGCCGGTTTCGGAGACTAATTGTGATATATAAAAGCATCTAAATATATCAGATTACAGAAATTTAGCATTTAACATGCTTGATTATTTATAAAAACTTAATTACGAACGAAAAATGATTGTCACATATGGGGATACGAACCCACGCCTATTGGAAATTCCTTCCAATCGTGCTACCACTTACACCAACGTGAACTATTGTATCACATTCAATCTTTGCCTCGTATTATATTTTTGTCTTTAAAGGAGACGTGTGCCATCTACCCGACAGTGTTTACACAGATAAAATCCTTACTAATATTATAAATGGGAAAGTAACTCTGGTCTGTTTGTCGCTCTTTCACGCCAAAACTACTGAATCGATCTAAATGAAATTTGGTGCACAGATAGTCTAGAGCCTGATAAAGGACATAGGCTACTTTTTAATGCAAAAAAGGGTTGTAAAGGGGGATGAAAAGTTGTAAGGAAGTATCGTCATTTTTAAAGCCAGAAGGTTTAAACTTATTTTTAGGCTATTGATTAGATGTAGGTAAATAAATATGACATTAAAATTTTGTAAAAAAATTACCCTTAAGGGGTAAAATAAAAATAGGGGATGAAAAACTTTGGGAAAGTAACCTTTTGCACGGTCGAAGCCGCGAGCAGAAGCTAGTAGCCTATATTTTAGTGATTTACTTAGCATATGAAACGTTTCCTTGCTTTCTATGTCATTGAATATTTAGCAATAGTTCCATAGGTTTAAATAAAATTACAAAATTATGTTTTTACCCGACTGCGCAACGCAAAGGAGTGGTATTGTGTTTAACAGTCTATGTATGTATGTTTGTATGTTCCTTTGAAGCACTATATAGACCAAACGCCTGGGCCGATTTTTATGATTCGCACGTCAATCGATTCCTCTTAAGCCGGCGAGTGTCATTAAAGATATGACGTTAATGAAAATTCAATATGGCGACTACTGGACGCCATATTGTGAAAATTAAAAAAAATAGAGTCAACAAACTATGTCGAGTGGGGTATCGTTGAATAGGTATTTAAAAATCATTATTAGTTTTCTCTCAACATTTTTCGATTCGACTGGCCGTTTAGGATCTATATCGATTTAAAGTTTCATAACAACCTTTCTCACATATAGGTTTTTAGACAGTAGAAATTTACGAAAAGACGAAAAATTCATATAACTGGATGTGGATGGACATATACTGAAGTATCTAGTAGGTATATTGTCCAATATACCATAGGTAGTCCTACCTAAAGTATCTAATGTCTGACGCGGTCGCCCATCTCCAATTTCTAACGATTTAGTACTCAACTTCAGTCGAAAAACTATATATAGTTAGGTGCTTACCTACTTATTAATAAATAAGATAACTATAGCTACCTAGGTATTTATAACTAAAAAGTGTAAAATAAAAAAAAATAATTAAAAAAATTAAAAAACCCGGCTGCGTAAAAAGTAACCCAAACTACGTACATAATAAAAAACTGAAAAGAATAAATCAAGCACTTAGATGTCCGGTGGTCTAGAATTCCATTCCATGCGAAAAAAAATATTTTTCATTCGAATCGTTTTTTTTTCTAGCCTATCATTACAAGTAGGACTAGTAGAGTCACCTGTCTTTATTTTCGGGAGTGGTCCACTTCCACCTTGTATAATTTACAGTTTCAGATATATTTTATGGTTTCAGATATATTTCTTGGTTTCAGGTATATTTTACGCTTTCGGGTATATTTTATGGTATCAGATGTATTCTAAGGTTTCAGATATATTTTTTGTATTCGGATATCCAATAGTTCGGTCACGATTATGATGCTCCATAAAATTCCTAGTGACAAAAAAAGGGGAAGAGTAATGAACAAGGTAAAACAGACGAAATAAAAAATATAAGAATACAGTAATCCCCCTTATAACACGGTAGATTGATTCCGCGTTATAGGAAACGCATTGTAAGAGTATTCTCATATAACGCGCTTGTATGACCTTTTCTCCTTAAAGGGGGATTTAAATCGAATATTAAGAAAAAACTATGTTTTGAATGAAATATATGTGTGTTTTATTAAAATCAACCTAAGAACATTTTTAAAAACACATTAGATAAAAAACAGATGATTGTCTGTAAAGTCGGTTTAAGGACGATAATTTTAACTTCATGAGAAGCATGTTGAGGTAGCGAGTGAAGTATGCAAAGATAGAGTTCTCTGGCAGTCTGTTCTCTCTGCCTACCCTGCAAAGGATATGGCGTGATGATATGTATGTATGTATGTAACTTCATGAGAAAACATAAATAATGGAAACCACATTAACTTTTCACTTCACTTGATACAACAGTTGACAAAACAGTTCACATCAAACTCTTAAAATGTAAGAACGCTTAGGCCGATCATGCCTCTATCGCTTATTCCGCGCTCTCGTTTGCACGCTCGGCTTACGCGGAACGTGATATTTTTTTCGTGCTGCATGCCAGCGTTCATCAATTTATATATACTTTTTTGTTTGCTCTCCAGTAAACGAGTACTTTAGTCTTGTCAATACCTTTCATTGCTCGTGGGCAAAAAGAAACGATTGATTAGCCTTTGTTATATGGTCGCCAGAAGTATTGCTACAAACAAGCAATGTTATCCTCTCTTTAGATGCTTTAAATCCACCACCAGATCTTTTATGCGTTTTCATTCCATATAACCCAGTTTGATCAGCATTAAAGCTTGATCAGATGTATCCCTTTATCTTCGTTCTTCATTAAAGTTCCAAGCACTTTCATAATCATCTAAAGCATGCCCTTCATGAATTTAGATATTATGTAAGGGAAATCTTTTTCGGAACCTTTCAAACCAGCCATTGCTGCTAACAAATTTTGATTTTGACTTATCAGAGTAAACAGTTTCCAAATCCTTTAAACGAGTAAAAATCTTTTGCGCTTTCGCTTTTATTAAACAACTATTTGTAGGAATATTATTTTGTTTGCAATCTTGTAACCAAATTATCAAATGCTTTTCTGTTTTTGCTATTAAAGAATCTTTTACACGCGAAGATTTACTTAAGGTCTGGAGCGATCTGGATTTTACGGCGCTCCTAATTTTACTTTCATTTTGTTTAATCGTTCTTATTGTCGATTCGTTTAGTTCCAGTTCCTTTGCTATTACTTTTAATTTCTTGCCTTTATTTAGTTGATCCAAAATATCAATTTTTTGTTGTAGAGAAATAAATTTCCTTTTTAACTTTGGTTTTGATTCCTTTTCACTTGTCATGGCTAAAAATAAATATTTTATTTAAAATAAAATTTCTACACCTCTTAGTAGATGTTGATACACAATATGAAAAGGTACACGAAATTAATTATGAAATGTACAAATCGTTATAAATTTTACAGTACAGAAATATAACGTGTGAAATACCCGCGTTATATCGGGGAATACTCGTGTTATAGGAGGAACTGTAATCGTGTAAAATGATAAAATGCGTTATATAATAAATAATAATCGCCCTTATAACACGGTACTCTTACCGTGTTATAAGGGCGATTACTATATTTTATAGGTTTCAGGTATATTTTGATCGATACCAGATATATTTTATGGTTTCAAATATATTTTTTTTATGAATTTAGATTATACTTTATGGTTTCAAATATTTTTTACGGTTTCACATATATTTTATGGTTTCGGATATATTTTACAGTTTCAGATATATTTAATCTCTCTGCCTACCCTGCAAGGGATATGGCGTGATGATATGTATGTGTATGTGTATGTAGATATATTTAACGATTTCAGATATATTTTACGATTTCAGATATATTTTATTCTTTCGGATACGTTTTCGGGTTTCAGATATATTTTACGGTTCCAGATATATTTTATGGTTTTATATATATTTTACGGTTCCAGATATATTTTATGGTTTCAGATATATTTTACGGTTTCAGATATATTTTATAGATTCAGATATATTTTACAGTTTCAGCTATATTTTATGGTTTCAGATATATTTAACAATTTCGGATATTATACCAATAGTTTCCGTCAAAGTTGCGGAACTTCATAAAATTTCTAGTGATCAGACTTTAACTTGTCAAAAAGAGGGTGAAGAGTTATTGCCCCTACAAGATAAGAGTATAACAAACGAAATGAAAAGTATAAGAATACTTACTTGTATTAAAACCTTCCAAATCTGTTCTGTCCAATGCCATATTATTTGGTTTTAAAAACACATCTTTACTTGGCACCCTAGAAATAATTTTATCATTTCTTTCCAAACTATTTTCTATAACTTCATTGACATTTTGAAAGCAAAGTTTATCTTCTTTTATTACTCTCTCTTCTATTTTCAATTCTATATAATTAGCGGTTGAATTATCATCTATTTTTTCACAATGAATGCTATGATTTGAAGCGTCACTGTCCTCTGTATCATCACGCTCAATTTTCACAATACTCTCTAGTTTCATATGTTTTATATTTTCTGTATAGTCTATGATATTGTCTTGTGCATCTGAAATTTAATTTCAACATTATTTTAGTACACACTTGTTCCACTATTGATTTACTTTTTACAATTTTCACCACTTCACAACCACTCGGCGACCAACCGTGGTATACGCCAAGACCTCTCCCTAATTTTTATGTAGTAAATCATTAATATAGTATTAAAACATATTTTACAAACAGAAATTTAAAATTAACTCCTCAAACTTCATAATGATTTAATTTTACTCAACAAGGTAACTAATGCTCCGATGGTTCGGACATGTGGAAAGAATGCCGAACGAACGTCTGGTTAAGAAGATATACAATGAGAAAGTGGAAGGATGTAGGTACCGGGGGAGACCGAGACTAACCTACCTAGACCAGATCGGTCATGTACTGAAGGAAGGTGAAGTCAAGAGTCTCCAAAACCGGCGAGCGTGTATGAAGAAAATTATGAATGTTGAGGAAGCGAGTGAAGTATGCAAGGATAGAGTTCTCTGGCCCTCTGTTCTCTCTGCCTACCCTGCAAGGGATATGGCGTGTGTAGTACCACACTCTCGCAGAATATCGACGTCTGAGTAATAGCAATGTGCTATTGTGCTTCGTTCGGTGAGCGAGAGTGTCGGAAACCCAACTGGGATGGATTTGTAATGGTAGACAGATCCATGGTCGGTAGTGATACTTACCATCAGATGTGCTGTCTGCTCGTTTGCCAATATAAGCAATAAAAAAAAAAAGAAGAGTCATCTGTCCTCCTAAGGGGGGCGTCCTATACTATGTATAGATATAGAAAATAAATTACCTTCTACGGTTTCCTCCTTCACTTGAATATTATAAATTATTTCTTTAGTATCATCTTGTATATTAATTTCTTCATCATCATCAGATTTCATCATCGGTATACAGCTGAATTGTATTCTTGGATGCACTATTTTTAACGTATTTGTATACTGTTGCTTCGGTTTTAACTGCCAATTTTGTTTTTAAATATATTGTATTTTTTTTTAAATAACAAGTACATCTACAAAGGACTGCATTTATAGGGAATGAGCACTATTGTTGTAAACTGGTCGACCTCACATCAAACCTCGTTCATATACCCCCACTGCTGGGTTCATGAGTAAAGGAGATTTTCCATGTGATGACGAAGTAAGAATACAATTCACCACCCCCTATCTTACACGTGGGTGATCGTAAGAGACGACTAAGGGATATAAAAAGCATATAACATCCTATGCAAGAGAAGGAAAACTCGAAACAAAACCCTATACCAACACGTCCGACCAGCGCGGTATAGTACGTAATTTCCCTCCCATTACGGAGGAGGCCCGAGCCCAACAGTGGGACATATGTGGGCTGTAATGATGATGAAAGGAGAATTATCATCATTCACCTGTTCTTATCACAATTACTTGTGGTCAACGTAATATGTACTCCACTTCTATCATACATATTGCAAAAGTTATTGGCAATAGTTTTATGATCAAGCCGTCTGTCTGACATCAACCCTCCTTGGGAATGTAATTGTAGACCAAACAGCATCAGATGGAGTTGGCCCAGGTCGTTATAAGGCTCTTAGTCGTCTTTTACGACATCCACGAGCAAAGTAAGGGTAGGTAATATTCATAAACCCTACACAGGAAGAGTATATTTCTTGTGCATAACAATAAAATAATCACACCTTATTATTTGCTAATATTTGAGTAAGCAGCTCCTCGCTCTTAAGACAACTGATCTGCAGACGGTAACAGTTCCGAAGCCTTGCACAGCATATGTAGCATATATTTAATGGTTTATCTTCTGTATAGAACTGAAAACAGAAGAATAGTAACACTTACAGCCTCAGCAGTGTATATAGGATAAAAACATCCTTTAAAGCAATAATAGAGATCACAAGTTCATTATCAGACATTTTATTAGTAGTAGGACTACGCTGTTGACAGTTCTCTGTCTACAGCCGCGGGCCGGTCCGTCCGGGGTAGTACCACACTGAGCAGAAGATCGACGTCTGAGTAATGGTAATGTGCATCAATCGGTGAGCGAGAGAGCCAGAAGCCCAACTGGGTGGGTTTGGGGTTTGTAGCTTTTTTTTTGTAGGCAGTGGCTTAGCTATACTCTTGGTATTGCAAAGGTCCATGGGAGGCAGTAACACTTACAATCAGGTGTGCTGCTTGCTCGTTTGCCACCATAAGCAATAAAAAAACAATCATCTATGTTATAAAATAACAATAAACATTCTTGACCAAATATTGGTTTTATTCTACTCAAAATTTATACACAGAGTAGTATAATAATGACAGTATATAGAATGATATTAAAAGAATATGAAACTCCAATGAGTTTTTATATAGCGACTACAAATTCTATCGCACTACAATCAAATCTTACTAGTAGTATATCGTAATTAATGAACAGCTAAAAAGAACAATACGCCAGAACGTATAGTAAATTTATGCAGACTATTTATTGAGCTTTGTAAACTCGCAAACTGAATATGATATGCAACATTAAAACTATATTTTTCTTTAAAAGCAAAATTCCACACTAATAACAATATATATCTATACCATACCACATTACATATACCAAGAATATTATATAATTTTCTTTAAATTATCTATATATATTATAATGATATATCATTAAATTTTAAAGCAGTAACTATTAAGCAGAATTAGCAAGAAATTAGGCAGGCTATCCTACATTTTTTTAAATAACTTTTTTTTAAATGAAACTTGTTTATGTGCCTACAGCCGATCAATATTCTGATGGATGAATAGATAGAACTTACTTACGGGCATATCGGTCAGTTTTTCATACAATTTTTGAAGATTTGTACCAAGAATGGAATGCAAATTAATATCTTCTGTCAGACATATTCTACACATCGATGAGATATCCATATTTGTGTTGTATCTAATTATAGTTATAATAATATTTTAATGACAGAAATTTAATTTTTTAGATTTGTAGAGATAGATTTTGTAGAAAATCAAATTCAAAAATTTGTCAACATCCCTATATTGAGATGAGAATGTAAACATTGTAAACTAGGGGTGAGGCGTATATACTGGTACAGGTCTAGAGACCCGGTATGAAGTTGGCAGTATGCGCACCCGGTATGTAGGGCAGATACCCGATAGGTATTGCAGGTATATGGCCCCCACTCGCACCTGTTAGGAACGCGTGCCAACGCACCTCCCCGCGCGCTGCCTCCCCGTGCGAAGCTGTCACGCGCGGCGTGGGTGCCGTGTCCTACAAGAGCCATGGGCCATATAGTATACGAATGAACTACGAAGTTCCTCGAATTTTAACGAGACCACCCGATCGTGCATATAATTAAGGCAGACGAATTACACCCAAGTAAATAACAATAATTTAAATGGGTAACATTTATAACCACGTTCCCACTCATCATCCATCATCATTTCCCCTCCCCTCCCCCCCTCTTTATAGGACCAGCTCATGGTCTCGTATTAAGAAATGCATTGTCATCCAAGTAATCATATAAAGGTCAACTCTCGCATGCAAGCATACTACATTTAATTGCTGGAATTTTCTTTTTAATATAGTGCATCTCTGCTCTATCAAAATTCTATTATCCTTTAAAAACGACTAAATATTTTTTACTTAAAAAACTATACAAAAATGGAAGCTAGAAAATTTTAATGAATAATACTTATATTATCCATACCCCGACCTATATACCCGTAAATACCCATATCCGTACTGCTATATACCCGTAAATACCCATACTTAAACATTCAGGTACGTACTGGTAAAGACCCATAACTGATGATAACAGTATGACACCCGGTACGACGTACGACTAGTGTATACTGGCCGTACGGGTCGCACCCAGTACGCGACGGTCTGACGTTATACCTGTTTGGGCCAGCAAGTATTACGTAGAGAGCTGCTCGACCGCGCGCTGTAGAGCTAACAAAGTTACTCGAACGGTTACGACTTACGACGTGCTTTGATCGTGCCCGTATTGAAACGTATGATTTAGGCTTTCTAAAAGAATTTGTTTTTTATATCTTTAAAGTTAAGGAAGTTAATTGCTTAATAATAGAAAGGATATATATATTTTGAGTATCTTATTTCAAGAAAATGTGTTATTTACAATTAATTATGAAGATGCAGGTAATTTTATATAGATATTTATAGAATATATATAGTCAATAAATAATTACATGTTGATATAAATAAGCATTAAGTAAATATTTTAAGACATTATATGATTACCTTTTACTCATATAGATGACGCTTCGGTAAATATCCGTATTTATTTCATATAATTTTTTTTAAATGGTTTATTATTATCATACCTAACACAATGAATCATACAAATAACTATACAAATTCAAAAATATATTACAATCAATTTTAAATTACTATTTTAATCTTAAATTAAAGCTAAGTTTTAAATTAAAATATTTACAGAAAAATAGAAGAAAATAGAATAAGGAATAAAAAATAAATAAATAAAAGAAGAAACAAAAGGCGCAATCAGGCATCGAAAAATTCCTCCGCATCACTGTCCACTGGTAATGTGCCCAGAAGGCTAACAGCATTGCCACGTTGAATGGCAATGCTAACCTTTTGTGCAAAATATAGGCCAGCCCTCTGATCACGTGAAGCAGCGATTAATTTTTTTGCGATCTCTTTAAATAAAATGCGCGCATTGGGACCCCAAGGCCCAAGAGTTTCGACCCCAAACGGCTCGAAAATATAATTTCCAATAAGGTTATTATACTTTCGCCGCTTGAGCTTCTCTGCAGATGCGGCAGCAGCGCCAGCACAACCTGACGTGTTTGGAAGATGTGATGGCGCAAGGGTGTCAACGCAGGTCGCGTCCCACACCAAAGGCCTACCCATCCTCCAGGGCAGCAAAGACATGCCGTCCGGTCTCTTACCATCGTCGCGTACCAAGCCGTTGGGTTCTTTAACAGCTGGTATACCGGCGGTGACAAGAGCTAGACGGATAGTTTCGTTGATATTGGCATGCCTTGATATTCTACCTGCGCTCCTGCCGCACGATAGGCCGTGGTGTCCGAGACTATCAACTTGCTGTCCACAGTGACATTGATGCGGAGAAAGAACTGGAACACCCAAACGAAGGCAAACTGCAATACGGAAGGTAGTATCATCCAGCATAGTACCTATACTGGTTGACGGTAGTGCCTGTATCCAAATACCAGATTCCCATTCTGACACAGCCAGCAAACGAGCGCGCTCTGCAGATCCAACAGATGTATTTAAGAGATTTTCTCTAATTGCTCTGCAAAGCGGCAAGTCCCACTGTCTCTGAGAGAGAGGGTTGGTGGGCAAGTCAGTGTTTGGACAAGCCATTTTCCAAGCATTCAAAGCATCAGTCTTGCATAATACTTCTGAATTAACCAGTGTGCGCATTAAAATTTTCCTGGTTAATTCTTCTGTGCTATGGACCGATGATAGGAACGCCGGTAAGCGCACACTGGAAATTTTGCGTAAATTTTGCGTAAATTTTTTCTTCTATTTTTCTGTAAATATTTTAATTTAAAACTTAGCTTTAATTTAAGATTAAAATAGTAATTTAGCAGTTATTTAAATGTAATATTTGATTAGTATAATAAATATTTATTAATTTTAAATCAATAAATAGCATTTTAATTATTTTTATTTTGCTAAAATGTTTTTTTTTATACAAGTGACATCTAGCGAAGCTAGGATACATCATTTACATAATTCATCTTTCATAGAAATGTAACGCGATCTGTAAATTTTCAATACGTAATCAAATTATATTTTGAATGAAAATATAAAATACACCAAGATAAAAATATTCTTATATAAAATATATTTTATTGTAAAAAGTGTGAATGTTTATTATCAGTTATTATAAAACTTTTATCCGTAATTATTGTTAGATGTAGAATCATTTTACGAAATATCTTAAAAAGTATCCCTCGATTTATACAAGAATTCTGTTAATCGGTTTAGATTTAAATTTAATGAATTCTATTTTTTACTTTTTAGTTTGTTTATCTATTAAAGCTTGTTTTTAGTTTGTTTTACTAATATTAATAAATTTTTAGTTCTATACTCAGAAGTGATTGATTTTGCTTATGTGGTAGCGATTTCCAGTATAATATCTATGGTTGCGATGTAGAAAATAGAGATACACAAAAGTTATTATATTACATAGTTTGCCACACGCAAAAAAGGTCGTTTTTTCTTCTTTTTTATGTATTGGCAATCAGTTACTTATATGAGCCATTGTTGATGAAAACGTTGTAAAGCACTTTTATATGATATTCACTACATCCCAGCACTTCCATCGCGTCACATTACATAAAATGCCATCAAAATTATCTATTTTTTTTTTATTTTTATTATGAGTATGTTATTCCACAGACTTTTCGTCCGTGCTCTTTTTATGATTAATTTAATTGTTATAGTGGTTTGTTTATAAAATTAATGTTCTTGAAGTGGCTTTATTACATTTGGATAAAACTTGAAGAGCGCAATTCATGTGTCATAGATGTTGAGCGACAACATGTCTTTAGGGTTTCTTCTTGGCGCTGGTGGTCTTGTTGTTGGTGAAACCCTTCTACTTGTAGATGTTTCTGTCCTCTGTGATGTCGTGATGATGATAATGATGTCTGTGACGTTCCAGCTCAAAAAAAAGACGTTAAGATGTCTTATCTTAACGCCCTTTTTTTTTGCCTTAAACATACCTATAGGTATACGGAGCCCGGGTTTCTGCACCGGGTATTTGGCCATACCCGTACCTTCCAGACCGGGTATGGAATATTGCAGGTATATCCATGCCTATTGTAAACAGAGCTTTGACATTGTAACGTATCAGCGATAGTATATAATATACACCAAAAGCTTTGCGGGGGCGTAAAAGCATCATTTGTATTCATATATTATATTCAATTATAGTCTATCTAATCTAAGAAGTGCACTTTGACAGCTGTCGGAGTAAGTTGTCTAGGTATGTGAACTAAGTAATCGCTATCGAAAATATCCAATTTTTGTGCGAAATTGATATTGATTCTTTGTAATTAATAATCGGTTTATTTTTTTATTTATCAAAAAGGAGATGAAAAATTAAGTGCTAAATTAATACTAAACAAATTTAATTATCTCATCATAAAATCTATTCATCATAATGTATTAGGTTAAGTTAACATCATAAGTAGGATTAGGTTAAGTAGTAAAGACAAAGTTAACATCATAAGTAGGATTAGGTTAAGTAGTAAGGACAAAGTTAACATCATAAGTAGGATTAGTTTAAGTAGTAAGGACAAAGTTAACATCATAAGTAGGATTAGGTTAAGTAAAAACAAAATCTGGATTTAAAAATAGCTATTTATTCAGTAAATAATTCAATATAATTCAGTAAAGTATTCGTAACGACGACGTAAGAGAGCGAGTAGGTATGAAAGAGAGTATTGGTGTAAAGATGCGAAAGGGAATGCTCCGATGGTTCGGACATGTGGAAAGAATGCCGAACGAACGCCTGGTTAAGAAGATATACAATGCGAAAGTGGAAGGATGTAGGTACCGAGGGAGACCGAGACTAACCTACCTAGACCAGATCGGTCATGTACTGAAGGAAGGTGGAGTCAAGAGTCTCCGAAACCGGCGAGCGTGTATGAAGAGAATTATGAATGTTGAGGAAGCGAGTGAAGTATGCAAAGATAGAGTTCTCTGGCACTCTGTTCTCTCTGCCTACCCTGCAAGGGATATGGCGTGATGATATGTGTGTATGTATGTATGTATTTATTCAGAATCACTATTATTACTTGAATTGTCATCGTCGCGAACATTAATAATTCTTTCCTTATCAATAACATTGTCGAAACGTACATTTCTGTCAAAATCTCTATTCGATTAAAAATATTAATCTAATATTTTTACCGATTATTTGAACATTCATGAAATGGAAGTTGTCAAGCACTACTGTTTAGAACGTAATGACATGACATTGTAAAATCGTAAAAAATAATTATTATTTACCATGTTATTTTTATTTTAAATTAGTTTTACGAGTTTCAACATTACATTATTGTACAAGAAAGTCACCCGCAACGTTAACTATGTAAATAACTTAATAGTTCTTTATAATTTCAGATTTATTGTTTGCAATCATGTGTATACGTTTGACCAAGGTTGCTGTGTATTAAAACATGCGAAACGTCAAAATGCACTTCTTAGATTAGATGAACTATGGGTATGTTATATTCAATTTTTAAATTAATGTTTTAACTTATTACATACATACATATCATCACGCCATATCCCTTGCAGGGTAGGCAGAGAGAACAGAGTGCCAGAGAACTCTATCTCTGCATACTTCACTCGCTTTTAACTTATTGTTTTAAATAATTTAGATAGCATTTTTTTATATAATGTAATTCGGTAATAGTGCTGGGATATAATGAATATGGAGTGTATTACTGTTGAAAGTGATAAATTGACTGATGAGCTTTAAATGCAATAATAATTTATAAATAAATAATTGGTATAATGGTAGCCATATGTCATCAAATTATTTAAATATTAATCTGTCTAGTCAGCGTGGCACGATATTTAGAGCTAATTATTTCTTTCAAATCTAGAATACCTGTGTCCATTAGTTGTTTTGCACTTGGATACAGGTATCATTCCACGGTGATCAAACTGGTTTGTATTTCTGATAGTACAAAGATTTTATAACGTAATTATCTATGGTTGTTCATTTTATGCCGATTTTAATATAAATTTTATAGTCTGTGGCTATTATGTTATAATCATGGAGAATAGAGTAAGGAGTACCATCTTGTATGGGGAATTAGTCAAAAAAGTGTCCACTTGTAAACAGCAAATTATTTTTCGAACACTCACCGAAATAGCGCTAGTGTAGCAAGTGGAAATGATATGAATGTAGCAGTAATAAGCAGAGTGAAGTGTGCTGAGTTACGTAGTCAACTGTGATTTGATAAATAATAACCTATGAACCTATGAAATTTGTGGCGCTCTTTTTAAAATTCTTACACTTGCTACTATAGCGCCACCTTAATTTGCTCCCGTTCAATGGACACTTCTTAATACAACTGAGATGGTAATCCTTACTCTATTCTCCATGGTATATATATACCATCTTAGAGATGTGCCAATTCGAAATAATCGAGTTAAAATTTATGTAATTTGAATTGAACTCGAGTTAACTTTCTTTTTATAGTAGTTTGAACACACCCTGCCTATTCCGCCTAGGGCGATGGAAGGGACCCCACCATGTTCCCTCCACATTCCCATTAGGCTGAACACTGGTACCGATCCCTGGACATTTATGGCACGCATGGTGGGTTACCCTTTCGGTTTCGGGTATCATCAACATCTTGGAAATAAACAACAGTGTTGCCGGTGCGTCGCCATTGTGCAATGCAGACTCAGAACAACCCTTCGTGGATTGTATTAGAGCGTTTAGATTTTGTGTGCTTTCCATTTAATACAAAAAGTAACACAGTGTTCGATAAAGCGCTTTCCATCAACGATACTGTTGAACACAGCCGTACACTGTTCGACACTCGAAAAAGTGATGTTTGACAGATGCTTACCCACTTTCATAGAGTACTTTAAATATATAGGTACTACTTTGCTTGAATTAAGTATCATTACTTAACCTCGCTATTTATTTACGGCATATTCTACTAGTATTATTTGAGATTATTAAATTGAGCTTGTCTCTTACTACTAATTAAAATTTAATAAAAATGTTCAAATGTAAATATTGCACTATTGAAGTGAGCCCTGATAATGTGGTTATGTTTATAAATTATTGAGCCAAGACTTTGTCAAGGAACTTGCATTTAGGTATACAACGCCCATAATTTTGCGATATTGATGCACTCTAGTGTTATTTTGAGACAACTAGCTGTTTCATTTAAACTTTTACACAGTGTTTCACAATGTACCGCAGAGTCCCTCTGTATTAACTAAATAGAAAGCAACCTTTATAACGCTTGCAGAAACAGTGTAAAAATAAATCAACTAAAAATATAGAATATAGTTTAATACGTTTTTTGTACAAAGGTAATAATAATAATTGACCGAGACTAGACAGATAGACTGAATATAAATCTATATTCGAAAAACACTTCTTTTTCTTATATTCCTGTTTAATGCCAGCTTTACTTATAGGTATTAGTCAAAAAAGTGTCCACTTGTAAACAGCAAATTATTGTTCGAACACTCACCGAAATAGCGCTAGTGTAGCAAGTGGAAATGATATGAATGTAGCAGTAATAAGCAGAGTGAAGTGTGCTGAGTTACGTAGTCAACTGTGATTTGATAAATAATAACCTATGAACCTATGAAATTTGTGGCGCTCTTTTTAAAATGCTTCCACTTGCTACTATAGCGCCACCTTGCCACCTTAATTTGCTCTCGTTCATTGGACACTGCTTAATACACTGAGATGTTACTCCTTACTCTATTTCTCCATGGTATAGTGCCACAAACTTATCTGACCCGGTGACAGCGTCGCTGTTATTATTATTATTTTTTTTTTTAAATTTATTAACGGCTATGGATACAAGTCCTTTAAGCCTAAAGCGTCGCTGTTATCGCATTTAGTGTTGCCAGTAAATTCTATTTGCAATAAAATCGGTAAGTACTTCCCCATGTGGTAACGGGTTTAGAAAACAATATTCAACACTCGTTTACAGAATTTTCTGAGGAAGTCATCAAAAATGGAATTATATCATTTTTACCCGTGGGCTCACGGATAGGAAGTAGATAAATGTGATACAAGCATTAATGCTTATGAACTCTTTATATTATGCTTACTAGAGAAACAAAAATTTACTTTTATAATTATATTTTAACACAATCATTATGATCTACAAATATAGGGCAATTTTTTTTGTAATGGACATATTCCAGGTATGCCCAAGTCATTTGAATCGTCAGTCACTATGAACTTTCAGTCTCACTGTCACCGTCTAATGTCATTATGAAAGGCTCATCTAAATATGTATTCATTTAAAATTTTTTTCACGTGACTTCAGTGATTTTTCCATTCGTTTATAGCTATTTTTTTAATAGCCTCTGCAATTAATTTAGACGTTGTGGAATTAGAGTTTTTAATATTCTGCTCTGCTATGTTTTGTTTCATTGAGCTCCAAATCATTTCAATTGGATTTAATAGCAATGGTATGGTGGAAACCTTAACACGCTACGCCCATTGTTTTTACGGATTTCGTCAAATTCATAACTTCGCTTAGGCTTGTGTCTTAATTATTTCATAAAGCTGCGACTTTGTAAGCCGTTAATTCTCTTTAAAATCTATCTCCTCTTGAAGTATAATCATTAACTTTGGTATTGTGTGAATTTTTTTAGCACACTGTAAAATGGATGTACTTTTCGTCTATTGACACCACGGAGCAAATACAAAGAGGAGACGGCCTAAGTAACGGTGCACTGTGATTCTCAAGTAGGCCCTGACGTCATCACGTTAACATCAATAGTAGGCGTGGCCTATTAGTCTTCTGTCGTCGCTGACGGTGTTCGTACGGTGCATAAAATTGTATTTTTGGTGTATTTTTATGTTATTACGAAGAAAACCATGAAGTGTTGTGTTTTATCATGTAAAAACTACTCCAATAAACGTACAGATGCTATGGAAAGAATCACATTCCATTTGTAAGTATATTTATTCATAATTTATCAAAATAATTTCTAGAAAGTTCTTTTGACGGTATCATGTTCAGAAATAATTTTACTCAACGCTAGATGGCACCACTTTTCGTAATAGGACCCAGAACAATAAAAGCACATACAGTTCAAACTATTAAGATTATTGTAATAACTAATAACCATGAGTATTAAAATTTATACCCAAAGCCGTTTACCTCAACAAAAATATGAGTTTTATATGTAGTTAATAATTATTTTGTAAGCAATACGCCAGCTGTCGTTAACTATGAAGAACTATAAAAGTGTCAAAAATCCAGGGTCGTAATTAGAATATAATTATAACATTCGGATTTTTCATCAAAGAAAAATATTTTTTACACTACTTTAAATGAACCTATTATAATTAAACTGTAAATTTTGTATGTTTTAGAATACCGTCCAATGACGATGTTAGAAGCAATGGATTTCAAAAATTAATAGAAAAACTGGACTCCTACGAAATATACAAAGATTTGTTCTTCTCATTTTAACAATGAAGATTTAAAGGACTGTATTGCAGCCAATAGAAATCACTTCGAACAAGCTTTTTATATTTTAAATTGTTTTATATTTATGTATTAAACTAACACTGTAAAAGTCATAAATATTTTTTGCAATAGAAAAAGGTTTTTCTTTGTTACAGTATTTAGGGCAAGACTAGGTATAGCTCAAGAAATATATGATACAAAAGAGTATTTCATTTTTATTATTGGAACCAATGTCACCCTTTCTCCTTTATTTATTAATAATGTAATTGCACTCGATGCAATTTCTTGATAAGATTAACGAGGTTGAGCACGTCACAAAAATATTCAAAATGGTGGTGGCGTCGAAGACCGGGTCTTCAAGTTACCTTTGGCATGGCTAAGTTTTAGATGGCCCGTGCGTCAATCAAACGGTTGCTACCAGGGGGGCTGGTCTGCTCGCTTGAAATACTCTTTTACATGTCTTGGTCATTGACACCATTGTTGCATTATAGATTGTATAAAGCCTTATTTTAATAGAGTGGTTTGATTCTTTTTTTATATGGAAAAGACAAAAAGGAAGGAAATAATACCGTGTAACTAACATATTTACTAAAAGTCCAACTACTTTCATTCGACAATTTGTTAGAAACCCAAACAAATAATTGTATTATTTGTTCGTGTGAAAAGGACACAAATATGAAGAAAAAAAAGGTTTCTAAACTTCTGAGTTTATCAGAATGACAGTAAAGAAAAGATGGATTTTTCATAAAATATTAACATTATGAACAATGCTGACAAGCCTTATAAAGAAATTTTCGGTTAAAAACAGTAGTCATACACCTATTCGCTATGCAGAATTATTTGATTATAAACATTTGTATTTGAATAGAGCAAACAGCTAATAAGATTTGTTTGTATCTTTGAAATAAAAAAAAATTAGCACTCCTTGATATAGGTAAATTCTGAGTACGTCCCTGTTATACCATACACTTACTGACATCTAATGCAAGATAGCTCAACTGCATACAATATACGAAATTAGTAGTTGTGCTAATAGCCGATAGATGGACATAAAGGAGGGAGTGAGACAAGTACTATTACTTGTCTCACTTTCTCCATCAGCAGCGACCCCCTCAACCCCTATAAATGACACGCATTGTTTCATAGAAAATATTCATTACAACAGCTCCTCTTTGTATTTGCTCCGTGATTGACACCGAGATCAAAATCATCGATTTCAATTTGACCTTTCATCCTCTTCCGTCTTTTTCCTGGTGTGGAAATTTTTACTCCACTCTCATCGGCCTGCTCTTTTTCCTTTACAAGTTTTCTTATAAATTAGTACTAATGAGAAAATTACGGTGCAGTTAAGAACAATCAAGTACATTCATTACAATTAAATAGAATACTATTGTGTTATTTATTTTTGAACACATAACAAACTATACTTCATGTTCTTCTTCTACTGCTTATGTATTGGCAATCAGCTACTTATGCGAGCTATTAGTGCCAGCGTCCAGTTATGAATATCTTCACGTTTTTAGTCTTTCAGGTTAGTCATTGTCTAAGTCAAATTGTCGCCATCAATGTATCAACTATGGCCACACTGTTAATGGTATCTTGTTGGAGTTTTGATGGAAAACGAAAACGTTGTAAAGCACTTTTATATGATATTCCCTACATCCTAGTAGTTCTGCCGCATCACATTACATAAAATGCCATCAAAATTATCTAATATAACACAATAATACACTAAGGTATCGAATAGAATGCAAGAGCACCACATGACGTTTTCAAATTCCCGTCAAAAGTCCTAGGTACTTCATGTTTATTAATAGTGTACTTTTTCTTTCAAAAACTAACAAGATTAACCTGTGGCTGTTTATACAATTTTTTAAAAGGTGTTAATGATGCCTGAAGATGTTTTTCTTCCTTTATATAACTTAAAATTTGTAATAAAACATTTATTGCATCGCTTTTCGAATTTTAAAACCACAATAAATAAATAAACACGGAGTAAACAACCAACAACTAAAATATCAGCATATCGGGAGGACGATTGACGCATTTTATATTTTATTACGTATTCTGTGGATTGACGTTTGATGACATTCCAATCAGTGTTTCCACTTTTAGGGATTTCGCCCTTTTTCAGGGCGAAACTACTAATTTAAAATATGGCTTAGGTCTATTTAATATTTTTAGGGATTTAGGGTAATTTGGGGTAAAATGACTTGGTGAAAATCGCTGGGCGGCGATACGCTGAAATGATGATGAATTCATATTGGACTTAAAAAATGTTTTTCTATTTGATAAAATATGTAGATACACAAATTGCATGACAGTTGGAAAATCGTTCTTTAACACATCCTGTGTTCAGTCATTTCAGCTTTTTAAGTAATAAATGTAATATACAAAAAGCGGATAATAAATGGCGTCAACAAGCCCTTATTGAAGCGAATTATTTCAAGGTAAAAAGTGAAGAAGAGGTCACAAAATTACCAACGGAAGTATACTGGAATAAAGTGTTGAGCTTGAAAGATCATTTTGGAACTTACAAATACCAAAACCTCGAAGTTGTGATTTCACTTCTATTAGCATTGCCATCTTCGAATACTGAGGTGGAAAGAGTGTACTAAAAAAATGTAAAACTTATAAAAGAAATAGACTTCACAATGAAACCCTCAACGATTTGTTGCATATCAAAATAGGTATGACAGGCTCGATTTTAGAACCCAACACACAAATATTGAATGCAGCTCAAAAACTTAACCCCAGTGCTTCAGCTTCAGCATCAGCATCACATTGTTCACCATCTACTTCTTTCATAGATTAAAATGAATTCTTCTTATGATTAATTGCATCATCACATCACAGCCCATATATGTCCCACTGTTGAGCTCGGACCTCCTCAGTAATGAGAGAGAAATAACCTACTATACCGCGATGGTCAGACGCGTTGGTATACGGTTTTGTTTCGAGTTTTCCTACTCTTTCATGGATATTATATGCCTTTTATATCCCTTAGTCGGCTCTTACGATTACCCACAGGTAAGATAGGGGATGGTGAATTGTATTCTTACTCCGTCACTACACGGATACCTCTGATTAATAGACGAAAATTAAAATAAATATTTAAACCATCAAGTTTTGTTTTATTTTCAACTCATTTAAATTTTGCGCCCTAAATCAAGGATTTTCAGAGAATAATTAAGGTATTTAGGGCATTTAATAGAAAAATCTAGGGTAAAACTAAAATCTGATAGTGGAAACACTGATTCCAATATGGCGTCATTAGTTCATCAATTTCCTACTGGGTCAGATAAGTTTGTGGTTATAATGGAAACTAGCTAGCTACATATTGTTTTGTTTGTGATGGAAACTCGATGTTACATTGGTTATGACCTATATTTATAGTTTATTTACTTATAACAATTAAAATATGGATATGTTATACATGTGTAGAATATGCCTGAGCAATAACACAAATATGCATAATATAGTTGGTACAAAACTTCAGAAAGTTTATGAGAAATTAACCGAGTTACCTGTAAGTAATAATTAACCAAATATTTTTTCACATATTGATATCTTTAAGCTGAAACAAGAGATAATGACATGAAATACTGCAGTTAGTAGTCGAATTGGCGACCATGTTTTTCTTGAGAATTTCTCCTATTATAGTAATTCTACGAACGGCTTTTACTAATACAATCAACTCTTAATAATGAGATACCGAAGGGATCAGGGGAAGATTTAAATTACTAAGAGCTGTAATAACACGTGTTTAAATATCCAAGAGTGAGCGTGATAAAAAATCAAAATAAATAATAGTTATGAATACAATTTTTTTTTTAAAACCCCAACCTGTACTAACGAAACGGTCTTTTAATTGCTAACCTAACCTAATTATGCTTAGAAATTAGCGAAACTGTACGAGCGTTAGCGAATACTGTAGTATTGTTGTTGGAATCAATAAAGTTATTTATTATTCCTGCTTTCAGTTTCAAACTGAAGATAATAGATCACTACAAATATGTTATATATGCTGTGCAAGGCTTTGGAACTGTTACCGTTTGCAGATCAACTGTCTCAGAAGTCATGAGTTATTTAATCAAATATTAACAAATAATATGGTGAGTTATTTTTTCCAATCTTATATTTCTAAATTACTATGGGTAGAGAGCAGGGTTGGGCTGATTAAAATCAAGTGATTAAAATCACGATTAAAATCATGATTTAAATCGCTTGATTTTTAAAATTAAAATCATGATTTAAAACCTTTTTTTTTTCCTTTTTATTGAGAACCAGATAACAACATAACATAAAAGTTTTCTCAAAAATCAAAAGAAGTATCTGCTTTTAGCAAAAACAACAAAAAAGAAGTACATAATTCCAAATTCTTAAACTAAACGTAACACCTAAATTTTATTACCGTATATTTTCAGTCTATTCATTTTCGTTATACAATTTAAACAAAAACACGAGTTTTCCTCCTTTTTCTATGCCTAATCTGTTTCTAATATCCGAGTGTACAAGACCAAAAGAGCTAAATACGCGTTCTACTGAAGCTGAAGAAGCAGTTGCACACAGGAACTGTTTTATTATTGGCAACTGTTTCAAGATTTCCGGCTCATCATTTTGTGATAACCACCATTGTAGTCGGTTTACATTTTTTATTACTTCGTCCGAAAACATAACTTGCTTAAATGGAGCACTGCGGGCATTTAACTTTATTACTAAAGGTAACAGTCCATTGTTTTCATGTAACTCTTTAATTGTTTTAGAAACAGCCATATTCTTTTCTTCTGGTGTTAACTGGTATTTTGTTTTTTGTGGATTCAACATATACGCTATAAAATGATATGGCGTTAGTGCTTGCTTATAATCGATTATTAAATTGTTGTGTTTTTTGTAATGGTAATTCCACAGATTCATCAAAGATATATTGTAAATGTTTCCACTGCTCTACAGTATCTGCGATAGTAGCATTTTTCCTCTGCACAGTATCAAGAGCAACTGATATAGGTTTTAAAATGTTTAAATAATCTTGCGCTGCATGTTTAATCGCAATATTTGAAACTTTTCGGTAAATAGTGGAATCAATCTCGTTTTTATTTTCTTCGCAGATTTTTAATATGATGTCCCACTGAGTGACATACATCTCTAAGCAGTTGCCAAGGCTATTCCATCTCACATCGCTTGGAAGGACTAAAGCGCTGCCTCCTGCTTGACTGAATTTAGCTCTAGCCAAATGGTTATTTCGAAAATATTTAACAATTTGGACCACATGTTCTATAACGTCTTTAACTTGAAAGTCCTTGCACAGTAAATTAAAAATATGTGCAGAGCAGCCATAAGTTATAACTTTTGCGTTCGCTTTTTCTTCTAATGTTTTTCTCATAAGTGTCATATTTGCGGCATTGTCTGTCACAAAAGATTTTACGGTACACTTGTATTTTAATTCACATGAAGAAATCAGGTCACAAACTATTTGAGTTAAATATTCTGAAGTATGTGGATTTCCTGATGTGTCTATAGTTTCGTATAGGGGGGCTTGTCCATCTTCAGTGGTTATCGTTGCGCATATCACTGGTTCGTTGTGCACGTTTGACCACCCATCAATTGACATATTTACGGACTGTCCTGAAAGGGAGTAGAAATATTTTTCTTTTTCCTCTTCATAGATTTCGTCCAAAAGACTTGTTGCTACCGTTTTTCTCGAGGGCGGTGTTTATACACCGCCCTCGAGAAGGTCTTAATAAGGTCTTAATAACTGAATGGCTTTTTTCACCTCTAAATTCTCAATACATCTGAAGCTCGAATTAGTAGCAAAAATAGCCTTTGCTATTTGTCAATTTTATGTTTTTCAGCAGTTGAAGTCCGCATTACAAAACTACTCATGGTACGTACTCATGGTAGGCTGAGTTTCGATTGCTTTCTTTTTTTGGACTGGCTCAAAAGTTGTTGGACTTGTTGGTGTTGGTACTTTCGTCATGAGTGAACAACAACTTGAGGCAGATCATGTGCTAGCAAAACTGTCAAGCGACATTCGACTCTCTGGAAAGAGAAAAAACATAACTGAAAATTGATATTGATTAATTATAATTGATGATATATTGATATAGTATTGAATTATTGATTTTAAAATAAAGTTAAAATGTTCAATAGAGATGTAAAAGCAAATTTATTTTTAAGTTGAAAAAAATTAAAAATTAAGTAAGTATAGAAGAGTAAAGATAATCTTTAATAATTAACCTGGGAAAGGTCGCGTTAAAAAAGTTACATTAAAGGCCACGCCACGTGTTAGATTTCACCTAACATTTAAACATAAAAAACCATCATATATGCCTAAAATATAAATAAAATAAAATTAATAATTTAATTACCTGTATTCCTCTCTTGATAAATACAAACATCGTGGTGTGCTTTAAGTCTTTGGACTAACCCTTGAATATCTTTCTTGCACTTTCTACAAATAGCCCTACACCTCAATTTATTTGGATTTGTTGTCTTAATATAGAACTGCCATATTGGGTCCTCTTTTCTTCCACTCATTTTACTTTATTTATATGTTTTCACTTCACTTAACTAACTTAACTAAACTAGCGAAATGCGCGAACGTCAATTTATAGGTTGAAAAGGAAAACAAGCCTCGACACGACACGACAGGAATATTCTTGCAAAAAGCACAACAAACGCGTTCGTGCCTCACTCGGCACTGTATAGTGAGTGAGTGTATAGGACAGAAGGAAAACAAATCGCGACAAGAATTTTCTTGCAAGAAGCGCGACAAATGCGTTATCACAAGTTTTTGAGGCGCAAATTGTATTATAATTTTTAGACTTATTAAAATAATTAACAATCATTTCAAAGAATCAAAATGTTCAAATTTTATGTTCAAATTTAAAAAATCAAATAAATCATGTTTTTTTTTAAAAAATCAATGGTTTTTGATTTTTTTAATAAAAATCAGATTTTGCCCAACCCTGCTAGGGTTTTTCACTCACATACAATATTAAAAAAACTTCATGCAATTATTGTAAACATTTTATTGGATACTCAGTAGTAGCTACTGTTAAATTTGATATAACAATGATCCTGAATTCTGATCATGATGGTCAAATGGAAGGTATTAACCTTCCATTTGACCATCTTCATCGGAATATATGCTGGAGTATTCATCAGAAGAGTCAGATGTATCGCCAGTAACATTAATTATAAATGTGTCCATTTCCATATCCAATAGTCTGTCTGATTCAAAATATTTGTCTTCTATTTTTCTACATGTAGACATACATTAAGCCATTCTTCTGTCGTTATTGTTCTGAGTGTCGCTTCAGTAATAGAGGCTATTTCGTAAGGAGCTTGTGCGACATTTTTCTCTGCGAGTACTTAAAATACTCCACATGCATAGTCTTTAAAATACTCCTCAACAATGTTCAGCTATATTTAAAATCAATGGCAGTTTTCAATTCCAAACAAAGTCTATTTAAGGTAGGAATTTCCTTCTTCACTATGTAAAATGATTGAATTTTATGACTTATAGCGCTCTTATTAAAATCATCTAACTCATAATTATTTTTCTTCCGGTTCCTGGTTTTGCCCGGGGTCACAATTTTCGAAGATGAAGCTGCTGCTACGTTACCCTCTTGAGTTATTTGATTGACGGTGCGTTCAGATAAGGCTAAAACAAAATAACAAATGTACCAACCAAAAACCGCCAGACCGGTAGTACGAAAAATACAATGAAACATAGAACCTCCTCCTTTTTTGAAGTCGGTTAAAAATGTCGGAAAATTTTATTATAGTGGCATCCCTAATATGGATGGATGAAATGGCGGCAGGTCACGGGTACAACATGCGACCCCAAAGTACCCCTTAAATTAAAGGGCCAAATATATAAAACCCTAATAAGACCTGCTGTATTGTATGGATCAGCATGTTGGGCGATAAAAGCGACGGATGAGAGACGACTGCATGTAGCGGAGATGCGAATGTTGAGATGGATGTGTGGTGTGTGACAAGAATGGATAAAATAAGGAATGAACATATAAGAGGAAGTTTGAAAGTTGCGCCAGTGACGGAAAAATTAAGGAGTGAAAGATTGACATGGTATGGACATGTGATGAGAAGGGATGAAAGTAATGTTGTGAGGATGAATGTTGACGGCTTAAGGGGTAAGGGAAGACCGAAGAAAAGATGGATGAACTGCGTGAAACATGACATGGATAGACAAGGAGTGACCACAGAGATGACATCTGATAGAGTTGTATGGAAGGAGAAGACATATTGCGTCGACCCCAAATAAATTGGGATAAGAGCAGGTTGATGATGATGATGAGTGGCATCCCTAATAATTACCTGACAGATATGCAACGCCGGCTCTAACTTTGGAAAACGGTACCGTAGGCCCGTTATTGTCTCGTTTTTCTTCACAAGCACGTTTGACCTTCAAGATAATATCCCTGCCAGCACTTTTAATTACTTTTGGCATAATGATGGCAATTAATTACTTCGGCAATAAATTATAACGCGGACCAAAACAAACTCTCTTGACATTTGACAGAAGCGACAACATGGCGGCAAATCATTAGTTCCGATTTTGGCCGCGCGCAGAGTTATCTTGCGCGGACTCTACCTGCAATGTTTTTACACAACAATCATTTAAGAATTTTGGTGGAAAATGACATTATTTTAAAGCACTTTTCTATCATAATCACTACATACCAGCAGTTCCTTCGTATCACATAAATGGAACCACATTGGAACTAGCTTTTAATTAAATGAAGAATCATTAAAATTGATTCGCATAGAAAAAAAAGAGTACCTCAAAAAAATATTAGTGGTAGGACCACGCTGTTGACAGTTCTCTGTCTACAGCCGCGGGCCGGTCCGTCCGGGGTAGTACCACACTGAGCAGAAGATCGACGTCCGTGTAATGGCAATGTGATATTGCGCTTTGTTAGGTGAGCGAGAGAGCCGGAAGCCCAACTGGGGTGGATTTGGGGATTGTAATGGTAGGCAGCGGCCTAGCTATAGCTTTGGTTATAGCAAAGGTTCATAGAGCGGCGGTGACACTTACCATCAGGTGTGCTACTTGCTCGTTTGCCACCATAACTATTAAAAATAAATACAGATAAATTGACAATGTTCTTCTATTTTGGAGGCAGTTAAAAATCTTACTCGAACAGAAGGATTTATTCCTTACTGCTAGTTACCATTTCATAGAAGCAGTAGCTTCTATGAAATGGTAACTAGCAGTAAGGAATAAATCCTTCTGTTCTTTACAAACATAATTTATTTGTTCACTTAAACAACCAAATTCGGTACAATTATTTTTAGAGACAATGAAATTTCTTGTCTGGGAATCGAACCCGCGATACTCAGCAATGATAAGATCTCTATTTCGACCACTACGCCACCTGTGCAGTTGTTGTTAATTTTGTAGATAAAAACAACATTGAAAAATAACAACTCATTCAAAATAGTACATCCAAGAATACAATTGAGTTGTATACCTTTGACTCTGATGGAGCCTGATGATGATGATGAAGATATTGATGAACATGGTAACACCAAGGAAATAATACATGATGTCCAAATAAAGGAAGAAATCATAGAAGGTACTTATTTTTTTAAAGAACCTTTTTTTTTTATTGCTTATGGTGGCAAACGAACTAGCAGCACACCTGATGGGAAGTGTCACTGACGCCCATGGACCCTTGCTACACCAAGGTATACCCTCAGGTTCCCTTGATAGGTTGCTGCCTACTAGTACAATCCCCAAACCAACCCCGTAGGGCTTCCGGCTCTCTCGCTCACCGAATGAAGCCCAATAGTACATTGCCATTACTTAGACGTCGATCTTCTGCTCAGTGTGGTACTACCCCGGACGGACCGGCCCGCGGCTGTAGACAGATCTGTCAATATCATGGTCCTACCACTAAGAAACCCTTTCTTATTTATACTCAAGTAAGCCTTTCCGAATGTTATTCTAATATCTATATATTATGTATATCTGAGTTATCATAATCGCAATATCCCTAGTTTGATCTATATAGTTTTAATTTCAGATGCACATGACAATATAATAGACTATACAGAAAATATTAAATATACAGGACTAGAGAGTATTGTGAAAATTGAGCGTGATGATACAGAGGACAATCACGCTATAAATCATAGCATTAATAGTGAAATAGCAGAAGAAAATTCAACCATCAATCATATAGAATTAAATAAAGCAGACAAAGTAATAAAAGAAGAAAGAATACAACCTACAGAATTAGATGATGAACAACTCCTTAGAGATGTCGATGAAGTTAATAGAAATAGTACACAAACAGATCAAAGAATCGCTTGTATGAAGTCTATAGATGATAAACTTTTAAAACCTGTTAAGACTGTGTTCAATAGAGATGATGTGGACAGCATCACAGGTAAGTGTTCATTTACTTCTCATCGCATTAACATTTTACTGTTGAGTTAGGAGCTACTGACAGAATTTTGTATACATACAAGCTACACTAAGAAATGCTGTGTGGTAGCGTCTACGAATACTACCAACCCTTACTTTACTTGTGGACGTCGTAAAAGACTAGTTGTCTTTTACTGACCCTTATACTGGGCCAACTCCATCTGATGCCGTTTGATCAACAATTACATTCACAAATAGTGTTGACGTCTGACAGGCGGCCCGTCATAAAACTATTGACAATAACTTTTGCAATATGTAAGAGTACATATTGCGTCAATCAGAAGTAATTGGGATAAGAGCTGTATAATGATACACTAAAAAATACATTCTTGGGTTGCGGTGGACCTTATATAGACTGACAAAACTCTTACTCAACTGAATTTTTACTCAGTCACAGAACTGGTAAAATGCAAATGAGCAAGCAGCACACCTGATGGTAAGTGTTACTGCCGCCCCATGAACCTTTGCTATAACCAAAGCTATAGCTAGGCTGCTGCCTTGCAGGGTAGACAGAGAGAACAGAGTGCCAGAGACCTCTATCATTGCATACTTCACTCGCTTCCTCAACATTCATAATTATCTTCATACACGCTCGCTGGTTTCGGAGATTCTTGACTCCACCTTCCTTCAGTACATGACCGATCTGGTCTAGGTAGGTTAGTCTCGGTCTCCCTCGGTACCTACATCCTTCCACTTTCGCATTGTATATCTTCTTAACCAGACGTTCGTTCGGCATTCTTTCCACATGTCCGAACCATTGGAGCATTCCCTTTCGCATCTTTACACCAATACTCTAAATTTAATATTGGTAGGAACACGCTGTTGACAGTATTCTGTCTACAGCCGCGGGCCGGTCTATCCGGGGTAATACCACACTGAGCAGATGATCGACGTCTGAGTAATGGCAATGTGCTATTGTGCTTCGTTCGGTGAGCGAGAGAGCCGGAAGCTCATTTGGAGTGGGTTTATCCTTAGTATTTCAAAGGTCCATTGGCGGCAGTGACGCTTACCATCAGGTGTGCTGTCTGCTCGTTTGCCACTCATCATCATTCTCCTACTCTTATCCCAATTACTTGGGGTCGATACAATATGTAGTACTCTTCTTTCATAGCACATATTGTAAAAGTTATTGGCAATAATTTTATGACCGGCCGCCTGCCACACGTCAACCCTCCTTGGGAATGTAATTGTTGACCAAATGGCATCAGATGGAGTTGACCCAGGTCGTTATATGGCTCTTAGTCGGCTTTTACGACATCCACGAGCAAAGTAAGGATTGGTAGTATTCGTAGCCGCTACCACACAGCTAACTCGTTTGCCACTATAAGCAATAAAAAAATTGTTTTGGCAATAGTTTTATGACCAGCCGCTGATGATGTTAACTCCTCAGGGAAATATAATTGTTGACCGTACAGCATCAGATGGAGTTGGTACAGGTTGATTTAAAATTTGCAGTCATCTTTTTAGACACTCATGAGCAATGTAAAGGTTGGTAGATCAAATAGCAGAGGGATCATCATCATATCAGCTCATATATGTTCCACTGCTGGGCTCGAGCTGCCTACAAAGTAGGAGGGAAATTGAACTATTATACCACGCTGGTCAGACGTATTGGTCTAAGGCAGGGATCGGCAACCTTTTGAGTCAGAAGACCCAAAAATTAGAATTTATAAAAGTTTAAGTTTTTAAAGAGCCACATTTTTTTTGCCAACAATAATTTGTCCCTAATCCTCATTAATCAATTCAGAACCATTTTCATATGTTGTCTTTATAAATTTTTTTTTTACGTATAGAACTAAAGAGCCGCAACTTCACATCCAAAGAGCCGCATGTGACTCGTGAGCCGCAGGTTGTCGATCCCTGGTCTAGGGTTTTGTTTTCCTTCTCTTGCATAGATGTAATATGCACATTTTATCGCTTAGGCGTCTTTTACGATCCCCCAACGAGTAAGATAGGAGGTGGTGAATTGTATTCTTACTGCGTCACCACACGGAAAAGCAAAGGGATATACACGGTGACATTTATGTCGTCTTACAAAAGCAGTTCAGTTAACATATCCAGTATCTACTATTCATTCGTACAATTAGAAGGTTCAAAAAAATATTTACCGGAATATTTTTTACTAATAATTATTATAAATAATTACTAATTAAAATAGTAAGAGAACAGCATGTAGCGAGCGGTAGGCTACCTACTCGACATAACCTACGTACTGTGTAGGTACTACCTAGGCGTAGGTACGCTTTGGAATAGCAGTCCACGTGGTCTTCGTAGCTGTGATTGGCTAATGTAATTACGTTAGCCAATCATTATCATGCGGAATGCTGTATGATTTCTTTTGTTTAAAATTTAAGCATTATATACAACCTGTATTACAAAATATTAACTTTATTTTATTTTGTTACTTTTTTATCACTACCACTATTGAACAATTAAATATGTTAGATATGTTTCTTTGGTCGGATATTTTTATGGAACTTCTTTTGTAAGACGATATAAATGTCACCGTGTATACTATCGATATTATTATTTTTTTCATTTCTACCCTTTCTTATTACATACTTGTAGGTGCCGCAGATGTCAAAGAGGAAGTAACAACATCTACCTTGGGGACAATCACTCACAGTACCACGTCAAGCAACAGTGAAACGGAAGATAGCCTTGAACAAAATATTACTTACAAAAGACCTAATATAGAAAATACAGAGAAAAATATTATTAATAACTCTAGTAAGATACATACAGTTGACAAACCATATATGTGTAAGGTATGTGAAAAATGTTTTGGTAAAAAGGGTCATTTAACGGAACATATACGTATACATACTGGTGAGAAACCATATAGATGTAATATTTGGGATAAAAGTTTTAGACAAAGCAGTAGTTTGGTTCATCATAAACAGGTACACATTAAAGCATATAAACTTGATGAATATGAGACTAAAACTGGGGGTTATGTAGACATTCTCGATAAGCCATTCAAGTGTAATATATGCAATAGGTCTTATATCCATAAAAATAGTTTAACGAGGCATACTAGTACACACACTGGTGGGAAAACATATATATGCGATGTATGTGAGAAAAGTTTCACCAATAGGGAAGTACTTAAAAATCATATTCGCATACATTCCGATGAGAAATTGTACAAATGCAATGTGTGCGAGAAATGTTTCAAAATTAGAAGTTGTTTAACCTCGCATAAATTAATACACACTGGGGTGAAGCCGCATAAATGTAAGATATGTCACAAATGTTTTACTTTAAACAGTGATTTGACACGACATATACGTAGACACACCGGTGAGAAACCATATAAGTGCGATATATGTGATAAAAAATTTATACGAAACTGTGATTTGATCGGTCACAGACGTATACACACCGGTGAGAAACCATATAAGTGTAATATATGTGATAAACGTTTTACAGTAAAGAGCGCGTTGAATGTTCATAGCCATACACACAGAAATAACAGCAGCAGATAGAAGATAGATAATATATATGACAATATAGGGCATAGTTTATTTGGGTTTAATTTTCAGGACATTTGACCACCCATAACTCATGGATATCGTGAAAGATGACTATCTGGTGAAATTAGTTTTTGTATAGGCTATTTTTTTTTGTATAGAAGGGCTATTTTTATTTGTATAGAAGGTTTATTTTCTTGTATATAAGGGCTATTTTTTGTATAGAAGGGCTATTTCTGTATAGAAAGGCTATTTCTGTATAGAACGGTTATTTTTGTATAGAAGGGCTATTTCTGTATAGAAGGGCTATTTCTGTATAGAAAGGCTATTTTTTGTATAGAAGGGCTATTTCTGTATAGAACGGCTATTTTTGTATAGAAGGGCTATTGCTGTATAAAACGGCTATTTTTGTATAGAAGGTCTATTTTTGTACAGAAGGGATATTTTCTTGTATATAAGGGCTATTTTTTGTGTAGAAGGGCTATTTTTGTATAGAAGGGCTACTTATTGTGTAGAAGGGCTAGTTTTTTGTACAGAAGGGCTTGTTTTCTTTTTTAAATATGAAAAAGTTGTATGTGGAGACTCGTAAATGGCATTATGTTGCTATTTATCAACATTGTAGTTTCTTTTAGCTGTCAGTTACCTTTAAAATAAATAAATAAAAAACCTATAATAGCATGTCTGACCAGCGTGGTATAGTAGGTCAATTTCCCTCTTATTATGGGGGAGGCTCGAGCCCAACAGTTGGACATATGATTTGGTGATGTTTAAGACCTAGCCGGAGGGTTGATGTCTGTCAGGCGGCCGGTCATAAAACTATTGCTAATTACTTTTACAATATGTACTATGAAAGAAGAGTACATATTGTAACGACTCCTAATAGTTGGGATAAGAGTAGCAGAATGATGATTTATTTATATTAAGCATGTCTTAATAACTTTGTAAAGATTTTAAATTAATTAAGATTAGTTTTATATAAATACTTTGTAGTGTGCGATAAATGATTGCAATATCTGCGATTTAATTCAATATATATTGGAAAAATAAGTTTTTATGAATAGACTTCGCTATCATTATTTTAACTAATATATGTCTTGCTGTTGGGTTCGAGCTTTCTTCATAATGGGAGGAAAATTGACCTGCTATACCACGCTACACTCCCTTGAGGGACGCCGTACGTAATAGGTAAGTCGTCACTAATGACTTCTTCGACTTTTACCCGCTCACATGTATTGGTAAGGTAATTGGTGAATAATTGGAGATGGGTGCCGCGAATACCCATTTTTTCCAGTTTAACTAGTAAGAGTAAGGGATGGAGACTGCATCGTAGGCCTTTGCTAAGTGGGGTACGATGCCAGAAACCTCCACGTGGTGTACCCTGAGTGCGAGCGACAGTCCCCCAGATCCTTCTGATGAATTGTTGCTCGTAGCGAATATTTGGCGCGTTCGGGGTTTGGTTCCCAGCAATGGGATGAGCCCCGATTCGCTCTTGGCCCTAGTTGTAGAGGGTACAGGACGCGAAACTCGACGGGCTCAGTCACTCATTCATTTGAGGGCTGGGCAGGCTTGTGCCACCGCCGACATATCGTAAACCTGATCCTTGCTTCAAGACATCTTGAGGCGTAGTTTCAGGAGCGAGGGTCTTGGCTTAACCGCCCGGACCGCGAGGAAGACAACTTCTATAAAGAATCACCCAGAATCCTAAGTTCTGGCGTGCGGCGAGAGGATGCATGGCTGATGGGGTATTCAGTTCTTAGCACGCTCCAGCCAGGGTACCGGCTGCCCCTCTGGTTGGTAAATGTAGGCTTGCCCGAGTACAGGGATCTCTGCTCGGGTCGACCGTCAATTCTCCCATTCTCGTGGGAACCAATATGGATTTACTTTCTTTCACACAACAAGACGGGGAACCTACGGATTCCCACCTTACGGCCTTGCCAAGCCAACATAAAACTGGCACAAACGACGCCTCGTCCTCGGCACTCGAGGCGTCCGCCGAGGGCCCGGCACCGACTATAGAGGCCCAAAGGACGAAGAGACGGCGGAAGCCGCCGAGAACTAATCGGGGGAAGGCTTCCGCCAGTGACTGGAAGCGTCTGGTGAAGCGGCGAGCGCGCAGGGAGGCCGCCGCCGCCGAATCGGAGAAAGACGGCCGCAGATCTACTGCAGAGTCAATGGACGAGGGCGACAGTACCGTCGCAGAGCCGTCCAAAGACGAGGGCAGTGGATCTGCCGATAAGATGGACGAGGGCGGTAATGTTTCCGTAGATCCGTCCGAGGTTGTCAGCGAGCCGGCTACTGAAACCGCCGCCGCCAGGTCGTCGCCGCGTCTTGCGCCGGCGGCCCTGATGGCAGTTCTGACCGTAAGGGAGGAGGCCCTCCCCTCGAAAGTGCGGAAGCACCCCCCGAATAAGGGAGGCACCTCAGGAACCGACCCCGAGGGGAGAGTGGTGATCATGCCTCCTCCCAAGATGTCGGCCTCTCGCAGAGAGCGAAGGTCCGCAATGACTGCAAGGTCGGGGGCTCCGTCTTCAACCGGTGGAGCGCGTGGAGGGATGGAGGCTCGCAGGTCTGACAACGAAGCGGTTGCCGCGAGGATGGTGAGGGTGTTATCCAACATCCCTCCCACCGAAGGTGTGGCCGCTGATGCCCGCGCGAGCGGTGGTACCCCGGACGCGCAGATGGAGGCCCTGCAGGCCGATAATGCCCGCCTTAGTGGCGAGGTATCAGGCCTGCGGGAGCTGGACCGCCGGTTGAGGTCGGAGCTAGCGGCGGAGTGGAGGGTCAATCGGGTGCTTTCCAAAGGTGTGGCGGACCTAAGGGCCCAAATGGCGCAGCTCATGCTGCCCGCGCCAAACGCGCCGCCAGACAGCGCTAGCCGTCGAGGAGCCGTCACCGCGCCGAAGCCGCCCCGTGGTGAGCGCGCGCCGCCGGTCAATGCTGGCCGCCCAGTGGTCGTCGCCGCGCCGATGACGCCTCCCGTTGCGGATCGGGCTCGCAGGGCCGACAACGAAGCGGTTGCCGCGAGGATGGTGAGGGTGTTATCCAACATCCCTCCCACCGAAGATGTGGCCGCTGCTGCCCGCGCGAGCGGTGGTACCCTGGACGCGCGGATGGAGGCCCTGCAGGCCGATAATGCCCGTCTTAGTGGCGAGGTATCAGGCCTGCGGGAGCTGGACCGCCGGTTGAGGTCGGAGTTAGCGGCGGAGTGGAGGGTCAATCGGGTGCTTTCCAAAGGTGTGGCGGACCTAAGGGCCCAAATGGCGCAGCTCATGCTGCCCGCGCCGCCAGACAGCGCTGGCCGTCGAGGAGCCGTCACCGCGCCGAAGCCGCCCCGTGGTGAGGAGCGCGCGCCGCCAGCCAACGCTGGCCGCACAGTGGTCGTTGCCGCGCCGATGACGCCTCCCGTTGCGGAGCGTGCACCGCCGGCGCGGCGGCAGCTCGACAGGACAGGGGCTCGTATCGTAAAGTGCGCAGAAATGCGCATCACGGGTCTGGACGATTCCGTGACGGTGGAAGACATCCGGGAGGCCATTGCCTCGAAAACCGGGTGTCCCCTGGAAACCGTCCGGGTTGGCGCCATCCGTCCCGGTCCGGGCGGCGTAGGTGCTGCCTGGATGCAGTGCCCAGTGGAGTCTGTCAGGCAACTGGCCGGTCAAGGCAGGCTCCACGTGGGCTGGAGCTCAGCGCAAGTAACCGTGCTGGAGCCTCGGCCTGCGCGATGTTTCAAGTGCATGGCGGTCGGGCATACCCGAACAACATGCACTAACTCCTTTGACTGCGGCGGACTTTGCTTCCGCTGCGGTCAGACTGGGCACATGGCGGCATCTTGCATAGCCCCGCCCCACTGCCCCGCGTGTGCGGCGGGCAATAAGCCTGCCAAGCACCGCATGGGCTCTGGGGCGTGCAGACCCCCGGCTTCGGCCCCAAAGGGGCGGGGCGGCCTTTAGACCACGGCCGCTCTCGCAGGGGGTATTCCGTCGGCCGACCACTGACGTCAAGGTACTCTGCTCCGGTGGTCGGCCCTTGGCGACGTCACGGGTGGGTTACGGGTGTTCGTGCTTACGCCCCTCTGTCGCCCCGGACGGAGTGGTGCGAGGAGTGCACCGACCGTAACCCTCCACAAAAAAAAATAGATCTCTTTTTAGTTTTTTCAATAGCCAATTACAAAAATTCCTATACTTTATATATTATGGCTTTAATAGTGTTATCATGAGGGTATTTTTTACATTTCAAGTGTAGTTTGTCTCTATTTTTCATGGAATTCAATAGACCAGCAGTTATCCAGGGTTTTTTTTTATACGCCTGCGATTTGGTACAGTGACAGTTTGGGTATTACGTTGAATCGCTGAAGTTAATGTAGATGTAAGTAAATTAGTATCCACGTTGAATTATATACACGTATCCAGTATCGACTATTCATTCGTACAATTAAAAGGTTAAAAAAAATATTTACTGGAATATTTTTACTAAAAATTATTATAAATAATTAAAATAGTAAGAGAACAGCATGTAGCGAGCGGTAGGCTGTCTACTCGACATAACCTACATACTGTGTAGGTACTGCTTAGACGTAGATACGCTTTGGGATAGCAGTCCACGTGGACTTCGTAGCTGTGATTGGCTAACGTAATTACGTTAGGCAATCATTATCATGCGGAATGCCGTATGATTTCTTTTGTTTAAAATGTAAAATAACCAGGTTGTTACAAAATATTAACTTTAATTTATTTTATTTTGTTATTTTTTTATCACTACCACTATTGAACAATTAAATATGTTAGATATGTTTGTTTTGTCGTATACTTTTATAGCACTTCTTTTGTAAGACGATATAAATGTCACGGTGTATATTATTTAAACAAATATTATTCATATCTATGTTAAGAGCATGGTAGTCTATTTTCTTAATGCAGTATGCCTTTTTTTGTTTGAAAATCGTAGTGGAACTCTATAAAGATAGCGTCACGATGAGTTATTGATGCCTCAGCAACATAGCAAAAGGATTGGAGTGTGGTTATAAGCATAATAGATAATCTAAGCAAGTTCTGCCATGTGTGGGTAATTGATGGGCAGGTAATAAGCTGTGCGAAGCAAGTCAATTGAGCAGTTGGGGTCTTTACTATTTGGCATTATGTCCACATTAATATCTTCTATAACAGGGGTCGGCAACCTGCGGCTTGCAAGCCACATGCGGCTCTTTGGATGTAAAGTTGCGGCTCTTTAGTTCTATACGCAAAAAAAATGGTTGTCTGTAAAGTCGGTTTACGGACGATAGCTTAACGTGACAACGTCATAACAAAACATTGATGAAATGACTATAACTAGATGTATAATATAACTATAAATAAGATAATATAATTATTACTAATAATACTTAATATAACTATTACTATAATATAAATAACTATTAATATACTTTATTTTGATATTATATATAACTATAACTAGATACGGCGCAAGCGTACAATGAGCGTAACGGGACAATGAGTCATCCTTTTTCGTACATGCAGCCAGCGTTCATCGAATTATTAGACGTTGTCACGTTAAAAATATTATGTAAAGTATATAATAAAATGGTTCTGAATTGATTAATGAGGATTAAGGCTCAAATTATTGATAACAAAAAAAAATGTCACTCTTTAAAAACTTTAAACCTTTATAAATTCAAATTTTTGGCTCTTCCAACTCAAAAGGTTGCCGGCCCCTGTCTTATAATAATGATATTAGGTGATCTCATACTATTGAGTAACACCTCTAGAGACTCTATGAATGGTTGAATATTTTTATATTCCGGTGGTCTATACAGGATGGAAGAGAACCGCTCCCGAAAACAAAGACAGGTGACCCTACCCTATCATTACAAGTAGGACTAGTAGGGTCCCCTGTCTTTGTTTTCGGGAGCGGTCCACTTCCAGTCTGTATATTGCAACTACGATTGTACTATGGTCTAATTTAATTGTTACATAATTTTTATCTTGCAAGGCAGAAGAATTAAATATTGTTATCTGTATAGTTTTGAAGTTATACTTCTTTTGGCGCGTTAGGGCCAAATGATGAGAGTAAATTTTTTTACGATGCGCGCGCACACCGTCACGGAAAACCGACACCCTAAAGTTAACTATAGTCAACATTTTAGTTTTTTAACTAGATAATGTGTTATAATAAAACTTTCAATGTAATAAATACCTTTTTTTCTATTGTCGTTTTTTCTACAAACGTAGAATAAGGCGAAAGATAAAATGTTTGAAAAGATTTTTTTCTTGTTACGCCAAAGAAGTATAACTTGTAACGCGTGTACATAACGTACACACACACTTTTATTTTTTTGAAATAAACTGTTACACCTTCATTTTGAAATAAACTGTTACACCTTCATTTTGAAATAGACTGTTACACCTTCATTTTGAAATAAACTGTTACACATTCATTTTGAAATAAACTGTTACACCTTCATTTTGAAATAAACTGTTACACCATCATTTTGAAATAAACTGTTACACCTTCATTTTGAAACAAACTGTTACACCTTCATTTTGAAATAAACTGTTACACCTTCATTTTGTAATAAACTGTTACACCTTCATTTTGAAATAAACTGTTACACCTTCATTTTGTAATAGCCTGTTACACCTTCATTTTGTAATAAACTGTTACACCTTCATTTTGAAATAAACTGTTACACCTTCATTTTGAAACAAACTGTTACACCTTCATTTTGAAATAAACTGTTACACCTTCATTTTGTAATAAACTGTTACACCTTCATTTTGAAATAAACTGTTACACCTTCATTTTGTAATAGCCTGTTACACCTTCATTTTGTAATAAACTGTTACACCTTCATTTTGAAATAAACTGTTACACCTTCATTTTGTAATAAACTGTTACACCTTCATTTTGAGTTGTTATTTTCATTTTAATAAAATAATAACCATCTCTTTAGGGGTATATACTCAGAGTGACGTAGCCAACACTCGGTAAGCATTATCACATCCCAAATCGGTATTAGATGTTTCAAGGAGTGTTAAAAAACCTGACATTGCAGTTTATACTGCGAATATTTTGGTGGATTATTTTTAAGGCGGGCTGGGTGTTGTTCAGTAATTTGGGGCAATCGTCTATTTTGCAGGTGGATGCATGAGCCACTTTCAAATGGTCTAGAAGACCATTTATTATAATAACGTTATCATTAAAGCATGCACACCCACTCGCATACACGAACACACACACATATATTTGCTTAATAGTGGCAGGACCACGCTGTTGACAGTTCTCTGTCTACAGCCGCGGGCCGGTCCGTCCGGGGTAGTACCACACTGAGCAGAAGATTGACGTCTGAGTAATGGCAATGTGTTATTGCGCTTCGTTCGGTGAGCGAGAGAGCCGGCAGCCCAATTGTGGATTTGGGGTTTATATTGGTAGGCAGCGGCCTAGTTATACCCTTGGTATTGCAAAGGTCCATGGGCGGCAGTGACACTTACCATCAGGTGTGCTGCTTGCTCGTTTGCCACCATTAGCAATTAAAAAAATATATATACATTAGACTGGGCCAAAAAAAACGAACAATTTTTTTTATTAACGGTACTGTGAAAATATTGTTCATGATGACAAAAGGAAATTATTCTGAAAACTTGAGCCCTTAATATTAATATTAAGAGGTGCATCATTATGATTATCGATTTTTGTACAGCTACTGAATTTTTCACACAAAATTCGGACATCATGAATTTTAATTTTTTTTCCATTTCATATCTTTGAAGGAAATTAAATTCCCTACAAAAAAGCTGTCTTAATAAATTAACGTAGGACGAGCCGTTCCCTTGTAATCAAGCCTTAAACATTGATATATTTTTTTAATTTGGATTCTGGATTTTTTAACCACTATAAATATCAATATTTTTATATGGCAAATAATTATTCTTAAGTAAAATTTCATGCTCTACAAAAAAGGTCTCTTAACATTTTTTATCAAATTCACTCCTTTCAAAGTTATTCGACTTTTGACTAGCGTGGTATTGTAAGTTAATTTCCCTCCCATTGTGGAGGAGGCTCGAACCCAATAGTGGGACTTATATGAGCTGAAATGATGATGAATAATGATTATATTATAATCGAATGTGATATGAATATGATCAGTGGGTGAATGTATAAATTTTTCTACATAAATTACATTATATATTTTTTATTGCTTATGGTGGCAAACGAGCAAGCAGCACACCTATTGGTAAGTGTCACTGCCACCCATGGGTATAGCTAGGCCGCTGCCTACTATTACAATCCCCAAACCCACCCAGTTGGGCTTCCGGCTCTCTCGCTCACCATACGAAACGCAATAGCACATTGCCATTACTCAGACGTTCATCTTCTGCTCAATGTGGTACTACCCCGGACGGACCGGCCCGCGACTGTAGGCAGGGAATTGTCAACAGCGTTGTCCTACCACTATTCCAAAGTATAATTTAACCACTACTTAGTTTTACTTAATACTAAAATATTTCGAAAATCCTCACGCTCATACTCTTTACCGATCTGGGCTAACTTCGTATAACACCATCTACCCAACAATTATATTCCCAAGAAGGGATCCAACTTCAAGTAGGTTCACTTCAGCCGGTCATAAAACTAATAATAATTGTAAGGGGGCGTTCAAGTATTACGTAACGCAATTTTTTGGTGGTCTTGTAAAATGTTACAATGCGTTATATAGCCGGGAGTGGGGTTCAAACAACACATTACATAACATTGTTATTTTATTAAATAAAAAACTAGGGAATTAAAATTGCCCAAATTGCCAAGCAAATTTTATTTTTTAGATGATGAATAATCAATATACACATGTATTGCGAGTTTGGAAGCTCTTTTTATTTATTATTGCCGCAAATACGTTTAAAAACGGTCACTAGAGTGTTACGTAACGTTTAGGAAGGGGGTACAGAGAAACGTTACGACGCGTTACATGGGGGGGGGGAGTATCAAAAATCTTCAAAAATTGCGTTATGTAATACTTGAACGCCCCCTAATCTAAAAATTAATCTTCCGTGTGGTGACGGAGTAAGAATATAATTCACCACCCCCTATCTTACTCGTGGGTGATCGTAGGAGACGACTAAGGGATATAAAACGCATATAACATCTATACAAGAGATGGAACACTCGAAACAAAACACTATACCAACACGCTTGACCAGCGTGGTATAGTAGGTAATTTTCTCTCCCATTACGTAGGAGGCTCGAGCTTAATAGTGGGACATATATGAACTGAGATGAAGATGAAAACTAATAATGAAATTGTAGTACATATTACATCGATCTCGAGTAATTGTGATAAAAACAGAGTCATCATTCCCTCAAGATAACCAAGACCTTACCAAATCTTAAGTAATGTATTTTCCTGGTCAAATCTACAGTAAGTACATACTTACTTTTAACACTAATGGATTCTGAAATAATGTCAAGAGTCTCCGAAACCGGTGAGTGTGTATGAAGTGAATTATGAATGTTGAGGAACCGAGTGAAGTATGCAAGGATAGAGTTCTCTGGCAATCTGTTCTCTCTGCCTACCCTGCAAGGGATATGACGTGTCGATATGTATGATTCTGAAATAAAGCTGTTTTTATCGTATTTGATTTATTATTTCTTAATATTTCAAAAATTTCAGCCTACAGATGAGGACTAGGGTCTCGCACGTCCAACAAGTCATTGTTATTACAGAGATTTCTATCTACCCACTACAGTATTAGTAATTATAACACACATTTTTGGAACGAAGTTCCTTATCGCGCGTTGTGAAGGGGGCTAGACGGAAAAAATTCTTACGAAAAGTTGTCACGACACTTTTTGCTATTGTAAGCTGTGCGGCGTCGCTCGTCGGTTCTCTTATAGAAAGCAAGCCAGATATTTTCATTTCTATTTCGCATTGAACAGTGTGGTGTCGCGACGATTTTTTTTATAGATAGAGTGATTCAAGAGGAACGTTTATATGTATAATATATGCATAATGTACTAGAGAAACACTGATAATTTTAGAGGTTTCTAATGTGATGTCGTAAATAAACACATTATTTTGCGCTTACATTGCAAACGCTGGCTGAACCCTACGAAATAGATCAAAATAAAGTACTACAGTATTATACAGCTTAAAAAGGCCTACAAAAAAGTCCGCGATGGTATATATCTATCTCTTAAGGATAACATACTATATCCATTTTAATACTTTAAAAAATGTTCTATTATAAAACGGTAATTGAAAAGCTATTTACACAAATACTGTATTAATCCTTATCATTTTAAATACATTAGTTGGCTTGAGCATTTCATGAAGATATTTTTTTTCCTTCAGACCATGCAAATTAAATCAATACCTTAAGAGATATAGCAAAATCAAAATAATGCGCAACGAAATTATTTTCGCCCGTGACCGGGCCGCGTGGCCGGCTCGCGTTCGAGCTCGGGGCCGAAAAGTTTTGGTAGTCTAGTGGAATTGTATATCCTATTATTAATATTATAAACGTGAAAGTTTGTAATAATGTATGGATGTGAACATGTTTGTTGCTCTTTCACGTAAAAACTACTGAATGAATTTTGATGAAATTTATAGTAATATAGCTTGCACATCAGAATAACACATAGGCTATAATTTATAAAGATATTATGCAAATTGGCTAAAATATAACGATAAAAATCGCTTAAGGCAGAAAAAAATTATATAATTAAAATAGAACTTCGTTCCATCCGGGTGTCCCTTGACACCTCCGGTTTTTTTTAATACAAATTCATTGCCAGTACAAAAAGTAAATGTTTCTATATACAAAACTACTCCGGACGGACCAGACCGCGGTTGTAGACAGAGAACTGTCAACAGCGTGGTCCTAACACTTTTAAACAAAAGAAAGAAGAAGAAGAGAACCTGCTCTTTGGTAACTCTTTATAAAGAAGAATCATATATGTCCCAATGTTGGGCTCGAGCCTCCTCCGTAATGGGAGGGAAATTGACCTTATATACCACGCTGGTCAGATGTGTTAGTATAGGGTTTTGTTTCGAGTTTTCCTTCTCTCACATAGATGTTATGTGCATTTTATATCCCTTAGTCGTCTCTTATGATCACCCACGGGGCTGGTGAATTGTATTCTTACTGCGTCACCACAAGAAGAAGGAAGGAAAGGAAGAAGAATCATACAGAGAGAATATTCCAAATAAAAGCCATATCTTTATCCATAACTGATAATATTTATTTTATATAATAAATATGAAACAAGCATTAAAGTTATAGCATTTGACATGTTAAACTATCAAGTTATTAGTTTCAAGTTTTATAAATTTATATTTGCGAACGAAAAACGATTACCACGCGTAGGAATTGCCACCAGAAGCTTTTATTGGATTAGAATTTCTAGATTTTTTTTTGGATTCCGTACCCAAAGGGTAAAACGGGATTCTATTACTAAGACTCCTCTGTCCATTCGTCCGTCTGTTTGTCACCTGAACCGTGATAGTTAAACAGTTGAAATTTACACAAATGATGTATTTCTGTTGCCATTATAACAAGAAATACTAAAAAACTGAATAAAATAAATATTTAAGGGAGGCTCACATGATTTTTGCCGTTTTAATAAATAATGGTACGGAGTCCCTTCGTGCGCGAGTCCGATTCACACTTGGACGGACGTCTCGGAGGTTGACCTACTAGCTACGCTCTGGGCAATCATGGCTGGGAAAAAGGAGCGCATACTTCCAACCGTATATAACCATTGTGTAAGATAACCATATACGAATCACATTTTCCTCTCTATGTGAGAGGTTCTACAGCGCTATCTATTAGAAAACATTTACACATTGTTAATATTCTAGAGCTCTTCCGTGTGATAACGGAGTAAGAATACAATTCACCACCCCCTCTCATCTTACCTTTGGGTGATTGCAAGAGACGACTAAGGGATATAAAACGCATATAACATCTATACAAGAGAAGGGAAAACTCGAAACAAAACCCTATACCATCACTTCTGATCAACGTGATTTATGTCAATTCCCCTCCTATTGTCGAGCCCAACAGTGGGACATACATTAGTTAAAATAATGATAGCGAGGTTTATTTAATACTAAAACAAAAAATTCCAATATATATTAGTTCACATCGCAAGTATGGTAATCATTTTTCGCACATTACACATTTTTTTATAAAACTAAGCGGTTATTCATAAATTACGTAAGGGATTTTGAAGAATGATTTGGCGCCCTGCGCGAGAGTTATCATGAGATTGCAACTACTCTCCCCTGCCACTTAATAAGAATTTTTGTAAGAAAAGGCCCTATTGATCAAATATAACTGACGCAGTTATTATTTTGAAAATATCTTTTATTACAATGTTTTTACTACAAGTAGGTATCTCATTAATTCACTGCAGTAACATTAATTTATCACAGTTTTGACTAAAATTAGTAATTTTCAATTTAATATTTTACGTAATGTCAGGTTCACTAGCCCCTCCCTGGCTATAGTAAGAAGTTATAATAATATTCAGTCAACATCCCTATAAAAACGCCTGTGCAGAAGAACAAGAGATCGTTAAATGGATAATTGCAGCTTGTAGAAAAGGATTTCCACGGCGTAAAGAGGATGTCATAAAAAGCGTCAAACTGTATTTGGATGAACATCCCAGGCCAAACAGTTTTATATCTAATACACCAGGCGAGGGATGGTATAAACTATTTTTGAAGAGGCATCCTGAGCTTTCTATACGAACATCAGAGGCTGTAACTTCAGCAAGCTCAAAGTTGTCAGAGAAGCAAATTAGAAACTGGTTTACACAAGTAGAAGAATATCTGAAAGAAAATCATCTCTTTCATATTTTGAGTGATCCATCTAGAGTTTACAATGGGGATGAAACGAATTTTATTTTATGCCCAAAGAACACCAAAGTTATCGCTTTAAAGGGAACCAAAAATGTGTATGAGGTAGATCACGCTCAGGCTAAATCATGTGTTACTGTAATGTTCACATTTTCGGCGGATGGTGTAACAACACCACCTATGATTATTTACCCCTTAAAGAGAATGCGACCTGAGGTTCAAAAGTCTGTACCTAGCGAGTGGGGTATTGGCTTATCAGATAATGGATGGATGAAGACCGAGCTATTCATCCAGTACATACAAAATGTTCTGCATCCAGCGCTAATGAAGATGAATATCACTTTTCCAGTAATTCTTTTTTTGGATGGACATAAAAGCCACACAACACTTCAGCTTACTCAACTTTGTCAAAATCTTGGTATAATACTTATAGCTCTATACCCTAACGCGACACGAATTTTGCAACCAGCAGACGTAGCGGCATTTCGCCCAATAAAAGTAATGTGGCGTAAAGCAGTCTTAGAATGGCGAACAGATAACTTAACAAAATCCTTACTAAAAACAGATGTTGCTCCTATATTGGAAAAGCTTTTACCCAAATTAAATAAGACAACGTTGAAGAACGGCTTTGAAGCTTGTGGTTTATGCCCATTTAATTCAGATCAAGTAGACTACACAAAATGTTTAATGCCCTATAAACCAGTTTAAGAAAATTTGGATGGCAACTGTTCTACAAGTCTTAACTATCAGACATTTGAAGAAATAGTTGGACCACAGTTAATCAGAAAGATGAAAAATCAGGTGGTAGGTAAATCAATAGAAGCCAAAAAGCTTCACGACTTGTATAAATATCTCGTGCCAAAAATGTCAACACACGAGTCGCCGTCGCAAATAATAGAAACAACTTCTAAGGAACTAATGCCATACAAGGACATGAGCAATTTAAATGAACAAAACAATGATGGTTCAGAAGATTTGACCACAATGGCAGACCTCAATCAATTAAAGACAATGCCAACAGAAGTAGAACTTTTGCTAAATGAACCAGAACTGTCAACTCATGAACCTCAATCCAAAGACATTGGCACTTCAAAAACAAACACGATGGTTGACGATTATTCAGTAACCTCAAGACAAGAAAAACCTCTGAATGTTGAAATTCAGCATCAGAAGGTTGAGGAATTACCTTTGGCATCCTGTATAAATCTTACATCAACAAATGATTCAGTACCAGAAGCTGTGCAAACGGTTGAGGTTATTTCTGAGTGTGAAAAAGAAAACCAAATACCAATATATGTAATATCTATTCCATCCACCAGTCGTCAAAGTGTAGAGCTTATTGGAGAAAAATGGTTACTAGTGGATGACATGCCAACCGAAGTCCCTTCAAAGAGTCCAATAAAGAAACAAAATATAAAAGATTTTTTAAAGTTACCAAAGACTCCAATTAAAACACAAAAAGCTGGTATAGAATATCGCTCTTTTGTTTTAACGAGTAAAGATTGGGAAGCTGTAGAACTAGAAAAACAACAAAAAAAGATGAAAGAGATACAAGAAAAGGAGAACAAACGAATAGCAAGAATAGAAAAAGCCGAAGAGAAACGCTTACTCAAGGAAAAAAAACAAGCTGAAACTATAAATAAAAAGAACAAAGCTAAAAATTTAAATTTTATTAAGAAAAGTAAACCAAATTCTGATAGTATCAAATCAAAAATTGTTATCCAATCAAACGTCTTAATTAAACCTGCAAATAGAATCACATGTGATATTGAAGAAGAAAGAGAATATACAAAGGAAATAAAAAAAGGACCTATGAACGAAATTAAACCTGCAAATATTACTGCCCTGAAGGAAATAAAAAACCAACCAATTTTAGATGCAGTTGAAGCTGCAAATGAAAGAACCTTTAAAGAATCGGAACAAGTACAGATGGTAAAAATATTACTGCCCTGAAGGAAATAAAAAACCAACCAATTTTAGATGCAGTTGAAGCTGCAAATGAAAGAACCTTTAAAGAATCGGAACAAGTACAGATGGTAAAAAAAGAATTAAAGAAAGGACCAATTTTAGATGAACTTAAACCTTTGAACATAACTTTCCGAGATTCAAGGGAAACCGGAAAAGATAAGAAGATAAAAGTAAATAGATGGAGACCAATGACAGATGAAGAATTGTTAAAAATGTTGAAAGATGATTAGGCGAGATTATTAATGGACCTAGGCACCTGCCTACGTAGGTATGTGCCTATATTGGTAGATATAACTGCCAATGGTTATACTAAATTCACTGTGCCATTAATTATACTTCAGTGCCAATGATTGTGCAATAATATAGAATTAAGTTTTATGTTACTTTTTAAGCAATAAAGCAGTTTTTTTAAAGTACCAATGTGTATCATTATAATCTATGCTTATATACCTTTTATCTGATAAACATTAGATATATAAAAAATATAATTATAACAAAGAATTTACTACTTATATGTTCAAGATCATCTTAGAGTGCCAATCATTGTACTGTTTACCCTAGTAACTTAACCTCATATCTAGATGTGTTATCTAACAAAAAATATATATAATTTTATAACTATTAAAAACATTAACAATTTTGCATACATTGGATCTATTCAATACTAAAGAGTTAACATCTCTACAATAGAACTAAACTCAATACTCTAATACATCACGTCACAGAATTAATACAAGAACTAACCAATGTTTGATAAATAATAAAATATCTGAAAATGATTGGTCGTATAAATTATTTACCGAAGGCCATATCAATAACCCTATATGTGTGCTGCGTGGTAGCGGCTACGAATACTACCAACCCTTACTTGGCTCGTGGATGTCGTAGAAGACCACGAAGAGCCTTATAACGACCTGGGCCAACTACATCTGATGCCTTTTGGTCAACAATTACATTCCCAAGGAGGGTTGACGTCTGGCAGGCGGCGGGTCATAAAACTATTGCCAATGACTTTGACAATATGTACTAAGAAAGAAAAGTACATATTGTATCGACCCCAAGTAATTGGGGGTAAAAGCAGGAGAAAGATGATATCAATAATCCTAAATAAAAATATAAGTAAAAAAAAGTGAAAACTGATCATATACTACGCCGTACTACGGCATAGTATTTATGCTGGTTTTCAGCAAAATAGCCCTTCTATACAAAAAGAAATAGCCCTTCTATACAAAAAAGAAATAGCACTTCTATACAAAAATAAATAGTCACATCTATATAAAACAAAAATTCATCACTTAGTCATCTTTTATGACACCCAAGAATTAAGAGTCATCAAAGGCCTTAAAGCTTAAACCTAAATAAACCATGCCCTATATTGCCGCATATAGTACCTCCTTTCTATCTGCTGCTGTTATTTCTATGTGTACGGCTATGAGCATTCAACCCGCTCTTTAATGTAAAACGTTTATCACATATGTTACACTTAAAAGGTCTCTCACCGGTGTGTATACGTCTGTGACCTATCAAATCACCGTTTAATGTAAAACATTTATCACATATATCGCACTTAAATGGTTTCTCACCGGTGTGTCTACGTAAATGTTTTGTCAAATCACCGTTTAACGTAAAACATTTATCACATACCTTACATTTGTGCGGCTTCACACCGGTATGTCTTAATTTATGTGCATCCAAAGTGCTTCTAATCTTGAAACATTTCCCGCACACATTACATTTATACAATTTCTCGTCGGAGTGTATGCGAACATGATTTTTAAGAACTTCCCTATTGGTGAAACTTCTCTCACATACGTCGCAGATATATATTTTCTCACCAGTATGGGTACGAGTATGCCTTATTAAATCTCCTTTATAGGCATAACACCTATTGCATATATTACACTTGAATGGCTTATCGAGAATACCTACACAACCCCCAGTTTTAGTCCCACATTCCTCTTCTTTACACGCTTTTATGTGTACACGTTCATGCTGCACTAAACTACTGCCCCGTTTAAAACTTCTATCACACATATTACATCGATATGATTTCTCACCAGTATGTATACGTATATGTTCCATTAAATGACCCTTTTTACCAAAACATTTCTCACATATCTTACACATATATGGTTTGTCAACTGTATGTATCTTACTAGAGTTATTGACAATATTTTTCTCTGCATTTTCTATGTTAGGTCTTTCGTAAGGAATATTTTGTTCAAGGCTCTCTTCTGTTTCACTGTTGCTTGATGTGGTACTGTGAGTGATTGTCCCCAAGGTAGATATTTTAACTTCCTCTTTGACAGCTGAGGCATCTGCATTATAGAGACAAGTATGTAGTAAAAGCGGGTAGAAATAAAAAAAACATATTAATAGTATATTCCGTTGTTCTTTGGTAGTGATATAGAGATACTATCAACTCTTATATTGCTCGTGAGCGTCTAAAAATTGACTTGGGCCAACTCCATCCAATGCCATCTGGTCAAATATTTCTAAGCGGGATTGATATCACTGACGGTTGGTCATGAAATTATCGCCAAAATTGCACATTTCTTTTATTGCTTTTGGTGGCAAACGAGCAAACAGCACACCTGATGGTAAGTGTTACTGCCGCTCATGGACCTTTGCATAACCAGGGGTATAGCTAGGCCGCTGCCTACCAATACATATCCCAAACCCAGCCAGTTGGGCTTCCGGCTCTCTCGCTCACCGAACGAAGCACAATAGCACATTGCCATTACTCAGACGTCGATCTTCTGCGAGATTGTGGTACTACCCCGGATGGCAGCCCGCGGCTGTAGACAGAGAACTGTCAACAGCCTGGTCCAACCACTACTAAGTTGTGTTAAATGGCGTTTGTTGTTGTTATTGAAAAGTTGAAATACTGAACTACCATGCCAGTGCTATGTTCAATTTCTATAAAAAAAAAATAATGCGTGGAGTCCCTCCGCGCGGCAAAATTGAAACTTCGTAATGTGGAAATGAAAATAGGAAGGGGTGGAAATTGATTTTTAATGAACTCATATTGTTTCTTTAAGATAAACTTTATTAATATTGCTTACAATTCATAATTGATCGCACCTTTTAATTATTAGAAGGACCAGCAGTCGTTTGTGGACTAATAGAAGGACCAGCAGACGTTTGTGTATTAATGGAAGACCCAGCAGTTGTTAGTTGGTCTTCTATAGTTTATTGATGAGTGCTAGTAAATTCCCCTGTCGATGTTGATGGAATTACAGGTCGCGAATCAATGAGTATATTGTTACGTTTGGCTTTTTTTCGTGCTCGGTACTCTCTCTGGTATTTCGCGGCTGATTTCCTTTTATTCGTTGTTTCTGATCCTGTGACGTTAATTGTAAACTCTTTTCCTCCGCTCGCTTCCGTGCTCTGTAATCGCGGTAATATTGTGCATTTTTCCCTCGTGGACCTCTTGAAAGAGTGGAAGTGCTTGTGGTTGCCTCATCGTCTCGCTCTGGAAAATGTATGTGAATACGTCATATTGTAATTTCAAAACAGAAAATCTAACAATTAATTAATATTCACAAGAGGCGTACCTTAAATCCGTCGCATTGTCCGTGGGATTGTTTTCACTTATTTTTTACAAAAATAAAAACACTACATTTGAAAATAAAAGATCAAATTATATGTGTTACAAATCAAATTAAAACTAAAAAAGTAAATGAAAATAATGAAATATTCATTATATATATACAAGGTGTAAGGGGACCGCTTTTTTTTTTTTTTTTTTTTTTTTTTTTTTTTTTTTTTTTTTTTTTTTTTTTTCGCCTCTGGCGCTTGCTGAAGACAGACGCGTGAAGAAAGTTACATTAAAATATTAAACTAAAAATAAAATTGTGGTAACGTGAAGTGACTCTTAAAATATCAGTTATAAAGTCCAACTTAAATTATTATTGTTGCATTATATAAGTCATTACTATTATTGAACGCGCAGCCGGCATAACAATTACATATACCCCTCACACCGCAAGAGTGAAGAGGACGACTGATTTTCTGTCCCACTCCAACTAGTATCAACTACCTACTTGTGTTAAAAATGAACATTCAAAGAACACCGCCCCATCGCATACTGACAAGCGCAAGCGGAAGAGTCAGCGATTCAGTGCCTAACTTACTGGCACATAGCGACGACGAATCCTACATTAAAGTCAACTTGAGGAAAAGAAAGGAGCGCACGGAAGAATATGACTACAAAGGAGATTTTGAGAATTTCCGTATAGACATAATGAAGTGCTTGGAGGGATTTGGCGGCACACAAATTGAGAAATTGAATCAAATACGAGATGAAGTAGTAGAGATAAAAAATGAAATCAAAACTATAAAATTAACCACGGAAAATTTTACGAAACAATTTAAACAAATAAATAGTGAAATACAATTTTTAAAAACAAACAATAGTACTACACATGAAAAAATAAAAAATATAGAAACGGAGTTGTCGCAGATGAGAAAGCAACCCATCGATATGTGTGCTACTAAATCGCCAATCTTGTGTCACGAAAACCTCCTCCTTGAAATGAAAGATCGCTGTGAGCGAGAAAAAAACATTGTTATTGTGGGTATATCTGAAATAAATGAGAAAAATTACAAATCAAGGCAATTATATGATGAAGAACAAATAAATAAACTAATATCATCGTTATACGAGGATTGTCCTAAACCATTAAGGCTAATACGTTTGGGTAAATTTACACCCAACAATAACCGACCTATAAAAGTCTGTTTTAACAACAGTGAGATCGCAAGATACATATTGCGCAACAAAGCTAAGCTACCTGAAGGCACAAGAATATATGCTGATCAAACTCCAGCACAAAAAACATACTTAAAAACCCTTAAAGATGAGTTATACAGACGTACTGAAAGTGGTGAAAGAGACATCATCATTAAATACATCAAGGGCATACCGAAAATCGTGGCGAACAAAACCTATAAAAAAAACCAGTAAATGTTCAAGCACAAAAAGAAGTATATACAGATAAATCAAGCAGATTATGTTATCAAATTGTTGAAAAATATGAAGATATACCGTCACATCCTTCGTCATTAAGATTTCTATATGGTAACTTACGCAGCATCCGCACATTGGGTAAGTTTGATGAAATAAAATGTTTATTGCATACAATACGATCAATCACTCACCTTTTAATTTTTACTGAAACATGGATTACATCAGAAAATGACGCCAAACAATATCAACTACCGAATTATAACCATATCTATAATTATAGAAAAACCAGAAAGGGTGGCGGTGTATCTATTTTTATACACAACAGTATAAAATATGAAATAACTGAGGAACTATATGAAAATGGTAACCACTATCTATGGATATATATAAATAAACTATCATTAAATATAGGTGCAATATATAAGCCAGGCAGTACCAATATTAATAATTTCATGGAAATATACACCTCCCAATTAGAGCGCAGAAAGCGTACAATAGTGTTTGGTGACTTTAACATCAACCTGCTCAATAAAGACACCATAGTTACACAATATTTGTCCGGTTTGCAGGAAATAGGATACGAAGTACTGAATAAAATCAATAAAAACTATAGCACACGAGAAACCAGCTCAACAAATACTTTATTGGATCATGTATGCACAAATATAACTAACCACTCTTTCAACCTCTCTATTATTGATTCATCTCTATCAGATCATAAGCAGATATTCCTAGAAATTAGCAAGTTAGCGCCCGTGTTAATGAAAAAGACACACTATCAAGCATTAAACTACGACAAATTATACAACAGTGTATTAACAGCAACCTATGATAATGAAGATTTCGATTATAAATATCTAGAAAATTTTTTAAGAGAACAGGTGCATAGGAACAAAATAAACAAGATAAAAATAAATAATCCACGTTCAAGAGATTGGATAAATAAAAACATAATAAACTCAATCAATTTACGGAACAATTTTCGGCGTCAAATGAAAGCTAATCCACATGACTTTAATTTGGTAAAAAATTTCAGAGAACAACAAAATAAAGTGAGAATTACTATCAGGAATCAAAAAAGAAAATACTATCACACTCTATTTCATAATAGTTACAACAATCCTAAAAGGTTATGGGAATTAATTAATAGTTTAACTTTCAATAAAATCAAAACCAGCAGTGCTCCACAGAAACTAATGTCGTCTTCCGGTCCTGTTTGCGATGGTGAGGAAATTTGCAATTTATTCAATTTATTTTTTTCTTCAATAGGTTCAGACTTGGCGAACCAAATACCATACATATACCACAAGCATGCTGGTAACACATTAATGTACGAGAGTAACTTCAAACATGATACTACATTGAATGAGTTCTCACCCTGTACCACGAGCGAAATATCAAAAATTATTGATAACCTAAATTGTAATTCTAGTACAGGATTAGATGGTATTAGTACTAAAGCTATAAAATGCCTAAAAAATTTAATCCTTGAGAGGTTAACTAATTCCATAAATATGTGTCTAACGCGTGGTATATTTCCCGACAGTTTGAAGGTAGCTAGGGTCACACCCATATACAAATCCGGCTGTAAGACAGATCCAGGGAATTACAGACCGGTATCGGTACTACCTATAATAGCTAAAATATTTGAACGAGTTTTATATAACCGCCTTAATGTATATTTACAAGCAAAAAAGTTCTTAAACAAACACCAGTACGGTTTTCGTGAAAAATCTAGTACTCTCACTGCGGCTGTTGACTTAGTTACAAAAATTAAGACTCATATTGATAAGAAAAATATTGTATTAGGCATATTCATTGATCTAAAAAAGGCTTTTGATACCGTCAGTCATCAAAAGTTACTAGAGAAACTAAATAACATAGGAATCATAGGCACAGCGTATAGTATGCTCTCATCATATTTACTAAATAGATCTCAAGTGGTAAAAATAGAAAATAACATCAGTTCTGCCCAAAATGTATCTTTTGGTATAGCTCAGGGGTCAATAATGGGCACATTAATGTTTCTAATCTATATTAATAATATAGATAAAATAGGCCTATTAGGACACTTAACTCTGTATGCTGACGACACCTGTCTTTTCTATTTTGATACGTGTATACACTCGATAATTACCGATGCTCAAAAAGATTTAAATCGGTTGAACGAATGGTTAAAATATAATTTACTTACTGTTAACATATCAAAAACCTCTTTCATGATATTTTCTTCAAAAAATAAACAAATACCCCAGCATCCACCTCTTACCATAGATAACAAGGCGATACATCGTTCCGAACAAGAAAAATACCTCGGTCTTTGGTTAGATGAGAAACTAACGTGGAAGCCACATATTGATAGCTTAAAAACAAAACTTACGTCAGTACTAGGGGCCGTACGAAACATATCAAATTGTATCCCTAAGAGGGTGAGTAGTATCATTTACAATTCCTTAGTGAAATCGCATCTAGAATACTTAATTGAAATATGGGGTTCAGCTGCTTCAACGCACTTAAACTCATTACAAAGAATACAAAATAAAATAATTAAAGTGCTATTTCATTATAATTACTTAACTCCAACAACCGAATTATTCCACAAAACAGAAATACTAAACATAAAAAACCTATACATATACTACACTTGCATCTTAGTTAAAAAAATTATCACTGGTTCTATTCAAACAAATATACAACTTACTAAGAAGACAACTAGTTACAACTTTAGAAATAAAAATAAGTTGCAATTAATTCACCCGCGAACTAACTATGGTGTGAGGACGATATTGTTCGAGGGAGCACAGCTTTACAACCAACTGCCTAACAATATAAAAGAGTGTGATGGTATGTATATCTACAAAAAAAGTTTAAAAGAATATTTAAGAAATATGTAATTTATAGATGATCCAGAGGCGGAAGAATAATAATAATATTGTACCTAAGTTTATTTTGTATCTCATTATAAGTGAACTATCATTAAGTTTGTATGAGAAATAAAGATCTTTAAACATAAGGGGACCGCTCCCGAAAACAAAGACAGGTAACTCTACTAATCCTACTTGTAATGATAGGCTAGAAAAAAATCGATTCGGATGAAAAAAAAATTTTTTTTTCACCACGCGAGGTCGTTGAACTCTTAAACATATGATCGTGAGTTTTGAATAGATTGCGTCTTTTCTCATCTGAGTAAAGTTACGTATTTTTTATCGAGTTATCGTTACATGGCACTGTCCTAATACGAAGGAATGTGAAAAAAAATTAAAATTCGTTGTGAAAAAATTTTTTTTTTCATCCTGATCGATTTTTTTTCTAGCCTATCATTACAAGTAGGACTAGTAGGGTCACCTGTCTTTGTTTTAGGGAGCGGTCCACTTCCACCCTATATATATATATATATATTATTAAATTAAAATAGAACAACAAGTACGTATTTCAGCTAATTTCGCGACGCTCACACTGTTTACTTTGCTGCATAGCAAGAATACCGCGCGCTCTCTCTCCTACTTTCTACCTTTGTGTATCTTTCTTTCTCTCTCCCTCTTGCGTTAAAATATTGGACGCTACTTGTTGCTAACGCTCACGCTGGCTTGTAACAGGTATACTACGCGGATGCGTTCGAGTGCCATTGCGTTAAACGTTTAACGCAACCTTGTTGGAAGTCGCATTTGAAGGTTCACTTCAAAAATTCTTTATACAATTAACAAATTGTTATTCTGAGTAGGGATATAATTAATTTCAGTTAATTATTTGTTTATAAAGGCCCAATCCACAATGATCTTTTATTATAATAAAAGCTATTTATAATATATACGATGTAAGGGGACGTCCATTAATCATTAGATCTTTTTCTAAGCATTTTTTAACCCCCCTCCCCAAGGTTTAAGACTATGGTCCCCCCCTCCCCCACCAACATCACGTGAATGTTAGTACCTACGAAGAAGTAGCCCAACAGCTCATTATATTCTCGGTTTTTTGCTTTTTTATACTTCGCAATAAGGTCTTTATACAGATCACCTACTTTAAACTTCATTCGTTGTCTGGCAAGGGCAAGTCAAAGTCACACTACACGCCGCTTTTCAGTTTAGAAATCGCAGCGTTTGACGAAAAAAATACAAAAACACGTGATATCTTACAACACCCCCCACCGCGTTGTGATTATTCGTGATTTTTGTCAAAGCCCTCCCCCCCTTATAAATCTCACGGGATTAATGGACGGCCCCTAAGTAGAATATATTGTTTCACAGTTCAGCACGTTTACTGCGGCCAAATATCACCTACGAATATCATAGCGGGCGGATCGCTACACGACAATAGTGCGCGGCCGCGCGGCGGTTTTTGAGTAAACAGAAATACCTATTATTATAGAAAAGCCTTTGTTTGAAAACAAAAATGCATAATACTCGCATCTGGAAATTCATAGTCCTTTGTTTTAATTGTGGTACCGTCATAGAAAGATACCGGCGACTCCGGCGTTTTGTGTAACAGCTGCAGCCATAATATTTTTTTTGTAACAATTGACCATATGAAACATGAAACATTTTTCAATATATACAATAAGATTCTACAATAAAAACACTATAAAGCACACCGCATTTTTTAGTTACACCTTTTTAGATGTACCTACTAATTATCTTAAAAAAATAAACACAAACGATTATTGCAAATATTTTTTAGAAATAATATAATTGTATATTTCGTTACAATAACATCAATTTCTATTTAAATAAGGTAAGCCGTATCTTATTTAAACTTAAGATCGGTAGATAGTCTTTATTTAACTATCATTACGAATTAAATGACATGTATTAATAATAAATTAATAGCAATAAAATACTTAACTAAAAAATATTAAGTTACGTAAGCACACCCTGCGCGCCGCACTAGTTTAGCGTAAAATAAGTACGCACGGTGTTTGATTTGCCGCGCGATGCAATGAAAACACGACAATGGTGATTTGACGCATCACGCGTTGTCTGCAGGAACGCGACAATTGTGTTTGGCCGCAGTGCACGTGTTAACGTATCCAGTATCTACTATTCACTCGTACAATTAAAAGGTTAAAATAAATATTTACTGGAATATATCTACTAAAAATTATTATAAATAATTACATTCATACATACATACCATCACGCCATGTCCCTTGCAGGGTAGGCAGAGAGAACAGAGTGCCAGAGAACTCTATCCTTGCATACTTCACTCGCTGCCTCAACATTCATAATTCTCTTCATACACGCTCGCCGGTTTCGGAGACTCTTGACTCCACCTTCCTTCAGTACGTGACCAATCTGGTCTAGGTAGGTGAGTCTCGGTCTCCCCCGGTACCTACATCCTTCCACTTTCGCATTGTATATCTTCTTAACCAGACGTTCGTTCGACATTCTTTCCACATGTCTGAACCATCGGAGCATTCCCTTTCGCATCTTTACACCAATACTCTCTTTCATACCTACTCGCTCTCTTACGTCGTCGTTACAAATACGATCGATCAGCCAGATCAGAAATTAAATAATTACTAATAAAAATAGTAAGAGAACAGCATGTAGCGAGCGGTAGGCTACCTACTCGACATAACCTACGTACTGTGTAGGTACTACGACCGTTTGCCGCGCTGCCCGCACCGATCATTCACCTTACAGCTGATCGGGACATCGTAACGGACCTAGCGAAGCGTAGGTACTCTTTCGGATAGCAGTCCACGTGGACTTCGTAGCTGTGATTGGCTAACGTAATTACATTAGACAATCATTATCATGCGGAATGCCGTATGATTTCTTTTGTTTAAAATGTAAACATTATAACCAGGTTGTTACAAAATATTAACTTTAATTTATTTTATTTTGTTATTTTTTTTTATTAATATCACTATTGAATAATTAAATATGTTCCTTTGGTCGGATACTTCTATAGCACTTCTTTTGTAAGACGATATAAATGTCACCGTGTTTAAGGTCCCCCGTGACCCCAAGGATGTATTTCTTATATGTATGTAGAATAAAACAAATTTCTGTCAGCGACTCCAAACTCAACAGTAAAATGTTAATGTGATGGAAAGTAAATGAACACTTACCTGTGACGCTGTCCACATCATCCCTATTGAGCACAATCTTAACGGGTTTTAGAAATTTATCATCTAAAGACTTCATACAAGTGATTCTTGGACTTGTTTTTGAACTATATCTATTAACTTCATCGACATCTCTAAGAAGCTGTTCATCTTCTAATTCTGTAGGTTGTATTATTTCTTCTTTTATTACTCTCTCTTCAATATTCAATTCTATATAATTAGTGGTGGAATTATCTTCTGCTACTTCACTATGAATGCTGTGATATGTAGCATCATAGTCCTCTGTATCATCAGGCTCAATTTTCACAATACTCTCTAGTCCTGTATATTTAATATTCTTTGTATAGTCTACGATATTCTCTTCTGCTACTTCACAATGAATGCTGTGATATGTAGCGTCATTGCCCTCTGTATCATCACGCTCAATTTTCACAATACTCTCTAGTCCTGTATTTTTAATATTCTCTGTATGGTCTATTATATTGTCTTGTGCATCTGAAATTAAAACTATGTATATAGTTCATAGTTGATATATCCTCTTGTTTCATATACATTGCTTTGCTTTCGAAAAATATTACTGTATCTATTTTTTTTTTTTTTTTTGGGGGTGGGCTACGGTCGGCGCACTCCTCGCACCACTCCATCCGGGGTGACAGAGGGGCGTAAGCGCGCACACCCGTAACCCACCCGTGACGTCGCCTTCGTCGTTGGGCCGACCACCGGAGCAGAGTGACTTGACGTCAGTGGTCGGCCCGACGGAATACCCCTGAGGAGTACCCTCTCCTCGACCGACATCCCCCCCTCGGGTAGGATGTCGGTCTTTCCTCACGCGGTCGGCCTCTCGGCGGGTGACGGACTAATTCCCCGATCCAGTCACCCGCGGCCTTGGCTAGGGCGGCATCAGGCGCAGGTAATCGCGCCTGCGCCGCCCCAGTCGCCGGCGGCGGCTCGCGCCGTCGAGGAGACGCTCCTCGCGCACGCGCTCCGCCGCCTCCTTCCGCGAGACTACTGCCTCGAAGAAGGTTGCGACCGCGTCCAAGTTCCTGACGCTGTCGAGCATCGCCCTGGCGATGGTCGGCAGCGTCAGGTCGGCACCGATGATTGCGACGAGTTCACGACGCTGCTCTGCCCAAGCGGCACAAACCTCGAGCGTATGCTGCGCCGTGTCTTCGTCGCAATCGCAGTGGTGGCAGGACGGTGTACTCTCCCTCCTGACGACCTTGTGCAGGTATTTGGCGAAGCATCCATGCCCCGTCAAAACCTGCACCAGTCGGAAGGAGAGCACCCCGTGCCGCCGTTCCAAGCACTGCATCAGCACCGGCCGGAAGGCCTCTACGGTCCGCACACCGAACCGAGGCCTCTCCAGCCGGAATTACTGTATCTATTGAGGATTAGTCTAATTACACAGAGAATGAATGAGTAGCTTTTAGTCCATAAATAATAAAAAAAATATATTAACTATAATTGCATGCCTTAAGCGTTGAGGTGATGCTCTCGTTGCGTTGAGGTGACTCTCAATATATGAAAATCAAGGACTTTTCAAAACTAAAAATGACTGTATTTTTCTCACACTACATTTATAGAATAATATTATCATACATATGTCAAGAAAGAACACTATTTTAAACGTAACATATTTGATATTTTAAAAAGCAATTATTTAGTTAAAGTAAAAAAAAAGTTGATTAAAAAATATTTGAGGCCGTCCGGATGTCTATCCGCATGGATCTGACACTCTCACGTCCGTAAAAATTAGTGTATTCAAGTTTTTTTTTTAAAGTTTCATATACGTAACGCGCTGATTCCTTTCGAAAATGGCTTGGTAATTCTTTGTTGATTAATTACAATTAATAAAAAACTATACTGCTTAGTCCGTGTATTACACCTTATGAAAATTAGGTTTTTTTTACAATGCTTGCAAGCTATGTTTTGCGCTACGTCGAGAAATTTCAAAAGTATTTTTGTTTTTATATATGGCATTGACTAATAGTAATTGATAAATAATAAAAATAAATAAACAAATTTTATTTAAACAAATGAGATTATGAGGCGTGCTCTTTTGGATTTTCCAGACTTTTTTTTATAATACTACGAACGAGTCTTTTAATATTTTGAAATGGATAATCGGAAGGAAAGCCTGTCAGAAGCAGCTATGATTAACAAATCAGTAATTTTCTACTGGAAGTCTATTGGATTTTAACAAGAACCTCAAAGAGATAAACCGTTAAGCATTTTTGTGAAGATGTGCATGCTAGGTTTTAAAGCTATTCACCACATGGAAGTGTCTTATATTCTATCCTATTGATCTCTCCATATAATAATAGTTAAAGGAATCAATGCATTAGTCAGGGGCGGCTCTAAACAAAATGGAATAGGTTGATAGTTACAATACGTTCGACTAAACTCCGAACCTCGCTGGAATGTGTTGTTCCATGCTTAGTCTCGTTGTTTTGACACAAAACCAGGTAACCACGATCGGATAATGAAGTACAGTGAGCATGGCGATAAAGCAACCTACCAAAACCTGTCAAATAACGCACCCACTACGTTTATAAAAGGTTAGGCCCTCGCTGCGTACGGTGGTGCACCCGCTCCGTACGGAGTGTTACAGTGGAGGCTCTGTGTCCTGAGCGTCTCTCGGCGCCCCCTAACACCCGGCGCCCAGGTGTTAGGGGGCGCCGAGAGCCATATACCAGCTAATAAACCCCTAACACCCGGCGCCCGGGTGTTAGGGGTTTATTAGCTGGAATTGGTGGTACTGTCATTAAGAGATTATCTCATAGGCAGGGCCGGCTTTATCTATAGTGCGGAGGGTGCGGTGCACCCGGGCGCCGTGTGTTAGGGGGGCGCCGAAAGCCGCTCGAGACACATAGAGCCTCCACTGTAACGCTCCACACGGAGCGGGCACACCGTACGCAGCTAGTATGGTGAGGCACCATCTATAAACGTAGTGGGTGCGTTATTTGACAGGTTTGGGAAGGTTGCTTTGTCGCCATGCTCACTGTAACTTCATAATTCGATCGCGTTTATCTGATTTTGTGTCAAAACAACGAGACTAAGCATGCGACAACGCATTCCAGCGAGGTTCGGAGTTTAGTCGAACGTGTTGTAACTATCAACTTATTCCATTTTGTTCCCAATTTTGATACAAGAGGGCGCCAGGTTATTGATTGCACCCGGGCACTACATGTGCTAGAGCCGCTCCTACTACATGGGTAATTGAATCCAAAAAACTCCTAAATGACATACAAGAAATTATAAAAAAGTGTGTGTGTACGTTATGTACACGCGTTACAAGTTATACTTCTATGGTGTAACAAGATAAAAGGCTTTTCAAACATTTCATCTTTCGCCTTACTCTACGTTTGTAGAAAAAAAACGACACTAACAATAGAAAAAAGGTATTTAATACATTGAAAGTTTTATTATAACGCATTATCTAGTTAAATAAAGTTTATTTAAATATCACAAAATAAATACAGTTGTCACTTCTCACGCAGACATACGTAGATACGCTCTTACTTTTACTTTGTTGGTAACTTTGTTTGAATAACTAAAATGATGACTGTAGCTAACTTCAGGGTGTCGCTATTTCGTGATGGTGTGCACGCTTAACGTAAAAACTTACTCTCATCATTTTTCCTTAATGCGCAAAAAAAAGTATGCCTTCAAAAATTATTGAAATATTTAACCCTTCGTGTGTATACTATATTATCTGACACAGTGAGCTCACTGGGTCTATTAGGAAAATCCTTACTCATTACTAATATTATAAATGCGAAAGTAACTCTGTCTGTCTGTCGCTCTTTCACGCCAAAACTACTGAACTGATCTAAATGAAATTTGGTACACAGATAGTCTAGAGCCTGATAAAGGACATAGGCTACTTTTTAATGCAAAAAAGGGTTGTAAAGGGGGATGAAAAATTGTAAGGAAGTATCGTCATTTTTAAAGCCAGAAGCTTGAAACTTATTCCTAGGCTATTGATTAGATATAAATAAATATGACATTAACAACATGTTAAAATTTACCCTTAAGGAGTAATATAGGGGATGAAAAACTTTAGGAAAGTAACATTTTGACGCGGGCAGAAGCTAGTAGACAATAAAATGCCCGCTACATGGCCAAGACGTACTGAAGTAATGAAAGACAAAAGTTTAATACTGTAGTTAATAGAAATTGAAGAAAATCAGAGTCATCATCTCAGCTATATGTCCCACTGTTGGGCTCGAGTCTCCTCCATAATGAGAGAGAAATTGACCTACTATACCACGCTGGTCAGACGTGTTGGTATAGGGTTTTGTTTCGAGGTTTCCTTCTCTTGCATAGATGTTATATGCGTTTTATATCCCTTAGTCGTCTCTTACGATCACCCATAGGTAAGATAGGGGGTGGTGAATTGTATTCTTACTCCGTCACCACACGGAAAGTTCAATAAATCGAATAATCGTTAAAAAAATTTAAGTTTTAAATTTTGAATGTGTGTAAAATAAAATTTATTAAAATTATAATAATAATAACTAACTTAACTATTAAACTAACTTATAATAAAACAATTATGTAATACAAATATTTAATTGATCAAGTAAAATAATTCAATGTTTTAACTGATTACGGAGATAAGAGAACAAAAGAAGGAAAACTCTAAACAAAACCCTATACCAACACGTCTGACCAGCGTGGTATAGTAGGTCAATTTCCCTCCCATTATGCAGGCAGCTCGAGCCCAACAGTGGGACATATATGGGATGTGATGAAGAGAATTATATTTACCTTTAGGCTGAGGCGATGGTTCAAACATCATTCGCGAATTCGAAGTTGATGGAGTATACAAAACTTCATTCGCAGATGATTTAATTCCTTGTGCGAGTTGTTTTTTCCTCAACCGATACATCCGAGACCTTTCTGCGGGTGTTAATGATGGTTTTTTTATTTTTTGAGATGCATCTTTTTTTCGTTTACGATGATTTTTACATTTCTCTGCATTACTTAGAGGCCTCTCGATAACTGAAATCGTTAAATCGTCATTATTAAAATATTTTTGAAGTTATTATTACATGCTTTTTATTAGCTTGACCTGTATGTTTGTAACCGACTCCTTTGTACTTGATTTTGACCCACTTCGAACGGTCAGATTTCATTTAAATTTAGTAGACTTATCGAGGACCGATGACAATGCAATCATTTAATAAGATTACACCATTATCCTAATCAGTTATTGGGATAGTCAGGATTAAATTGTTGAATTTAAGTTTCCAATTTCGAATTACGCGCCTAGGGGGCGCTACCTAAAACAGCGCCCTCTAACAATAACAATGTCTTTCTATTTCGTGACATTATGCCACTGTGTGATTTTCTTGTTGGTTTCATATTAAATAGTTAATAAAACTCGAGCTACGTCGTTCAGTTCATCAGGTTAAGGACCCAGAAAAGCTCAGAAATAAAGACAGTGTAATATCTAATGGTAAAATCAGTGATCAAAGACATTAAAGTGAACATTAAAAACAAAACGTAGTTCGTGTAAAAGTTTTCTTGTTAGGTCTTTGCGAAGCATTTAAGTATTTGAATTGAGATATCTATTTGAAAATGGCATTAAATAATACTCTCGCATTTATCGAAAACCTGTCTGGCCATACAAATTATGCAACCTGGCGTTTTACAATGCATACTTACAACATGAGGAACTCTGGGATTGCATAGAAGACTTCTCAGAAAGTGTAGATAAGAAACGAGACGCTAAAGCTAAGACGAAAATACTCTCAGTCAATCCAACAAATTATGTGCACATTGAAATCTCGTGTATTGCCAAAGAATTATAGAAGAAATTGACAGGAATTATCTGTGCAGTCCTCAGGACAAGTAAGCTTAGACACTTATATATTATATAGGTCATGACAAAAAGGTCCTGTTTAATAATGTTTTACATGTTCTCAAACTAGCAACCTAGCAATCTGATATCTGTGAATCAAGTTATTCAAAGTGGTGGCCAAGTAAGATTTGACAAAATTGACTGTTATTATAAACAGTAAAAATCAGATAACAACAGCTAATTATAATCAATAAATGTACCGGCTGAACATGGATACAAGTCATTCACTTACTGGCTATGCTTTCATCAAGAACAGGGCGGCTGTGGCTTGGTACTGCCAAAGACAACAAACTGTGGCTCCATCTACTACAGAGGCTTAATTTATGGCACCTTGTGCTGTTAAAAAGAGGCCATGTGGATCAAACAGTTTTTAAGTAAAGAGGACTCTGTCCTAATTTAGATAACCAAACTGCTATCAGTGTCATTAAAAATATTAATTTCCATAAGAAGTGCAAACATATTTATAAATATTTGCACTTATTACATTTTTATGCAGTAGGTAAGTTGGATAGAAAATTGCCAAATATGGAACAGCTGAGAGACGAATGTTGCCATTGACATTCTGAGTTGGGCATCGAGCGTCCACAAGATTCAAGTCTGTACAGTTGATCATGCAGTCATTTATCTAGGCTCTCGACTGTTTGCTGCTGGACTAGCTTATGTAGCACTTAGTCATAGTCTTCGTAATCAAATCATTTCATCTAAAGCTTCTCTGTTACATAGCATTTGATGAAATGATTCGATTATCAAGTAACAAGACGACAATGTAAAAATATTTGAATGAATTTTAAAACTCAAGGTTTCACGATTAATACAGCTGTACATATTTAATGATTTGGAAAATAATTACAGTTACCGATAGTAGTCACGGAATCATAGTAGATTAAAATAATTAAAATCGCGCTTCTGTATTTAGCGGAACTAAAAATTATAAAATAAATAATAGTTTAAAAAACTAAAAATCATGCTTTTATATATAAACCAAACTAAAAAGTATAAAATAACTTTTTTAATTATTCAAGTTAAGGTAGAGTAATAAATAAAAGAAATTATTTTAATGTAAAAAGCGTGGAGTGTTTTCTGAAAATATTGCGATGATGTCGCTACTCCTAGTATCTAATCATGTGAGGCAAGTGTGCGGTATGATAAGTGTACGCAAATCTATGTATTTCAGTCCAAAGCGAATGGTATTGTGCACACTTACCCATATGACTCTATCAATGGAATGTTAACATCAGGCTCCCTACGCTTTTTTACATTAAAATAATTTCTTTTATTTATCACTCTACCTTAACTTGAATAATTAAAAAAGTTATTTTATACTTTTTAGTTTGGTTTATATATAAAAGCATGATTTTTACTTTTTAAACTATTATTTATACTTCTTTGGCGCGTTAGGGAAAAATTATGAGAGTAAATTTTTTCGATACGCGCGCACACCGTCACGAAATACCGACACCCTGAAGTTAGCTATAGTCAACATTTTAGTTTTTTTTAACTAGATAATGCGTTATAATAAATCTTTCAATGTATTAAATACCTTTTTTTCTATTATTAGTGTCGTTTTTTTTCTACAAACGTAGAATAAGGCGAAAGATAAAATTTTTAAAAAGATTTTTATCTTGTTAAGCCAAAGAAGTATAACTTTTAACGCGTGTACATAACGTACACACACACTTTCTTTAAATTACTTCTCGCTGTGATTAATTTGATTATTCATTTAAGTTTATTCGTGTGTTACAAATATTTAAGAGGAGGTGGAGTCAAGGGTCTCCGATACCGGTGAGCGTGTATGAAGAGTATTATGAATGTTGAAGAAGCGAGTGATGTATGCAAGGATAGAGTTCTCTCTGCCTACCCCGCAAGGGATATGGCGTGATAATATGTATGTATGTATATTTATTTATTAAAATTTATTTTGATACTATCGTCAGGTTACGTGTATGAAACAATCTGACGATAAATTTTATTAATTAAAAATTTTAAGATTACTTTATGATAGAAACATTTAATTAAAGGGGAATGCCCATTTTCAGTATCGCTTGATACAACTACTCGTAATTTTAAACTGTGACACGAGTTCATGACATGGAATATCTTAGTTTATTATTAAAATTATTTTAATCGCGTATTGTGGAGTCTCACATTTGCCGGGTTATATATAATAGTCTTTTTTGTATCGTAGTTTACAGGTTGAATAGATTTTTGTTGTAGCAACATTATTACACAGATAATTATGATGGAGTTTTGGCGCGAACGTGGAAATGTCATGTCACGCTCTTGTATTATATTCATTTCTTTAGTGTTTTGTGGTGTTATATTACAATAATTTTGCTGGTATTTTATGCAATATGGTACAGTTAAAGTGCTGAAGTGTAGTGAATATGGTACAATTGTGGTTTACGTGCATTTTCATATTTGTCCAAAATTCCCAAAGAAAATCATTGATTAGGTTATCAGCGCCCGATTAATGGTAACGACTTGACTTATTGACAGACAATGACTATTAGTATTAAGGCTACATAATATGAAGAAATGATGAACAATGTATGAAAAATAATGAAATAAGGCTTGGCTGTATGGGCTTTGATCCCTTTGCCTGTCCGAATGGACGAACAGAACCAAAAAAAAAAAGATAATTATGATTAATCGATGTTCTACTTATCTAATAGTTTTTTTTTATTGCTTATAGTGGCAAACGAGCAAGCAGCACACCTGATGGTAAGTGTCACTGCCGCCCATGGACCTTTGCAATATCAAGGGTATAACTTAGGCCCCTGCCTACCAATACAAACCCCAAACCCACCCAGTTGAGCATCCAGCTCTCTCGCTCATCGAACGAAGTGCAATAGCACATTGCCATTACTCAGACGTCGATCTTCTGCTCAGTGTGGTACTACCCCGGACGGACCGGCCCGCGGCTGTAGACAGAGAACTGTCAACAGCGTGGTCCTACCACTATTAAACTAAAATATCGATTAAACGTATTTATTTGTGATTATTAACAGTTCATAACAACAATAATATTTATATACAACGAAAAAAACTGTGTTTATTAAAATATAATTTATTTTGTCGACTGTACGAAACTAAACACAGCTCTTAGTTAGTCAATGTAAAACATTAGTTTTAAAATTCTAAAACCTATTTAAAAAAAAGCGATTACGAGGGAAAAATGATGTCACAAGTGGGATTCGAACCCACACCTATTGGAAATCCGTCCCAATCGTGCTGCCACTTACACCACTGTGAACTATTGTAGGACATTCAATTCTCGCATCGTATTATATTTACGTCTTTAAGGAGACGTGTGCAATCTACCCGACAATGTTTATACATTGTATGGGCTTATACTTCAAACTTTTTATAAATAATTAAGCATGTTGAATGCTAAATTTCAGTCATTTCACTAAAAACTAGGTGAGATATGAGATCGTATCCATCATAAACAGAAAGACTTACAAAAATATTTCGCCTTTGTCTTAGGGGACTTCCATTAATCACGTGATCTTTTTTTTAGCATTTTTAACCCCCCTCCATCTTGGTGATACGTGGTGAGGTTTAAGACTATGACCCCTCCCCAACCAAAATCACGTGAATTTTTAGTATCAACAAAGATATAGCCCACAGCTCATTATATTCTCGGTTTTTTGCTTTTTTTATACTTCGCGAAAAGGTCTTTATACAGATCACCTACTTTAAACGACTTCGTTCATTGTCTGGCAAAGGCTTTTCAGTTTAGAAATCTCAGCGTTTGACGAAAAAATAAATACACGTGATATCATACTACACACCCCCTCCACCTTGTGATATTTCGTGAATTTTCTCAAACTAACTGCCCGTTCTATCCAAAATGTTTGAAGTCTTCATCGAAGCAGAATCCCAACAATTCCATATGAATGCCAAACATCAAGCAAGCCTTTGACTAACTTTACCATACACATATATGAGACAGAATTAAACAAATTTCACAGATTTTCCTATTATGAAATCCTACACTTTAAACAAGATATTCTATGTTAAAGAAGCTGTAGAGACTACCTACTTCTATACTGAAGGATCTATAATATTAATGGAGTTCCCCAGGGATTAATATTTGGACCTATTCTGTGCATAATGTACATAGCGGACTTGTAATTTGGCACTACCATTGCAACCTTCGTTGATGACACAGCAGAACACACAAGTGCCAAAGATCCTAAATAAGCTTTACGGATACTTCAAACTGTATTTATCAAAATCCTTACTAATTTAATAATAAATGCGAAAGTAACTCTGTTTGTCTGTCGCTCTTTCACGCCAAAACTACTGAACCGATCTAAATGAAATTTGGTACACAGATAGTCTAGAACCTGACAAAGCCTACTTTTAATGCAAAAAAGGGTTGTAAAGGGGGATGAAAAGTTGTAAGGAAGTATCGTCATTTTTAAAGCCAGAAACTTGAAAGTTATTTTTAGGCTATTGAGTAGATATAATAAATATGACATTAAAAAATTGTAAAAAATGTATCCTTAAGGGGTAAAATAAAAATAGGGGATGAAAAACATTAGGAAAGTAACCTTTTACGCGGGCGAAGCTACGGGCAGAAGCTAGTACTTAATATGTTAACGTTCCATTACTAGGCTAAAACCACCTCGACTGTGAGAGAGAATATGATCTACTATACAATGCTGATCAGACAAATTCCTTCTCTTGCAGGGATGTTATCTGCTTGTATCCAGGGGCGGCTTTACCTATTGTGCAGAGGGTGCGGTGCACCCGCTGAGAGCCACTCGGGACCCATAGAGCTTCCACTGTAACGCTCCGCACGGAGCAGGCGCATCGTACGCAGCGAGTACCTAACCATTTATAAACGTAGTGGATGCGTTATTTCATTATTTAACAGGTTTTGGTAGGTTGCTTTGTCGCCATGCTCACTGTAACTTCATAACCCGATCGCGTTTACCTGGTTTCATGTCAAAGCAACAAGGCTAAGCATGCGACAATTCATGCCAGCTAGGAGTTTAGTCGAACGTGTTGTAACTATCAACCTATTCCATTTTGTTCACGCATTTTGACACAAGAGGGCGCCAGGTGATTGATTGCACCCGGACGCTACATGTACTAGAGCCACCCCTGCTTGTATCACTTAGTCATCTTTTACGATGACTCTTGGGTAGGCAAGGGGTGATGACAGTTCCTATGCAATCACAACAACGATCATTATTAGTTATGGGTTTGGAAAATAAAAGTATTTGGACTGACTTAAAGTTTTAAGTGGAATCACTCTTTCCAACTCCTCCTCTTTAACCTCTTCTAATTAAATTTGTTGCGGGTCACAAGACAATTAAAATCATATCCCGGGACTGTCTGAGGGTCAAACCTCGGTGTCATTTATGGAGACCATTATGGATCCTGGCTTACAGGAGTTACAATGGTGGGAATGTGTGGTGGGATTAGTCCCAACAAAAAAAAAATATGACCTAAAGTTTAAATATTTGTTATTCACCATATTATTTATCCTTGTCCCCTATTAGTTCATGGGCTTCCCTTAGAGAGATAATCCCGTAATCGTCATGTTTGATATGCGAGTTGGCGAACACAGTTGACATTCTAATTTTCCCAGGAGACTTCTGCTGACCGAAGACAAAGATCGCGTACCGGTGGCCCGCTCGCACGGCAAAGAGAGGTATTTGCAGGGTGGGTCTATGTGGTTGCCGCCTCTTCCGTCGCCCCGGACCGATTTGGCGGGGCGCGACCACGTCCATAGCCTGCCATATTGTTTTTTACCGTCCATAAATCTATCAATGAACACGTAGACGTCCACTGTTTGATATAAGCGTCTTCAGGAGAATGCCAATCAGAACGGCCTTATGTCACCTGCACCCATTCGCTTCCCTTTACTTTTATGATATCGTCAGTCCGCCTAGTAGAACTTAACCCATTATCATCAGGGAAGATTATGAAAGAAAATTAAATGTTGCACCAATCCATCTGGGCAGCCATAGTAGGTCCAAGACTTAAATTTTAGAAGCACTATACAATAGTGGTAGGACCACGGTGTTGACAGTTCTCTGTCTGCAGTCGCGGGCCGGTTCGTCCGGGGTAGTACCACACTGAGCAGAAGATCGACGTTTGAGTAATGGCAATGTGTTATTGCGCTTCGTTCGGTGAACGAGAGAGTCGCAAGCCCAACTGAGTGGGTTTGGGGATTTTATTGGTAGGCATAAGCTATACCCTTGGTATTGCAAAGAGCCATGGGCGGCAGTGACACTTACCATCAGGTGTACTGCTTGCTTGTTTGTAGATTAGTATTATATACAGGGTGGAAGGGGACCGCTCCCGAAAACAAAGACAGGTAACCCTACTAGTCCTACTTGTAATGATAGGATAGACAAAAAATCGATTCGGATGAAAATAAACATTTTTTCACCACGCGAGGTCGTTGAACTCTTGAACATATGATCGTGAGTTTTGAATAGATTGCGTCTTTTCTCATCTGAGTATAGTTAGGTATTTTTATGGAATTATCGTTACATGGTACTGTCCTAATACGAAGAAATGTGAAAAAAACTTAAAATTCGTTGTGAAAAAAAAATTTTTTTTCATCCGCTTCGATTTTTTTTCTAGTCTATCATTGCAAGTAGCACTAGTAGGGTCACCTGTCTTTGTTTTCGGGAGCGGTCCACTTCCACCTTGTCTATTGGTTGTAAAGACATATTGAAACTAAGTACCTTCTGCGACATCCTCCTTTATTTGTACATCACATATTATTTCCTTGGTGTCATCATGTTCACCAATCACTTTATCATCATCAGGCTCCATCAAAGTCAAAGGTATACTCAATTGTATTCTTGGATGAACTATTTTGAATGAGTTGGTGTTTTCCAATAATTTTGGTTTTAACTAGAAAAATAATTGTTTTTTACAATGACTGCTATCGTTAGCGGAATCTAACAAATAATTGAAGTTTTAATTCTAATGCAGGATAATTTTATGTGCAATTGAACAAATGATTTTCTGAATCTGGTATTCATCTCACCTCATAATATGTCCCACTGTTTGGCTCGAGCCTACTTCATAAATGAAGGGAAATTGACCTAGTATACCACGCTGGTCAGACGTGTTGGCATAGAGTCTTGTTTCGAGTTTTCCTTCTCTTGCCTAGATGTTATATGCGTTTTGTATCCCTTAGTCGTCTCGTATTGTCACCCACGGGTAAGATAGGGGGTGGTGAATTGTATTCTTACTCCGTTACCACACAGAAAACAATCATCTTTCATCTCTAGATAATTACTCCTCTTATATCTGTATTCATTTAAGAGCAAACAAAGAAAGAGGTTTTGATGAGAACGTGAAAGCATGTTTCAAAATATATTAAATTATTTTAATAGCGTTTTATGTAATGTGATGCACAGGAAGCGCTAGAGTGTAATTAATATGATATAACAGTGCTTGATATATGTTTATGTTTACCACCAAAATTAGCATAAGATACCATTTAGGCGATAATATGATTTATTGTTGAACAATGAGTATGAGTGTAACAAAATGATAATTTATAAACACAGACTTGGCTTAAAAGGCTTAGTAACCGTGCTATAAAATTTCTTAAAAAACAAATAGACTACACAGATGGTGTATTGGTACGAGATGGTGTATAATAAGATCCATTCCTACACAGGACATTATTTTGTGCGATCCACAAACTGTTCCAGGTCTGGGGGGTAATTTGTCTGCATTAATTATATATTAGTGGTAGGATCATGCTGCAACCAGTTCTCTGTCTACAGCCACAGGCCGGTCCAGCCGGGGTAGTACCACACTCTCGCAGAAGAGTAATGGTGATCTTCTATTGCGCTTCGTTCGGTGAGCGAGAGAGCCGGAAGCCCAACTGGGGTCGGGGGTTTATATAGATAGGCCGCTAGCTATACCCTGGGTACTGCAAAGGTCCATGGTCGGCAGTGACACTTACCATCAGGTGTGCTGTCTGCTCGTTTGCCACCATAAGCAATAAAATATATATATATATATATATTTGTAAAGTCCTGCACATTACAAGAATGTAACTATATCCTTATATATTCATCCAATATCCTTAGTACAGGGTGGTGTCTTTTGATAACAAACAAAAAGCAAGGAAATAAAAAAAATGTAACCTGATTATTATTATCCAACATTTGAGTGAGCAATTCCTCGCTTCTAAGACAGCTTGTCTGTAGACGGTAACAGTTCCTAAGCCTCGCACAGCATATGTAGCATATATTTATTGGTCTATTAACTTTTTGGAACTGAAAGTAGAAAAATATAATTTTTTATTCTCCTACTCGATTCTCGAATCCACTTGAACACATACAAAAAATTTCAAGACAATCCGTCCAGCCGTTTAGGAGGAGTTCAGTGACATACTCCTTATAGTAGAATTATATATACAGGGTGGAGACGACCATAATTTTAATTTAGTGTATCTGATGACTTGCCCAGCCTGTATACAAACTTTGAATATAATATGTCGTATAGTTTAGCCACAGCACATTACTTTGTATTATTAACATTTTCCACACTCTGTATTAAAAATTAAAATTATTAGGCTATCACTAAGAGATCAAAGACCTCACATGCGTCAGTATGAACTAATATGAAGATATACAGATACATATCGCCCATAATAATATGAAGATATACAGATACATATCGCCCATTTACCACTTCGCCAAACGCAATACAAATTAATGCATATTATACCTTATTTCTGACCATTAAGATCCATATAAACTGTGTCATCAGACTTAGATAAGAAAATTAAAAGTACCTAATGCATGCGGCGTAAAGAAAGGATCTACTCGGTCAGATTACAGGTCAGTGAACAAATATTTACAAACGGTATTCTATTTTGTTTCAATATTTATGTTAAAAAGCATGAAAATAATTTTTTTTCAATTTCAATGTGAGGACATTTTAGATAGTTTCATAATACTCCTATACACTAGTATTGCTGGTGTCTTCATTTATTGTCGCATTGTCATCTCCACCTTGTATAAAGATTTATTTTTTTAATAAAATTTTTAGTACTTTTATATCTCTGCTATCTTCAGATTTGCAACATAACTAACACTTCTTTATTTTTCTTTTCTGTTGTCTGCCTACCAATGAAAATGCTGCCACCCAGAAAGTTGGACTGCTGGTTTTCTTGCTCACCAAACAAAGCAACAAATCTCTCACCAACAGCATATTGCCATTGCTCACACATTGAGTATCTGAGGACCGGGCCATGGCTACAGACAGGAAGCTGTCAACAATGTGGTCCTAGCAGTATTAGACCATCTCAAAGGTTAACATATTGATCATCATTCTCCTACTCTTATCCCAATTACTTGTGGTCAATACAATATGTACTCTTCTTTTATAGTACATATTGTAAAAGTTTTATAACCGGTCGCATGCCAGACGTCAACCCTCCTTGGGAATGTAATTGTTGATCAAACGGCATCAGATGTAGTTCGCCCAGGTCGTTATAAGGCTCTTACGACATCTCAAAGGTTTACATGTTATTCACTACTTTGTAATGTTTAGTAGAAAATGTTAATAGTATTTTTCTTATGTTAGGGCCGCACCTGCGTGTATTGTCCCGAAGTAATATGCGGCGAAGTTTCGTGCGTTTTGTACACTAAAAAGTTATCGCAATAATACTGTGGTCATATTAGCGACTTCGGTATTTTACACGAAGAATCGTGCAATAATTAATGATGGCCGACATAATTTTCATGCAATTAACTATGGATGACGAATTTCTTTACTTTTATAGCTATATTATGGTAATAATTACATAATGACCTTTTTGAATCCCTTTATGGGTTTAGCTTCATAATTGGTGTAAAAATTCTAACACCATTTCATGGCTCTACTCCAAATTTATTGATTAACTGGAGATCCTCGAACGGGTCTAAACACATCAAAAATTTACGCCGAAATGAAAAACGCTAGTCTGACCACGCTGGCGCGCTAAAACCCTTTGACTTATCGCCGACCAAGCGATAACGCACACAAAGCCCGAATGTTCGCGACGATAGCCGATAATGACTGGTCACATCTGCGTGTATCGTCATTTGTCTCATTGCACGAAGCTTCGTGGCGATGCACGCAGGTGCGGCCCATTTACATCGGCCCATTACAGTCTCTTAATAGTATTTTTCTTGCAAATTATATCACAATACTGCATGTTTTACATTGATATTGATATAATAAATAAAATATTGTTTAGTTGCCTATATCATAATTGTCTCTCCATACGGTGAAGAATATAATCTGTCTCTTGGCCTTAGTTTCTCGTAAGCGTTATAAAATATTGATTACTTTCAGGAGAATGTCTAACAGTACTTCCTTGAAACAGCATAAAATTATCGCTTTTGAATCAGTCTGCCGGGTAATTACAACGTTATCCCTTAAAGGAAGCTATATATAATAAACAGTAATCAATTTACTTACGGGCTGTGCAGTCAATTTCTCATAAAGTTGTTCAAGATTTGTATGAAGTATGGAGTTCATATTAGTATCTTTTATTAGACATATTCTACATATTAACATATCCATATTTGTTTTGTGTCTAATTTCAATTAGTGATTATAGATAAAATTGATAATATAAAATCTATTAATTAAAAGTGATTTTAATTTTTTTTTCTTTGCATAATAACCTAAAATATTTCGCCGCAGCTATCACCAAAATGTCAGATGATCGGACACACAGATTAAAGGATACTACGTATACGATACGATCGGACACTTCGGTATAAGTGTGTACACCCGTGTACACACTCATACCGAAGTGTCCGATCATCTGACATTTCGGTGATAGCTGCGGCGAAATATTTTAGGATTTAGGATAATTAGGATTATAATAAATATTTAAAAATAATAAATATTTAGGACTTTTGACGGGAATTTGAAAACGTCATGTGGTGCTCTTGTATTATATTCGATATCTTAGTGTTTTAACGTGTTATATTAGATAATTTTGATGGCATTTTATGTAATGTGATGTGCGGAAATACTGGGATGTAGTGAATATCATATAAAAGTGCTTTACAACGTTTTCATTTTCCATCAAAATTCCCACACTATACCATTAACAGTGTGGCCATTGCACTGTTAATGGTGACAATTTGACTTAGACAACGACTGACTTGAAAGACTAAAAACGTGAAAATATTTATAACTTGACACTGGCACAAATAGCTCGTATATGTAGCTGATTGCCAATACATAACGTCGTTGCGCCTGCCAAATTCCATATGTGCATTTTTTTATTTTTCGTTATTTTGCACTAAACAAATCTCCATTTTATTCTTTATGTGTTGGTAAAATCCATTTTGTAATATTTGAACTAGAAACAATTTTATCATATTCCATATGTGTTTTGTCCACTAGCAAAAAATCGTATGTACAGAAAGAAATACACATAAAGGATTTGTGTTCCATTGTCATTCGCGCGCGAAACATGTAAGCGAGATGTATGATTTTATCTAAGACTTTTTTGGGTTCGTATAAAACTAGGTGTCACCAAGGTATTCATGGTTGTAGCATATGCTCCTGTAGGATCCTCGGTGGCATCAGACTGTAGATGTTTTGAGATAATGTTAGGGAAGTTCTGGATATGGCAGAAACGAGTGAACGCGTGATTGTATGCGGAGATTTGAACGGATGGGTGGGGCCCAAGCGTCCCGACTGTGAGGACGTACTTGGTCCATTTGGTGATAAGAGAGTGAACGACGCAGGTAGGCTCATTGCGGATGTATGCATGGAGAGAGACCTTATTGTGTCAAACACATTTTTCCAACATAAGGACATTCATATGTATACATGGAGAAGGAATAAACAGAAAAGTATAATAGTTTTAATTTTGGTAGACAGCTCAGCCTCCGAAGCAATATATCGGACGCAAGAGCCTACAGGGGCCCCACAGTCGATACGGACCACTATCTCGTTATTGCGAGATTTAGTGGTCTGTTCAGAAAGTGGAGGCACTGGCGTGAGCGTGTCCACTTCGGAGGGCTTGAAAGAATAAAGATTGAAAGTTTGCAAGAAGAGTGTGAAAGAGAAAAGTATGCAGAGCGTGTCCGAGAACGGCTGACGATGGCAAGCCAGCCGCAATCGGACATAGAAGAATGCTAAGGAATATTGGAAGAGAGTATGGTAGATTTTCCGTGTGGTGACGGAGTAAGAATACTATTCACCACCCCAAATCCTGCCCGTGGGTGATCGTACGAGACGACTAAGGGATATAAAACGCGTATGACGTCTGTGCGAGAGAGGGAAAACTCGAAAACTCCTTCCATTATGGAGGAGGCCCAAGCACAACAGTGGGACATTTATGGGCTGTGATGATGATGGTAGATACAACGAAAGAAGTATGTGGAAGCTCAAAGAAGCATAGAAAAACAACCGGTGATGCATGGTGGGATGCGAAAGTGGCAGTTTCTGTAGAGCAAAAGAAGAGAGCGTGGCTGGACTATGTCACTTCTTTGAATCTGAATGACAGTATGACTGAACAGAAGAGAGAAATTTATCGGCAATGTAAGGATGACACCAAGGCCTTAGTGAAAGAGAAACGTGATAGAGCAAATATGAGTGCAGAAGATAGGCTGACGAAAAACTTCGAGGGTAACACCAAACTCTTTTGGAGGGAGGTGAAAAAGGTCTCGGGGTGGTTGGTCAGCCTTCAGAATGAATAAAATAAGGTCTAAAAGTGGAGACATTCTTACCCAAACACAAGACGTGTTAAGCCGATGGAGTGAATATTTTGGCGATATGTATGCGGTTGCTACGGTTGACGCCAGTGTCGCATGTGGTTTAGTAGAACAACATTCAGCACCGGTATCCTCCGATGGCATCAGTATGAATGAAGTTGAATGGGCGATAAGAAGTTTGAAAAATGGTAAGGCAGCGGGTATTAATATGGTGTCTGTCGAGATGATCAAGCTTGGCGGCTCCTGTGTCTGGGAAGCGTTCCTGTTACTCCTCAATTTATGTTGGAGCTCGGGAATGGTTCCCAGGGACTGGAATAGCGCAGTCATCGTGCCTTTATTTAAAAACAAGGGTTCACGTTATGGCTGCGCAAATTACAGAGCTATAAGCTTGACCAGTTTGGCAGCAAAATTTTACGGTAAAATTATTGAAAGGAGAATGAGGATGGGGTCCGATAGTTTACTATGTGAGGCACAAAGAAGTTTCAGGAGTGGAAGGGGATGCATGGATCAAGTGTTCTCTCTGGGCAACATTGTGGAGAAGCATCTGGCTCTAGATCAGAGGGTTTTCTGCAGTTTTGTGGATCTGGAGAGAGCATTTGACAAGGTTGTGCGAAAGGAACTTTGGGATATTTTACTGGTATTAACGGCATACTGTGCAGTCCAGTTACATGGGCTATAGAGCTTGTGTGCGGCTGGACGATGGAATGTCGCCTTAGTTTGACGTCAATATCGGCGTTAAGCAGGGGTGTGTTCTATCAGCCAGGCTGTTTATCATATATCTGGATAAATATCTCCAACGGTTGGGCGACTCAGTGGTCAGTGCTCTCTCTATGCAGATGATGCAGTCCTGCTGGCGCAGTCAGCGACTGACACTCAGACCCTAGTCGACACAATGACAGAAGATTGTAATAAAAGGGGTCTACGTGTGAATGTGAGCAAAACCAAAATAATGGTCTTCGAAAAAGATGAAGCCAGAAGAGATGTAAGAGTTACAATAGGTAATGATCTACTAGAGCAAGTGCCTGAATTTGTATATCTTGGATGTGGATTTAGCCGAGATGGAAGGTACACCACTGATATAGAGCGAAGAGTGAATGCGGGAAATAGAGTAAAGGAGCGTTGGGACAACTTCTCGATAGCCACCACCTCAGCCAGAAGGCACGTGTAGCAATACATAACGCAGTGCTTGTCCTAACATTACTATATGGAAGCGAGAGTTGGATATGCAGAATAGAGCATGAATGTAAAATTAATGCGGTTGAAATGTGATCTCTACGGAAAATCTGTGGAGTTAGGCTGACCGATCACATTCGTAACGACGACATAAGAGCGTGAGTAGGTATGGAAGAGAGTATTGGTGTAAAGATGTGATAGGGAATGCTCCGATGGTTCGGACATGTGGAAAGAATGCCGAATGAACGTCTGGTTAAGAAGATATACAATACGAAAGTGGAAGGATGTAGGAACCGGGGGAGACCGAGGCTAATCTATCTAGATCAGATTGGTCACGTACTAAAGGAAGGTGGAGTCAAGAGTCTCCGAAACCGGCGAGCGTGTATGAAGAGAATTATGAATGTTGAGGAAGCGAGTGAAGTATGCAAGAATAGAGTTCCCTGGCACTCTGTCCTTTCTGCCTTCCCTGCAAGGGATATGGCGTGATGATATGTATGTATGTATGTATGTATATTAGTTAAAAGGTTAAGGTTGATTAATGTTACTTTGTATGACAAATTCAGCTATACAAGGGCGTACCCAGGATTTCAGGTAGGAGGGGGCAGCTCATATGATGGTCATGATGGTCGGTCGGGTATATTGAACACTTGCCAGGAAAATTGACGTTTATTTTATCTTCTATGCAGCTGGCCCCCCCTGCCCCTACCTGGGTACGCCCATGAGCTATACTAGGTATCTATAAGTACATATCAACAAATCATAGATCTTATTATCTTTTTATTTAATTAATTGTTAAGGGTGACTGATTATATACCTATGACATATTATTTTATTATATTTTGTAATTTAAGAAAACCTAAAGTTCACATAAAGTAGCCTTAAGATTTCAAAAGTGTAACTTTGCCAAATCCCTCATGTGTCATAATGCACTTACGTCATTATTTATAAAGGTCCCAAACGTACAATACGTAGTATCTCTTATTAGTCTGTGGTCCCAAACCAGTTATGTGCAATTATTGGTCAAAAAAAATCTAGCTCGTTAAATAAGTGATGTTTGCTATACATTTTGTAATCCTAATATGTCTTTAATAAATGTTAGTAATACTGCATTCAAAGTTTTCGAATATATCTGTCCCTTTATTTAATAACATGTTTTTTGTTGTTTCCCAAAACATTGTGAAAATCACATAAGGGATCTGACAGGCGCAACGACGATAAGAAGAAGAAGAAATGTCATATGGATTTGCCATAACAAGAAAAGCTTTTTGCACGATAAAATAATAATAACTTGACACTGGCACCAATAGCTCGTTTAAGTAGCTGATTGCCAATATACAAAGAGAAGAAATATTTTAGGTTATTATGCAAAGAAAAAAAAATAAAATCACTTTTAATTAATAGATTTTATATTATCAATTTTATCTATAATCACTAATTGAAATTAGACACTAAACAAATATGGATATGTTAACAATATGTAGAATATGTCTAATAAAAGATATTAATATGAACTCCATACTTCATACAAATCTTGAACAACTTTATGAGAAATTGACTGCACAGCCCGTAAGTAAATTTATTTCTGTTTATCATATATAGCTCCCTTTAAGGGATAACGTTGTAATTACCCGGCAGACTGATTCAAAAGCGATAATTTTATGCTGTTTCAAGGAAGTACTGTTAGACATTCTCCTGAAAGTAACCAATATTTTATAACGCTCACGAGAGACTAAGGCCAAGAGACAGATTATATTCTTCACCGTATGGAGAGACAATTATGATATAGTCAACTAAATAATATTTTATTTATTATATCAATATCAATGTAAAACATGCAGCATTGTGCATGCATTGTGATATAATTTGCAAGAAAAATACTATTAAGAGACTGTAATGGGCTGATGGAAAAGGGCCGCACCTGCGTGCACCGCCACGAAGCTTCGTGTAATGAGACGAATGACGATACACGCAGATGGGACCGGTCATTATAGGCTATCATCGCGAACATTCTGGCTTCGTGTGCGTTATCTCTTGGTGGGTGATAAGTCAAAAGGGTTTTAGCGCGCCAGCGTGTTCAGACTAGCGTTTTTCATTTCGCCGGAAATTTTCAATGTGTTTAGACCTGTTGGAGGATCTCCAGTTAATCAATAAATATGGAGTGGAGTGATGAAATGGTGTTAGAAAAATACTATTAACATTTTCTACTAAACATTACAAATTAGTGAATAACACAACACCTTTGAGATGTCGTAAGAGCCTTATAACGACCTGGGCGAACTACATCTGATGCTGTTTGGTCAACAATTACATTCCCAAGGATGGTTGACGTCTGGCATGCGACCGGTTATAAAACTATTGCCAATAACTTTAACAATATGTACTATAAAAGAAGAGTACATATTGGGAAATTGGCCAAGTAATTGGGATAAGAGTAGGAGAATGTTGAATCAGATTTTTCTACTTTCCTTATGTTCTGAACACATCAGTATCCGTCACCATGAGGGCTAATACCATTATTTCACAAAAAATTAAATAGTGATAATAGATTTTTCTACTTTCAGTTCCAAAAAGATAACAGACCATTAAACATATGCTATATATGCTGTGCAAGGCTTAGGAACTGTTACCGTCTGCAGACAAGCTGTCTCAGAAGCGAGGAATTGCTCTCTCAAATGTTGGATAATAATAATCAGGTTACATTTTTTTTATTTCCTTGCTTTTTGTTTGTTATCATAAGACACCATCCTGTACTAAGGATATTGAATGAATGTATAAGGATATGGATACAGTTATCTTCAAGTTTTTAGTGTCTTCAGATTAGTCATTGTCCGTCAGTAAGTCAAATTGTCGCCATCAACAGTGCTATGGCCACACTGTTAATGGTATTTTGTGGGAATTTTGATTGAAAACGAAAACGTTGTAAAGCACTTAAATATGATATTCACTACATCTCAGCAGTTCAGTCACATCACATTACATAAAATACCATAAAAAATATCTAATATAATACGTTAAAACACTAAAATATCGAATATAATACAAGAGCACCACATGACTTTTAGATTCCCGCCAAAAGTCCTCAATACACCATCTGTGCAGTCTATTTGTAAATTGTATAGCGTGGTTACTAAGCCTTTTAAGCCAAGTCGATGTTTATAAATTAACATTTTGTTACATTCATACTCATTGTTCAACAATGAATCAAATTGTCGCCTAAGTGGTATCTTATGCTAATTTTGGTGGCAAACGTAAACATATATAAAGCACTGTTATATCATATTCACTACACTCTAGCGCTTCTTCTGCATCATATTACATGAAACGCCATTAAAATTATTTCATTTATTGTTAAACATGCTTTCACATTCTTATCAAAACCTCTTTCTTTGTTTGCTCTTAAATGAATACAATATAAGTTAGTACCACATTCTCGTAGAAGAACATATAAGAGAAGTAATTATCAGCAGATGAAAGATGATAGTTTTCCGTGTGGTAACGAAGTAAGAATACAATTCACCACCTCCTATCTCACCCGTGGGTGATAATACGAGACGACTAAGGGATACAAAACGCATATAACATTTAGGCAAGAGATGGAAAACTCGAAACAAAACTCTACACCATCACGTCTGACCAGCGTGGTATACTAGGTCAATTTCCCTTCATTTATGAAGTAGGCTCGAGCCAAACAGTGGGACATATTATGAGCTGAGATGAATACACCCAGATTCAGAAAATCATTTGTTCAATTGCACATAAAATTGTCCTGCATTAGAATTAAAACTTCAATTATTTGTTAGATTCCGCTAATGATAGCAGTCATTGTAAAAAACAATTATTTTTCTAGTTAAAACCAAAATTATTGGAAAACACCAACTCATTAAAAATAGTACATCCAAGAATACAATTGAGCTGTGTACCTTTGACTTTGATGGAGCCTGATGATGATGAAGATGATGATGAAGGTACTTAATTTCAATATGCCTTTACAACCAATATACAGGGTGGAAGTGGACCGCTCACGAAAACAAAGACAGGTGACCCTACTAGTCCTACTTGTAATGATAGGCTAGAAAAAAAATCGATTCGGACGAAAAATTATTTTTAAACAAATTTTAATTTTTTTCACATTCCTTCGTATTAGAACAGTGTCATGTAACGATAATTCCATAAAAAATACATAACTGTTTTTTTTTTTGAAGAGCACCACCCTGCACTAAATAAATGATCCTTGTATTGCGGGGGACTTTACAAACATGCAATTAACGCAGACAAATTACACCCAGACTCAGAACAATACTTGGTGGAGCGCACAAAGTATTGTCCCGCGTGGGAATCGAACCCACGGCACTGGCACTGGCACGGAAGGTCGGTATCTTAACCATTACGCCATATGTGCAGTCGTTTACTACTTTACTCTCTTTCTCTCTCGATGAGAAAAGACGCAATCTATTTAAAACTCACGATCATATGTTCAAGAGTTTAACGACCTCGCGTGGTGAAAAAAAAAATTAATTTCATCCGAATCGATTTTTTTTCTAGCCTATCACATAATTTTTTTTCTAGCCATTCTAGCCACAAGTAAGACTAGTAGGGTTACCTGTCTTTGTTTTCGGGAGCGGTCCCCTTCCACCCTGTATATAATACTAATCTACAAACAAGCAAGCAGTACACCTGATGGTAAGTGTCACTGCAGCCCATGGCTCTTTGAAATACCAAGGGTATATGCCTGGGCTTATGCCTACCAATAAAATCCCTAAACCCAACCAGCTGGGCTGCCGGCTCTCTGGCTCCCCGAACGAAGCGCAATAACACATTGCCATTATTCAAACGTCGATCTTCTGCTCCGTGTGGTACTACCCCGGACGGACCGGCCCGCGGCTGTAGACAGAGAACTGTAACAGCGTGGTCCTACCACTACTGTAAAGTGCTTCTAATATTTAAGTCTTGGACCTACTATGGCCACCCAGATGGATTGGTGCATCATTTAATTTTCTTTCATAATCTTCCCTGATGATAATGGGTTAAGTTCTACTAGGCGGACTGGCGATATCATAAAAGTAAAGGGAAGCGAACGGGTGTAGGTGACATAAGGCCGTTCTGATTGGCATTCTCCTGAAGACGCTTATATCAAACAGTGGACGTCTACGTGTTCATTGATAGATTTATGGACGGTAAAAAACAATATGGCAACATAAGTCTCCTTTTTTGCGGTGGGCTATCAAACTCGCATATCAAGCATGATAATTATGGGATTATATCTCTAAGGGAAGCCTATGAACTAATAGGGGACAAGGATAAATAATATGGTGAATAACAAATATTTAAACTCCAAGCCATTTTTTTTTTGTTGGGACTAATTCCACAGCACATTCCCACCATTGTCACTCCTGTAAGCCAGTCTCCATAAATGACACCGAGGTTTGCCCTCAAGCAGTCCCGGGATATGATTTTAATTGTCTTGGGACCCGCAACAAATTTTATTAGAAGAGGTTAAAGAGGAGGTGTTGGAAAGAGTGATTCCATTTAAAACTTTAAGTCAGTCCAAATACTTTTATTTTCCAAACCCATAACTAATAGGTGCGAGTAGGTATGAAAGAGAGTATTGGTGTAAAAATGCGAAAGGGAATGCTCCGATGGTTCGGACATGTGGAAAGAATGCCGAACGAACGTCTGGTTAAGAAGATATACAATGCGAAAGTGGAAGGATGTAGGTACCGGGGGAGACCGAAACTAACATACCTAGACCAGATTGGTCACGTACTGAAGGAAGGTGGAGTCAAGAGTCTCCGAAACCGGTGAGCGTGTATGAAGAGGATTATGAATGTTGAGGAAGCGAGTGAAGTATGGAAGGATAGAGTTCTCTGGCACTCTGTTATCTCTGCCTACCCTGTAAGGGATATGGCGTGATGATATGTATGCATAACTAATAACGATCTTTGTTGTGATTGCATAGGAACTGTCATTACCCCTAGCCTTCCCAAGAGTCATCATAAAAGATGACAAGTGATACAAGCAGATAACATCCCTGAAGGAGAAGGAATTTGTCTGATCAGCATTGTATAGTAGGTCAAATTCTCTCTCACAGTCGAGGTGGTTTTAGCCTAGTAATGGAACGTTAACATATTAAGTACTAGCTTCTGCCCGTGGCTTCGCCCGCGTAGAAGGTTACTTTCCTAAAGTTTTTCGTCCACTATTTTTATTTTACCCCTTAACATTTTTTACAATTTTTTGTGTGCATTTTTTACAATTTTTTAATGTCATATTTATATTTACTCAATAGCCTAAAAATAACTTTCAAGTTTCTGGCTTTAAAAATAACGATACTTCCGTACAACTTTCCATCCCCCTTTACAACCTTTTTTTTCATTAAAAAGTAGCCTATGTCCTTTGTCAGGTTCTAGACTATCTGTGTACCAAATTTCATTTAGATCGGTTCAGTAGTTTTGGCGGGAAAGAGCGACAGACAGACAGAGTTTCTTTCGCATTTCTAATATTAGTAAGGAATTAATAAGGATTTTGATAAATACAGTTTGAAGTATTCGTAAAGCCTACTTAGGATCCTTGGTACTGGTGTGTTCTGCTATGTCATCAATAAAGTTTGCAGTAGTAGTGCCAAATGAAGATTACAAGTTGGCTATGTACATTATGCATAGAATAGGTCCAAATATTAATCCCTGGAGAACTCCATTAATATTGTAGAGCCTACAGTATAGAAGTAGGTAGTCTCTACAGCTTCTTTAACATAGAATATCTTGTTTAAAGTGTATGATTTAATAATAGGAAAAATTGTAGAATCTGTTTAATTCTATCTCGTATATGTGTATGGTAAAGTTTGTCAAAGGCTTGCTTGATGTTTGGCATTCATATAGGAGTGTCAGTATTCTGCTTGATAAAGACTTCAAACATTTTGGATAGAACGGGCAGTTATTTTGAGAAAAATCACGAAATATCACAAGGTGGAGGGGGTGTGTAGTATGATATCACGTGTATTTATTTTTTCGTCAAACGCTGAGATTTCTAAACTGAAAAGCCTTTGCCAGACAACGAACGAATTTTAAAGTAGGTGACCTGTATAAAGACCTTGTTGCGAAGTATAAAAAAGCAAAAAACCGAGAATATAATGAGCTGTGGGCTACTTCTTTGTAGGTACTAAAAATTCACGTGATGTTGGTGGGGGAGGGTCATACTCTTAAACCTCACCACGTGTCACCAAGGCACGGTGGTTCCATAGTAGGACATTTGACTTCAAACACGATGTTTAAATTATGCCGTGATAACTCTCCCAGTTACTTACTGTAAGTGATACTACTTAGGGGTATAAAAGGAATTGAAATTAATTATCAATTACATTTCTTTTTGTGCATCGAAAGTGGACGCATCCCACGCGTTCTCTGATAGCGTTACTACGAAGTGCTAATAAGTCATTACGTAACTCGTGATTTCTAAGAATTTGTTGTTTGTGAGTTATTTTTTTGTGATGGATATTCAAGTTGAAGGTATGTATGATTTAAAAACACATTTTTTTTTCGTTTTCATAATTGTGTATATCTAAAAATATAGTGCTATGAGAATGCATTTAAACTGATGTTTTGTTTTTTGTATGTTCCTTTATTGTAGATTTTAAAATTTTTGCATAAAGTTTCATGCATATTTTTTTTTCAGGAATGTGATTTAATGTCTCTTTAGTCAAATGAAAGAGGATTTAGCTGCGTTGAGCTGCAGCTGTGAGTACTGGCACGCTCGTAGCAAGAGCTACGAACGTGCTACGATATATCTATTATTTTCATATTCAGAACAAATCTATTTTTTTTTATTTCAGATGCAAATATCAAGTGCTCTTTTACAAGAATGCTTGTATTTGATACCTGGCTGTCTATTAAGTTCAGCGAAAGTGATGTTGACCGACGTCATCGAGTTTTTCAGTCGCTGACGCAGTTATTACCAGATGTTCAAAATGTGAATACTGACGACTTGCAGAAGCGGATTTCTGCTCTATGTACAAGATTGAAGACATATTGGAAGGAAGTACACCGGTCACTTCCTCGAATGGTCGCAAAATACGAGAACTGGCTGAACGAACGTGAAGTTTGCAGTCTGTCAACTGCGCCTCATAACACCCAGCAACAGGCGGCTAGTGATCTTCCTTCCACGAGCGGTCCACTCCCCTTGCAAGGGGGAGGTATGTTAAAAATGCTGAAAAAAAAGATCACGTGATTAATGGACGTCCCCTAAGACAGAAGGCGAAATATTTTTGTCTTTTTGTTTATGATATGTTCGATCTCATATCTCACCTAGTTTTTAGTGAAATGACTGAAATTTAGCAATTAATATGCTTAATTATTTATAAAAAGTTTGAAGTGTAAAGTTTTAAGTATTAAGCCCATACAATGTGTAAACATTGTCGGGTAGATGGCATACGTCAGCTTAAAGACGTAAATATAATACGATACGAGAATTGAATGTCCTACAATAGTTCACGGTGGTGTAAGTGGCAGCACGATTGGGGCGCATTTTCAATAGGGTTGGAATCCCACTTGTGACATCATTTCTCGCTCGTAATCGTTTTTTTTTAAATAGTTTTTAGTATTTTAAAGCTAATGTTTTGTTACATTGACTAACTAAAAGCTGTGTTTAGTTTCGTACAGTCGACAAAATAAATTATATTTTAATAAACACATTTTTTTTCGTTGTATATAAATATTATTGTTGTTATGAACTGTTAATAATCACAAATAAATACGTTTAATCGATATTTTAGTTTAATAGTGGTAGGACCACGCTGTTGACAGTTCTCTGTCTACAGCCGCGGGCCGGTCCGTCCGGGGTAGTACCACACTGAGCAGAAGATCGACGTCCGAGTAATGGCAATGTGATATTGCGCTTCGTTCGGTGAGTGAGAGAGCCGGATGCCTAACTGGGTGGGTTTGGGGATTTTATTGGTAGGCAGGGGCCTAAGTTATACCTTTGATATTGCAAAGGTTCATGGACGGCAGTGACACTTACCATCAGGTGTGCTGCTTGCTCGTTGGCCACTATAAGCAATAAAAAATAATATTAGATAAGTAGAACATCGATTAATCATAATTATCTGTGTAATAATGTTGCTACAACAAAAATCTATTCAACAGAAAACTACGGATACAAAATAATAGTTTAAAAAACTAAAAAAACAAGCTTTTATATCTAAACCAAACTAAAAAGTAGAAAATAACTTTTTTAATAATTCATGTTAAGGCAGAGCGATAAATAAGAGAAATTATTTTAATGTAAAAAGCGAGGGGTGCCTGGTGCGCTTTGGACTGATATACATGGATTTGCATACTTACCATACCGCACACTTGCCTCATATGACTAGATACTAGCAGTAGCGACATTATCGAAATATTTTCAGAAAACACCCCTATCTTAAAGTAATCTTAAAATTTATAAAACCCGATTACGAAGTGAAAAATGATGTTACAAGCGGGATTCGAACCCGCGCCTATTGGGATTCCGGCCCAATCGTGCTGCCACTTACACCACCGTGAACTATTGTAGGACATTAGTCACGGTGGTGTAGTGGCAGCACGATTGGGCCGGAATCCCAATAGGCGCGGGTTCGAATCCCGCTTGTGACATCATTTTTCACTTCGTAATCGGGTTTTATAAATAATTAAGCATATTAAATGCTAAATTTCAGTAATTTAAATAATCTTAAAATTTTTAATATAAAAATTTATCGTCAGATTGTCACATACACGTAACTTGACGATAGTATCAAAATAAATTTTAATAAATAATTGTGCATACATACATATCATCACGCCATATCCCTTGCAGGGTAGGCAGAGAGAACAGAGTGCCAGAGAACTTCCTTGCATACTTCACTCGCTTCCTCAACATTCATAATTCTCTTCTTCGCTTCGGAGACTCTTGACTTCACCTCCTCTTAAATATTTGTAACACACGAATAAACTTAAACGAATAATCAAATTAAACACAGCGAGAAATAATTTAAAAAAGTGTGTGTGTACGTTATGTACACGCGTTAAAAGTTATACTTCTTTGGCGTGATAAGAAAAAAACTTAAACAAAAATTTTATTTTTCGCCTTATTCTACGTTGGTAGAAAAAACGACACTAACAATAGAAAAAAGATATTTAATACATTAAAAGTTTTATTATAACGCATTATCTAGTAAAAAAACTAAAATATTGACTATAGCTAACTTCAGGGTGTCAGGTTTTCGTGACGGTGTGCGCGCGCACCGTAAAAATTTACTCTCATAATTTTTCCCTAACGCGCCAAATGAAGTATAACTTTAAAAATATTCGATTTTAATAACGGCGACTTAACGATTTCAGTTATCGAGAGACCTTTAAGTAATGCAGAGAAATGTAAAAATTATCGTAAACGAAAAAAAGATGCTTCTCAAAAAATAAAAAAACCACCATTAACACCCGCAGAAAGGTCTCGGATGTATCGGTTGAGGAAACAACAACTCGCACAAGGAATTAAATCATCTGTGAATGAAGTTTTGTATACTCCATCAACTTCGAATTCGCGAATGATGTTTGAACCATCGCCTCAGCCTAAAGGTAAATATAATTCTCTTCATCACAGCCCATATACACTACCGTCCAAAAGTTTGGAAGCAGCAAGGTAAAATCGAATAAAACCAAACTAAGTCATTTAAATTTAAATGTATTGATAAAAAAATAAAGAACAAACAGAAACTAACTTAAACAAAATAAAAAAATAATATACAATGGTAAATTAGATTAAATTTTAGCTTCATCAAAGTGTCCACCTTTCTCCTTTATAATCTTCTCACATATTCTGGGCATTCTATTAATCAATTTTTTAAAATAATCTTTATCTAATTTGTTCCATTCGTTCTCTAATAGCTGCCACAAATGTTCTGAGCTCGTAGGACAACGACTTTTCACCCTCCTGTCAAGTTCATCCCAAACAAGTTCAATGGGAGAAAGATCAGGGGATTGAGATGGCCATTGCATGATGTTTAAAATGTTTTCAGCTTTTTTCTTGTTTAAAAAGTTCTGGCACAATTTAGACGAATGCTTAGGATCATTATCCTGTTGAAAAATGAATCCAGAACCAATGAGACTTAGTCCACTGGGTATGACAGAATCTTGGAGAATTTTTAAATAGCCTTCCTTGTTTAATTTTCCGGTTATCCTCACAAGATTGCCGGGTTTACTGTTGCCAAAACACCCCCAAACCATGACATTACCACCACCATGTTTGATGGTAGGCACTGTACATGCCTCTGAAGCCCTCTCTTCTTTTGACCGGCGTACAAAGACACGTCTATTGGATCCGAAAATCTGAAATTTTGATTCGTCACTCCAAAGGACATTTTCCCATTGTTCTATAGTCCAGTTTTTATGCGCTTTTGCCCATTCTAGTCTATTTTTCTTATGTCGATTTGTTAGTTTGGGTTTTTTAGCAGCAACACATCCTCTTAATCCCGCAGACAGTAAGCGTCTTTTAACAGTAGTTGTTGAAATGGGTGTTTCTCGCGTATCATTCAGAGCTGCAGTGATCTGTGGTGCAGTTAAGCGTCGATTCCGTTTAGAAAGAACTCTAATGAAGTTGTCCTCTTGATTTGTTGTGGATTTGGGCCTACCAGATCTCTTTCTATCTTCATTTTTCCCCGTTTCTTGTTTTCTAGCAAGGGTATAGTGGACACCTTTACAAGAAATTCCGAGCCTTTCTGCGATTTGACGTTCACTGTATCCTTCCTCGCGTAGAGTGCAAATAGCGCTTCGCTGTTCAAGCGTGATTTGCTTGCGTTTTGCCATTTTCAGAAGAAAAAATACGGTCAAAGTAGTAGCCGATATCTTTCGAATACAGACAATGTTAATATCACAACTTTCACGTGCCAATGCTCAAGTGCGACTGAATAAGGTCTAAAAAAGTTAAAACCAGCAAACATTATCAATAAAACTACACCATTGCATAGGATAAAGTAGCCGACGGATTAAGTCATAAAACACGTGTTTCGTCAATATTAAGGAATTCCATAAAACTTGATGAATGTAGGATAATAATCCTTTTGTGTTTGTGTAGACAGTCGTAAAAGGTTGTAAAACTTAAGATTATTGCTAATTTTTACCGCTATTAGTCGGCATTTATTTGTTTTGTTTGAAAACAGGTGTGCTTCCAAACTTTTGGACGGTAGTGTATGTCCCACTGTCGGGGTCGAGCCTCCTCCGTAATGGGAGGGAAATTAACCTACTATACCACGCTGGTCAGACGTGTTGGTATAGGGTTTGATTTTTCCTTCTTTTATTCTCTTATCTCCGTAATAATTTAAAACATTGAATTATTTTACTTGGTCACTCAATTTCAACTAAATTTAATTAATTAAATATTTTTATTTAAAATAATTTTAATAAATTTTATTTTACCCTCCGTATGTATTTTTAAGGTTTTCTAAGGAACATTCAAAATTTAATACTTAAAAGTTTTTAACGATTATTCGAATTTTTGAACTTTCCGTGTGTTGACAGAGTAAGAATACAATTCACTACCCCATAGCTTACCCGTGGGTGATCGTACGAGACGACTAAGTGATATGAAACGCATATAACATCTATGCGAGAGTAGGAAACCTCAAAACAAAACCCTATACCAACACGTCTGACCAGCGCGGTATAGTAGGTCAATTCCCTCCCATAATGGAGGAGGCCTGAGCCCAACAGTGGGACATTTATGGGCTGTGATGATGATGATGATGTATATTGAGACTTCTAAGGAACATTCAAAGTTTAAAACTTAAAGTTTTAAACGATTATTCGAATTTTCTTCAATTTCTATTAAACACAGAATCAAACTTTTAGTCTTACATTACTTCAGTACTTCTTGGCCATGTAGCGGGCATTTTATTGTCTACTAGCTTCTGCCCGCGTCAAAATGTTACTTTCCTAAAGTTTTTCATCCCCTATTTTATTTTACCCCTTCAGGGTAAATTTTAACATGTTGTAAATGTCCTATTTATTTATATCTAATCAATAGCCTAGGAATAAGTTTCAAACTTCTGACTTCAAAAATTACGATACTTCCTTACAACTTTTCATCCCCCTTCACAACCCTTTTTTGCATTAAAAAGTAGCCTATGTCCTTTATCAGGCTCTAGACTATCTGTGTACCATATTTTATTTAGATCGGTTCAGTAGTTTTGGCGTGAAAGAGCGACAGACAGAGTTACTTCCGCATTTATAATATTAGTAATGAGTAAGGATTTGCCCAATACACCCAGTGAGCTCACTGTGTCAGATAATATAGTATACACACGAAGGGTTAAATATTTCAATAATTTTTGAAGGCATACTTCTTTTGGCCCGTTAGGGAAATGATGAGAGTATTTTTTTACGACGCGCGCCCACACCGTCAGGTAAAACCGACACCCTGAAGTTAGCTACAGTCATCATTTTAGTTATTCAAACAAAGTTACCAACAAAGTAAAAGTAATGACATCTCCGTATGTTTGCGTGAGAACTGACAACTGTATTCACAATATTTATTTATTTTGTGATATTTAAATAAACTTTATTTAACTAGATAATGCGTTTTAATAACTTTCAATGTATTAAATACCTTTTTTCTATTGTTAGTGTCGTTTATTTCTACAAACGTAGAATAAGGCGAAAGATAAAATTTTTGAAAAGATTTTTATCTTGTTACACCAAATAAGTATAACTTCTAACGCGTGCACATAACGTACACACACACTTTTTTATAATTTCTTGTATGCCATTAAGGAGATTTTTGGATTCAATTACCCATGTAGTAACCTATGAGATTACCTCTTAAGGATAGTATCACCAATATATTGCTTCCTTCAACCATCATCATATGAAAAGATCAATAGGGTAGAATATAAGACACTTCCATCTGATGGATAGCTTCAAAACCTAGCATGCACATCTTCACAAAAATGCTTAACGATTTATCTCTTTGAGGTTCTTGTTGAAATCCAATAGACTTCCAGTAGAAAATTACTGATTTGTTAATCATAGCTGCTTCTGACAGGCTTTCCTTCCGATCATCCATTACAAAATATTAAAAGACTCGTTCATCGTATTATAAAAAAAAGTTTGGAGATTCAAAAAGTGCACGCCTCATAATCTCATTTGTTTAAATAAAATTTGTTTATTTTTTAATTATTTATAAGTCAATGCTATAAATGAAAAAAAAAATACATTTGAACTTTTGCTCCATTCTCGACATAGCGCAAAACATAGCTTGCAAGCATTGTAAACAAACCCAATTTTCATAAGGTATACATACACTAAAGACCAAGCAGTTTAGTTTTTTTATTAATTGTAATTAAACGACAAAGAATTACCAATCTATTTTCGAAAGGAATCAACGCGTTGCGATTATGAAGCTTTAAAAAAAACTTGATATATTAATTTTTACGGTCGTGAGAGTGCCAGATCCGGATGGCCTCGCCTATTTTTTAATCAACTATTTTCTTACTTTAAACAAAATAATTGCTTTAAAAATATCAAATACGTTTAAAATAATGTTCTTTCTTGACATATGTATGATAATATTATCCTATAAATGTGGTGTGAGAAAAATACAGTAATTTTAGTTTTGAAAAGTTCTTGATTTTCATATATCGAGAGTAGCGCATCACCTCAACGCTTGAGGCGTGCAATTATAGTTGATATAATTTTTTTATTATTTATGGACTAAAAGCTACTCATTCATTCTCTTTAATTAGAATAATCCTCAATAGACACAGTAATATTTTTCGAAAGCAAAGCAATGTATATGAAACAAAAGGATATATCAACTATGAACTATATAGTTTTCATTTCAGATGCACAAGACAATATAATAGACCATACAGAGAATATTAAAAATACAGCACTAGAGAAAATTGTGAAAATTGAGCGCGATGATACAGAGGACAATAACGCTACATATCATAGCATTTATTGTGAAGTAGCAGAAGAGAATATCGTAGACTATACAAAGAATATTAAATATACAGGACTAGAGAGTATTGTGAAAATTGAGTGTGATGATACAGAGGACAATAACGCTACATATCATAGCATTCATTGTGAAGTAGCAGAAGAGAATACCGTAGACTATACAAAGAATATTAAATATACAGGACTAGAGAGTATTGTGAAAATTGAGCGTGATGATACAGAGGACTATGATGCTACATATCACAGCATTAATAGTGAAGTAGCAGAAGAAAACTCAACCACTAATTATATAGAATTGAATATAGAAGAGAGAGCAATAAAAGAAGAAATAATACAACCTACAGAATTAGAAGATGAACAGCTTCTTAGAGATGTCGATGAAGTTAATAGAAATAGTTCACAAACAAGTCCAAGAATCACTTGTATGAAGTCTATAGATGATAAATTTCTAAAACCCGTTAAGATTGTGCTCAATAGAGATGATGTGGACAGCGTCACAGGTAAGTGTTCAATTACTTTCCATCACATTAATATTTTACTGTTGAGTTTGGAGTCGCTGACAGAAATTTGTTTTATTCTACATACATATAAGAAATACATCCTTGCGGTCACTGGGACCTTAAACACGGTGACATTTATATCGTCTTACAAAAGAAATGCCATAAAAGTATCTGACCAAAGAAACATATCTAACATATTTAATTGTTCAATAGTGATATTAATAAAAAAATAATAAAATAAATTGTGTTTGACAAAAATCACGAATAATCACAACGAGGAGTTGGTGTTGTAAGATATCACGTGTATTATAAATAGCTTTTATTATAATAAAAGATCATTGCGGATTGGGACTTTATAAACAAATAATTAACTGAAATAAATTATATCCCTACTCAGAATAACAATTTGTTAATTGTATAAAGAATTTTTGAAGTGAAACTTCAAATGCGACTTCCAACAAGATTGCGTTAAACGTTTAACGCAATGGCACTCGAACGAATGCGCGTAGTATACCTGTTACAAGCCAGCGCGAGCGTTAGCAACAAGTAGCGTCCAATATTACAACGCAAGAGGGAGAGAGAAAGAAAGATACACAAAGTTAGAAAGTAGGAGAGAGAGTGCGTGGTATTCTTGCTATGCAGCGAAGTAAACATTGTGAGCGTCGTGTTGAATTAGCTGAAATACGTACTTGTTGTTCTATTTTAATTTAATAATAGCTGCGTTTTACACTAAATAAAACGCATATTAAAATACTTACCTAACTGGAAGCTTTTATATTGAGAGAGCGTTTCCGTTTCCGTCGTCGAAGCATCAATTTTAATACTTTTTCTCCCCTTTTTTACCGGAAATCGGTGGCGCCACCTGGCGATCGCGCACCATTTTAAGTTTCTTGTAAAATCGAGCGCATTTGAATTCATTGGCTCAATATGCACCAGGCAGAGTTTAAAGCAAAGCTTCCAGTTAGGTAAGTATTTTAATATGCGTTTTATTTAGTGTAAAACGCAGCTATTAAATAACTTGACCGTAACTGGAAGCTTTTATATTGAGAGTCTGTTTGTTTTCGCCTGGTGACGCCACCGTAGTACTAAAACCACGTCAATGTGATTAGGTAATTTATTAGTAACTATTTAGTAGAAACCACGACATCAAAATATAATATATATATATATATATATATATATATATATATATATATATATATATATATATATATATATAATATATATAATATATAATAAGTATAAGAAACAAAACAAGAAAATATCACTGATACAAGTTTAACAATTAAGTCTCATTTCTTAATTTAAATAGGTGTAAATAATTGAGTTATATTGTGAGAATCATCATTTTTCATTACTTCACGTTTGTAAAATTTGTGAAATGTATTAGCTGATCGCCAATTACCTTGCTTCAAAATGTCTTCAATTGAAACATTATTCATCCAGCTTTTAGAAGCGACTGCAGACCTGACACTACCTGGTGCAGCTGTTATATTAGCTTCTTTAAATACAGTTTTCACCCAACCCGCTATCACAGTACGTGAGGCGGCTTTAGCTATTCCTTTAACTGTAATAAACAGATTTTGCGCTTGTGCATTCTTACGTCTAGCATGTAATACAGACACAGTTTTATTTATCCAAAAGACAGGATTAAGATTACAATTGCTAGGATTAGAAAGAAACTTCCAACTAGACTGCCTATAATTATTATTATCAGTTTTCGAACCAAATTCAGGTATTAATATCACACTATTATCGGTTCTTATGAAATGATCGGTATCGACTCTTAATAATGTTAAATCGTGAATTCGTCGGCCAGAGCATAATAATAAAAGAATAGCTGTGTGGCGTGATATTTGAAATGCGTTGTTTAAGTCTACCGAATAATTTGTCAGAAATGAGCTTAATTTATTGATATCCCAAATTGGTGATTTAATATGTTTTGGAATTTTTAAGGCAATCGATTTCAATATATGTTTAACTAAAACGTGTGAACTCAGATGATTTGATGTTTCAGAGTTACACAATGTAGCCACTACAGATTTGTGGACGAGAATAGTATTATACGACAATTTATAAATTAAATGCAAATCCGATAAAAACTGCGCTAACTGCGACCCACTTGGGTTCTTTGGATTAACGTTGTTATCTTTACACCATGAAAGCCAACGTTTCCAAGCCACTTCGTAAGTTTTTAAGGTGGAATTACGCCAGGAATTCTTAAGTAGCGATAATTGGTCAATATTCCAAGTCTTTATAGCTTCACTCCACCCCCACATTTCCACACCTCGAGAAGGATCTTTTGGACCTTCGGTGGTGGGTATCCCGTTGATGTATCGATCAGTCGTTTGTGTAAATTGATCAACGTGAATGGTGGCTCGAGAGCTCGTGCCTTCAAATCTGCCCGCCAAAACACTTTCTCCCAACGAGGAACGACTATTAGAAATGTTCCTGTCGACTGATTCAAGTGAGTTAATACTTTTGGAATAAGAAATGGAGGTGGGAATACCCATGCCAATGGAAATTTCCATGGGACACTGAACGCATTGTGAAACATGGCTTTGCGGTCTCTCAAATTCCGAGAGGCATAATTGTGTACTACGTGAGCAGTTTCCGAAGCGAATAAATCTATTACAGGCGTCCCCCACTTGGCAAACACTACTACTTCCGTGCAGGCTGGCACTACTTTCCGTGCAGGCTGGTAGTAGGTGCCACTCTGTCGGTTGCTGATGACGCGACAAGTGATCGGCATGATTGTACCTGCCTGGGATGTGGTGTATTGAAAAATGTATTTGGTGATGATCTAGCAATGTCAAAATTTGATAGGTAATATTCATAAGGGTAATCGATTTCGTGCCTCCTTCCTTCCGCAACTGTGCTACTGCAGTTGTGTTGTCGCATTGTATCAAAACAGAGCTGCCCTGGAGTGAATGAGCTAGATTTTGTATAACGTGTAATATAGCTAGCATCTCTTTCTGATTCGAATGTACGTGTAGTTCTTTGGGAGACCAGTCGCCCCAGAGGGCTTGATCGTTCAGTTGTGCTCCCCAAGCTATATCTGATGCATCGGTTACTAGAAAGTTCACTGGAGGAGGAAAGTGCAAAGGTGTTGATAGATGGCAATTCTGAATCCACCACCTTAATTCGATGCATACGTCTTGTGGCAGAGGGTACGTCTTGACAGAATTTTTTGGTATCTTGTTCATAAACATTAAGGTTTGTCGATGTTTGAGTCGACCTCGTGGTACCACAAAACTGGCAAAATTTAAAAGCCCTAATATTCTCTGCAATTCCTTTAACGTTGTAGTCTTTTGACAAAGTATTAAGTTTATCTTTTCTTTTATAGTCTTTATCTTGCGGTTTGGCAAGTTTTTTAGATTGACCCATGGGCTCCATATTATTCCCAGATAATTTATGCTTTTTCGTGGGGTTAACTCTGATTTTTCTAAATTTATTTGCCACCCCAATCTCTGCAATGTTTGTGTTGCGCATTTGACATGCTCGAGAAGCATATGGGGGTTCTGATGTGCTATCAGGAAGTCGTCCAAGTAGACCACAATTCTGATGTTCCATTGCCGTCTTAATATTTGGGCAACCCAATTCGTGAGAATAGAAAATGTTTTTGGAGCTGTGCTCAGGCCGAAGGGTAGGCAAGTCATCTCGAATAATTCTCGATTGTATAAGAGTCTTAGGAATCGTCTTTGAGATTCTACTATTCTCAGATGAAAATAAGCTTGAGACAGATCTATCTTGCACATCCAGTCCTCGGGTTGTAAGAAATCGGGTATTTTGTGCATATTTATCAAATGAAATGGTTTGGCCGTTATGTATTCGTTGAGCGCTTTGAGGTTGAATATGGGTCGGGGCGATCCGTCCGGCTTGGGCACCAGAAATAGAGGAGAGATAAAACTTGGTGTAAATGGGGCTGCTACTAAGATTCCTTGAGATTTCATTTTCTGGACTATGCCAGACATCTCTACCGATACAGGAGTTTGATATGCACTTTTTCTTATGTCTGGGTAAACTAGAGGTGGTTTTTGAAAGAACGGTATGCGATATCCTCGAATTAGTTTTAATATTATCTGTGGTGCTCCCATTTTCTTCCATGCCTGATAATAGTGTACTAACTGGCCTGCCCGAAATGGCTTCCAGTCATTGTCTTTTGTTGTAGCTATGGGCACCTCTGGAAGATTTTCGATTACTTCCACGTCCCTTGCTACTCCCTCGATCGGCCCGCGAGGCTCGATTGTGAAAAAATCCTCTACCATTATAGTGATTGAGAACGGGAGGTGGTTGAGGGTGGATTTCCATACAGTATTCACCCCGCGAGGGTGGATTACACACATTTTGGTTACCGTATTTAACACAATGGTGTTGAGTTCCACGCGATGGCACTGCAGATTGCCGCATGCCTTGTCCCCGGGAGGGACGATTATTAGGCTGGTAAATCTTCGATTGAGAAGTGCCATTAGTTTTAGGAGGCCAAAACGTTTTGCGAGCCCCGCCAGATCTCTCTAAGGCAAGAGTGAAAGCTCCAGCATCAAAGATATGTGTGTTTGACGGTGGAATCCTATTTAGAGATGCTTTCAACCAAAGGGTCACGAACTTGACTTATAATAGTTTCCCGACGCATCTCAATACTTTCAGCTCTATGACCGCATGCTAATTGCAGAAGGTCAGAGGAGACCTTGAAAATGTCCCCTTTCAAAAATAATTCATCCATTTTAACGCTTAGGTTATGAGCATTGATTGAATCTGTACCTTTTGCCCAGATAAGATTTCTAATGCTTTCTTGTAATGACATCTTTTGCTTGAGTATGCAGTAAGTAAAAGCAGCATATGATTTGTCTGCATACGTGAGATGACGTGAGGTATCGTACACCTTTACCTCGTCATTTGTTTCCAGGTCAATGAAACCTGGTGTATGATTATACAATTTCTGAGTATCAGCGTATCTTACGTCAGCCCACGAGGTGCTGCCTAGTTTTTGAACATCGGACAACATTTTTAAGAAACTATCAGGAGTCTTAGGAACAGATGGCTCTTTTAACTTTGTTTCAATTTCAAAACAAATATTAGTATCGTCCTGCTCAGGTTCAAGACCGAATTGTTGTTCCAGCTCTATACCCTCCGGATAAATAGATACACTGTCCTGACAAACGTCATTGTTTGAAGCAACCATTTGTCTTAGCTCACCTATTTCCTTCATGAGTACATCCAGCCGGGGGTCAAAATGTTTTGAACGCTTACTTTTTCTATGTCTGCGTCTACGCGACCTCCGTCGATAATCCGAGGATGTACTAGAGGTGTTACTATCGCTGCTAGACGAGCTACTTAGTTTCCGTTTATATTCACCACTGGGGCCGGCTATCCAATTAAAGGGCTCGCCAATTAAAGCACTATCACTCATATCTAGAAATTATTTATGAAAAGGTTATAATAGTTCCAATAAATAAGTTAAATATTTTTAACTAAGACACGATGTGCAATTAACATCAGGCCAAGTGATAAAAATCGAATGGCAAAAACCATTTAGAAATACATCTTTGAATCCCTAACTTTATTTTTTAAAAAATATAGGTACTTACTGTTTTAATACTTCCACTATATACTTCAAATTATTTAGGGGAGATTTATTTATACTTTAATTACAATTTATACTTGTACTTATTTATACTGGTACTTAAATATACAATATAGTACAACAGACTGAGAGTGCTGTTGAGATGTCTTGCTTCGACGAAAACTTAAACGCCAATGAATTCAAATGCGCTCGATTTTACAAGAAACTTAAAATGGTGCGCGATCGCCAGGTGGCGCCACCGATTTCCGGTAAAAAAGGGGAGAAAAAGTATTAAAATTGATGCTTCGACGACGGAAACGGAAACGCTCTCTCAATATAAAAGCTTCCAGTTACGGTCAAGTTATTTAATATTTATTATTTCATTTACTTTTTTAGTTTTAATTTGATTTGTAACACATAATTTAATAGGAAAGTATTTTTTATTTTCAAAATTTAGTGGTTTTTTTTTGGAAATAATGAGTGAAAACAATCCCACGGACAATGCGACTGATTTAAGGTACGTCTCTAGTGAATATCAATTGATTGTTAGGTTTTCTCTTTTGAAATTACATTATGACGCATTCACAAACATTTTCCAGGGCGAGACAATGAGGCAACCACAAGCACTTCCACTCGTTCAAGAGGTCCACGAGGGAAAAATGCACAATATTACCGCGATTACAGAGCACGGAAGCGAGCGGAGGAAGAGAAAGAGTCTACAATTAACGTCACAGGATCAGAAACAACGAAGAAAAGGAAATCAGCTGCGGAATACCAGAGAGAGTACCGAGCACGAAAAAAAGCCAAACGTAACAATATACTCATTGATTCGCGACCTGTAATTCCATCAATATCGACGGGGGAATTTACTAGCACTCATTAATAAACTATAGTAGACCAATAAACAACTGCTGGTCCTTCCATTAATCCACAAACGACTGCTGGTCCTTCTATTACTCCACAAACGACTGCTGGTCCTTCTATTACTCCACAAACGACTGCTGGTCCTTCTATTAATCCACAAACGAATGCTGGGTCTTCTGTTAATCCACAAACGACTGCTGGGTCTTCTAGAAAATGATAATTAAATGAAGCGACCAATTGTGAATTGTATGCAATGTTAATAAAGTTTATCTTAAAGAAACAATATGAGTTCATTAAAAATCAATTTCTACCCCTTCCTATTTGCAGTTCCACATTACGAAGTTTCAATTCTACCGCGCGGAGGGACTCCACGCACTATTTTTTTGTGTAGAACTTGAACATAGCACTGGCATGGTAGTTCAGTATTTCAACTTAAACGCCATTTAACACAACTTAGTAGTGGTAGGACCACGCTGTTGACAGTTCTTTGTCTACAGCCGCGGGCCGGTCTGTCCGGGGTAGTACCACACTGAGCAGAAGATCGACGTCTGAGTAATAGCAATGTGCTATTGTGCTTCGTTCGGTGGGCGAGAGAGCCGGAAGCCCAACTGGCTGGGTTTGGGATATGTATTGGTAGGCAGCGGCCTAGCTATACCCCTGGTTATGCAAAGGTCCATGAGCGGCAGTAACACCATCAGGTGTGCTGTTTGCTCGTTTGCCACCAAAAGCAATAAAAGAAATGTGCAATTTTGGCGATAATTTCATGACCAACCGTCAGTGATATCAATCCCGCTTAGAAATATTTGACCAGATGGCATTGGATGGAGTTGGCCCAAGTCAATTTTTAGACGCTCACGAGCAATATAAGAGTTGATAGGGCATTGGATGGAGTTGGCCCAAGTCAATTTTTAGACGCTCACGAGCAATATAAGAGTTGATAGTATCTCTATATCACTACCAAAGAACAAAGGAATATACTATTAATATATTTTTTTATTTCTACCCGCTTTTACTACATACTTATCTCTATAATGCAGATGCCTCAGCTGTCAAAGAGGAAGTTAAAATATCTACCTTGGGGACAATCACTCACAGTACCACATCAAGCAACAGTGAAACAGAAGGGAGCCTTGAACAAAATATTCCTTACGAAAGATCTAACATAGAAAATGCAGAGAAAAATATTGTTAATAACTCTAGTAAGATACATACAGTTGACAAACCATATATGTGTAAGATATGTGAGAAATGTTTTGGTAAAAAGGGACATTTAATGGAACATATACGTATACATACTGGTGAGAAACCATATCGATGTAATATGTGTGATAAAAGTTTTAAACAGAGCGGTAGTTTAGTGCAGCATAAACGTGTACACATGAAAGCGTATAAAGAAGAGGAATGTGGGAGTAAAACTGGGGGTCGTGTAGGTATTCTCGATAAACCATTCAAGTGTAATATATGCAATAGGTGTTATGCCCATAAAACAGGTTTAATGAGGCATACTCGTACCCATACTGTTGAGAAGATATACATCTGCGACGTATGTGATAGAAGTTTCACCAATAGGGAAGTTCTTAAAAATCATGTTCGCATACACTCCGACGAGAAATTGTATAAATGCAATGTGTGCGGGAAATGTTTCAAGATTAGAAGCACTTTAGATTCGCATAAATTAATACATACCGGTGTGAAGCCGCACAAATGTAAGGTATGTGATAAATGTTTTACATTAAACGGTGATTTGACAAAACATTTACGTAGACACACCGGTGAGAAACCATTTAAGTGCGATATATGTGGTAAATGTTTTATATGTAATAGTGATTTGATTGGTCATAGACGTATACACACCGGTGAGAGACCATTTAAGTGTAACATATGTGATAAACGTTTTACAGTAAAAAGCGGGTTGAATTCTCATAGCCGTACACATAATAATAAAATAATTCTTTTTGTATAGAAGGGCTATTTCTTTTTTGTACAGAAGGGCTATTTCTTTTTTGTATAGAAGTGCTGTTTCTTTTTTGTATAGAAGGGCTATATCTTTTTATATAGAAGGGCTATTTTGCTGAAAACCAGCCGTGCATAAATACTATGCCGTAGTACGGCGTAGTATATGCTCGGTGCTGCACGGCAGCCGTACAGCACTGAGCATTCTCCTGTTGATAATATAATATGTAAATAGTTAATAAAAGTCATACATATATTGTAACCGTAACCTGTTCCTCATGTTCTTAAATTACCAATAAATCTAATTCTATTGTATTTAAGTGCTATTTTTTTTATATAAAGTGCTAATTCTTTTTTGTAAAGAAGTGCTTTCCATTTAAAATATTTAAACAATTATTATATGAGACTCGTAAATAGCTTTATGTTGCTATTTTAGTCATCGTTGTAAATAAATAAATAAAACTCTATACCAACACGTCTGACCAACGTGGTATAATAGGTCAATTTCCCTACCATTATGAAGGAGGCTCGAGCCCAAAAGTCATTTATATTTTTTACCACATCCAGGTTCTAAGATCTGGACCACTGTACCTCTAATATGGATCAGAGACTTTTGTTGACTTCAATGTGTTTTTATTTTGTACTGTTTGCTGATTATTAAGACTTATCGGGATGGTCCGAATAGCCTCATATTCATCCTATGAGGGATATAATGGGATATATAGACTGATCAAACCTGGGATAATATGCCCTCTATTTAGTTGTATCCAAATACACTAGCAGAAATCTGAGCTCTGTGAGGGCTCGCTTAATTTTTCTAACGGGTAATAATTTTCTTGCCAGTTTTTTTTATTATTATTTTTATTTAGGATTATTAATAATGTCATCATTCTCCTACTCGTACCCCAATTACTTGGGGTCGATACAATATGTACTTCTCTTTCTCAGTACATATTGTCAAAGTCATTGGCAATAGTTTTATGACCCGCCGCCTGCCAGACGTCAACCCTCCTTGGGAATGTATTTGTTGACCAAAAGGCATCAGATGTAGTTGGCCCAGGTCGTTATAAGGCTCTTCGTGGTCTTCTACGACATCCACGAGCCAAGTAAGGGTTGGTAGTATTCGTAGCCGCTACCACGCAGCACACATATAGGGTTACTGATATGGCCTTCGGTAAATAATTTATACGACCAATCATTTTCAGATATTTTATTATTTATCAAACATTGGTTAGTAGTGGTATTAATTCTGTGACGTGACGTATTTGAGTATTGAGTTTAGTTCTATTGTAGAGATGAACTCTTTAGTATTGAATAGATCCAATGTATGCAAAATTGTTAATGTTTTTAATAGTTATAAAATTATATATATATTTTGTCAGATAACACATCTAGATATGATGTTAAGTTACTATGTTAAAGCCCAAATCTGTAGGCGTGATAGTTTTTCAGTAAAGTGTACCACAAAAGTGCTCAGTTTGAAGAATAGCGTTAGGGCTCGCCTTGATAATATGAATTAATTCCTAACCATATTTATCTATATTCTATATAAACCGTTTATCTTAAAAAGTACTGTAAAATCTTAAATTAATTAAGATTAGGGGCTATTTATAAATTATGTAAGGCGTTTTTATAGGGATGTTGACTGAATATTATTATAACTTCTTACTATAGCCAGGGAGGGGCTAGTGCACCTGACATTACGTAAGTTATTAAATTGAAAATTACTAATTGTGGTCAAAACTGTGATGTACTAATAAGATTAATGTTATTGCATTGAGTTAATGATACCTACTTTTAGTAAGAAGATTGTAATAAAATATATTTTCAGAATATGAACGGAGTTATATTTTATCAACAGGGCCTTTTCTTACAAAAAATCTTATTAAGGGGCAGAGTGGAGTAGTTGCAATCTTATAATGTCATACGGTAGGGGGGAGGAGGCCAAATTATTGTTCAAAATCTCTTACGTAATATATGAACGGCCCCGTAGTTTTATAAAAAAATGTGTAATGTGCAAAAAATGATTACCATACCTGCGATGTAAACTAATATATATTGGATTTTTTTGTTTTAGTATTAAATAAACCTCGTAATCATTATTTTAACTAATATATGTCCCACTGTTAGGCTCGAGCCTATTCCACAATAAGAGGGAAATTGACATAAATCACGCTGATCAGACGTGATGGTATAGGCCGTATAGGGTTTTGTTTCGAGTGTTCCTTCTCTGGTATAGATGTTATATGCGTTTTACATCCCTTAATCGTGTCTTACAATCACCCAAAGATGAAGATAAAATAATATGAAAAGATGCGAAAGGGAATGCTCCGATGGTTCGGACATGTGGAAAGAATGCCGAACGAAACTCTGGTTAAGAAGATATACAATGCGAAAGTGGAAGGATGTAGGTACCGGGGGAGACCGAGACTAACCTACCTAGACCAGATCGGTCATGTACTAAAGGAAAGTGGAGTCAAGAGTCTTCGAAACCGGCGAGCGTGTATGAAGAGATTTATGAATGTTGAGGAAGCGAGTGAAGTATGCAAAGATATAGTTCTCTGGCACTCTGTTCTCTCTGCCTACCCTGCATGGGATATGGCGTGATGATATGTATGTGTGTTTATAACTAAATTCTTAAAAGTAATTTAAATACACCTAAGTAATTTTTTCGTTGGGTGACGGAGTAAGAATACAGTTAACCGCCCTCTATCTTACTCGTGGGTGATCGTACGAGACGATTAAGGGATATGAAACGCATATAACATCTATGCGAGAGAAGGAAAACTCGAAACAAAACCCTATACCAACACGTCTGACCTGCGTGGTTGGTAGGTTAATTTCCCTCCCATTACGGAGGAGGCCCGAGCCAACAGTGGGACATATATGGGCTATGATGATGATGACTTAAATTAATATTCTGAGATGGAGACACTCTACGGGTAGGAGAGCCGTCGTTTAGCACACAAAGATTGATGTCATCTAGGAGATCTAATAATGAAGAAGAGGCATGTACGAGCCAAAATTGCTCACACAGCGATTTGCGTGCTATAAGTGCTGCGACCTAGTTAGCTTGAGGCAGTCGTATACAATCCTCCGTAGTGCACAAACGTGTGTAGTATTAACGTTACGAGAGGTGCGACTCAGATACACCGGGGTTACCGTAAGCTACGGAAAATCACAAACATCTCTTGGTCCTTCGAGCCGGATCATTAAAGATCATTATAGTTAGATCCCCATAAAGTGTAATGGCAATTAAAATCGCCTAACACTTAATGGAGAGGGGACAGAAGATGAAGAATAGACTTAAACTCAGAAATGATATAAGGATCAGGATAAGGAATATAAACAGACACATTCATGGTCCTTACGGCCACAACATGAAAACTAGTTTGATGGGAAGGTAATGGAATTTGAGAGAAGGATATATTCCTACTGACCATGAGTGCAGTCGAACTCTGATTCGTAAGTAAAATCGGTCTCTTAGGTATTACGCGTGGGTCAGATTAGTAAAACAAGCGTCGATCGGTATCCAGGAAACAAAAAATAGTTGTCGGTGATAACCACAGAGAAAATAAACACTACGTTTAGTAATAATAAAAAATGAGAGCACGTTCACGAGTCGCAAGAAGAAACAGAATAGAACAAGAATAACGAGAAACTCGCATGCAGTGTGACCAAATTTAAATTGATCATTATGCTAGCTACTCATTTAAATTCTGCTAAAATCTGCTATTATTTTAGGAATAAATTTTAAAGTTCTACTAATAGATGAAGTTTTAATGTGTACAAATATATTTAAAAAAAAAACGCAACTTAATATTTTCAAATCAAAAAAATTCTCAGTTCTATTCACGTTTTTATATAGAACTAGCTTTTGCCCGCGACTTTGTCCACGCAGAAGTCATCTCTGACAGAGTTAAATAGAAAAAGCAATACAAGGTGTTGAAGGTTTGTCGCTAGGACGATAATCAACAGCGTCAGAAACTGGGATGCGGTCGCCGCCTTCTGCGAGTTAGTTGTCTAACGGAATTAGGCAATAGGGTGGGTCCGAGAGAAATAAACTCTAGGTTGACACGCTCTATCGTCGGTGCTTTGGGCGGCGCAAGCGTAAGTATCTGTATTGAGGTTCACTGCATGAGGGCTTCGATTCGAGATGATACCCGGTTGCGGTGGCCCGCCCGCATAACGTAGATGTACGTGTACGGCGCGCGTGTCTATATACCATAGCCGGTCACTAAATAAAGAAGGTGGTTCATAAATCTATTCATTCTACAAATTATATTGCCATTAATATACTATTTACGGTAAGACCATGGGATAAAAATATAATTATCGCCACCATTTATTTGACTGTTTTGTTTCACCAGCAGAGTTGCGACCTCGTTAGATATGATTTATTATTTGAGTTATAGAGTGAACATTTTTGAAGCTAAACTTAACCTATATCTTAAACCATTAGGCAAGAACCTAGTGCCGCCCACTATGTGTTTCGTGTGAGCTCTCACGCCGGCACTGATTGCCACGACGGCACTGGTGCGGGGTTGATGGAGAGGGGAGAGAAACACGTGTTTATTTATTTTTACCGAAGAACACTTTACTGCTTTGTTACACCCCCTTAGGGCCAGAATTCATAAAATCCTTTCATATCCAATCTCTATGTCATAAATAAAAACGTGCTTCAAAATTTAATGTTTCTAGCTTTAATAGTTTCGGCTTGGCGGTAATGAGTCGATCAACCCCTTTCACAGGCCTAATTTACACAACCAGAGGGTGAAAATTGACAAATGCCGGATATTACCCTAGAATATTTGATTCGACTCATAATTTGAAAAGAATCAATAAAGATTTTGTTTTCTCCATACAAACTTTGCCACTCTGCGCCATCCCCTTAGGGGTATAATTTCGTAAAATCCTTTCTTAGTAAATCTCTACGTCATATAAAGAAACCACTGTCAACATTTCAAGTTGCCAGCTTCAATAATATCGGCTTGGCGCTAATGATTTAATGAGTCATCCAACCCGCTTTGCAGGCCTAATTTACACCCCCAGAGGGTGAAAATCAATAAATGCTGAAACACGTGTTTAATTATTTTTACTAGAGAATATTTGTACGTAATTTGAAAAGAATTTTAAAGATTTTTTTATATGAACATTTTTTAAATTGCCATATCTTTTTTATTTATAAACTAATTGACATGAAATAAAGCCTAAATGTTAAGTGAAGCTTACTACAATATATTAGCGAAAACCGTCTAAATCGGATAAGCCGTTTCTGAGATTAGCGTGCACAAACACACAGATAAACAGACAAAAATTTCAAAAATCATTGTTTTGGGTTCTATTAGTGTTGATAAAGGTCCCAGTAAGATTTTTTCTCATATATCTTCCATGTACAGACAGCGATCCGTTACATTTTTATTATATGTATAGACTATAGAGTTTTTAACTATCTTAACCTTATTTTTCGATGGCGTAAAGTTTACGGAATCAGCCTGTTCTTTAACTGCTTGTTTATAATGCAGAATTGCAGGAACATGTTAATTTTTAAATTTTTTTTGAACGTCATTTTTTATTTTGTCATTTGAAAAAAAATGCGCTCACAAGATGTACAGGTATAATCGTAGATAAAATCATCATATCTTTTGCGAAATAATGTACCAAGTGTTGGGTACTTTTTAATTCCATCTGCCTTCGTGATTTCTGAAATGTGGTGTATATACTTTCATCAATGACTACTGAAAAAATAAGGTTGTCTGGATCGCACTGCATGCTGAATTGGGTTCTTGTTTAAATATATTAAACAAGACGCCAATTCAGCATGCAGTTTTTGTCCTACTTCAGGTTTGATAACATATGTCAATGCAGCAGCTTTAGTGCGTTTAAATGAAAATGACCTTGCAATATCTGAATCATGAAAACATTTTTCAAGTAACTCGTTCCAATGATCCGTAACTCTAAATGATAAATAATGTTTTGCCAGAAATATACACATTTTAATTGCAGCTTTTTTATCTCTTCGGTTACAGACAGATGTGAATTATTTACTAACTACATTACAAGTATTTTTAGAGTAACATAAGCAGAAAGAGTCTCTTACCGACGACTGTCCAAAATAATCATATTTTTTTAATGTTTGACTGATTTTATATGTTATTTCAGAATAGAAATTCGTGAAACTTATTTTATATTACATCCTTTACAAAAACCGAAATTTTTAGATCTTGATAAGCAAGATGAAAACATTGGATCCTTCTCCCATTAAATACGATAGTTCTGGTCAGAGCCCGATCTAGTTATTTAGCCGCTCCGGGTAAAGATAATTTCCACCGCCCTTTACATACACAAAACCGTAGAAATTATAAGCTAATTTTGTTGGAGTATATTAAGTATGTATGTATCGAGTAGGTACTTTACCTAACAATATCAATACTTTTGTTTCGATACTTTTCTCGCAATCGATAAATCTGATACGATACTGGTATCGAGTAAAGTATCGATATCGAACTGGTAACACACTCTAATAATAAGCTATTGTCTATAGAAGGGGAATACCCTACGACCCAAATCTAATGATGGACTTAAATTTTGTTAAAAGTATCGAGTGCTTATAAAAGTATCGATATCTCAAAAATATCGGAACAAAAGTATCGTGTTCAAATATACTAAGTATCGAAATGAAAGTATCGATACTACTCAGGTATGGGTACTTTTTGCGGATCACTACTTTCTTTCTGTCTGTCTTTCTTTCGAACAATAATAATTCAGTTAAGTAAAATATTTAAATATTTCCACTATCTGATCCATGCATCCCCTTCCACTCCTGAAACCTCCTTGTGTCTCACACAGTAAACCATCGGACACCATCCTCATTCTCCTTTCAATAATTTTTCCATACACTTTTGCTGCCAAACTGGTCAAGCTTATGGCTCTGTAATTTGCGCAGTCATAACGTGAACCCTTGTTTTTAAACAAAGGCACGATGACTTAAATATATTAATCTAATATTTTTACCGATTATTTAGATATTCGTGAATTGGAAGTTGTCAAGCACTACTGTTTAGAACGTTATGACGTGATATTGTAAGATCGTCCATAATAATTACTATTTATAATGTTATTTTAATTTTAAATTATTTTACAAGTTTTAACATTACATTATTGTACAAGAAACTCACTCGCAACGTTAATTATGTAAATAACTTAATATTTCTATAAAATTTCAGATTTATTGTTTGCAATCATGTGTATACGTTTGACCAAGGTTATTGTGTATTAAAAAATGCAAAACGTCAAAATGCACTTCTTAGATTAGATGAACTATAGTGTTTTTGTGTAAAGTTATTCCAAATAGGTATATATATGATGAGTTCTAATTTTTACGCGAGTATTACTTTATTACGCGATTATTATTTCAAATAAAATTATTTTTAGGAATCTTATCGTATTTGTATATGATTTTTGAGGATTCCAACACTTTACAGCATCCATGGTCAACACAAAAAAAAAATGAGGGGCGGCAAAACTGGCTTATTCTTACCTGCCAACCTTTTTTTTAGCGTTGGACTATGGATGTGGTCGCGGCCCGCCAAATCGGCCCGGGGCGACGGAAGAGGCGGCACGCGACCCCATACATCCACCCTGCAAAGCACCTCTCTTCGCCGTGCGAGTGGGCCACCGGTACCCGATTTTGTCTTCGGTGGCCCGCCCGGCGGTTTACCCTAGCGGGTTCATCTCGAGTCGATGCCCCGACAGCTTTCGCCGTCGGGGCGTCGTCCTCACGCGGTGGCCTCATTTCGGGAGATCGGACTAGTCCCCGGTCCGATCACCCAATGCCTCGGCTAGGGTGGCATCAGGCCCAGGCCCATATAAAGTACTTGGGTCTGGTGCTCGACGGGCGATGGTGGTTCCGGGAGCATTTCCGACAGATTGCTCCCCGGCTGGTCGGCGCGGCGTCCGCCCTTTCTCGGCTCATGCCGAACGTGGGCAGACCCAGTTTCGAGGGCCGACGGCTGTATGCGGGGGTGATCCGCTCAATGGCCATGTACGGCGCACCTGTGTGGGCGAGGGCTCTGAACGCCCAGCTCAGGGCGGTTCTGTGGAGGTCACAGAGAGCCATGCCAGTCAGAGCCATTCGCGGGTACCGCACGGTGTCGACAGAGGCGGCGTGCCTGTTGGCCGGGACACCCCCGTGGGACCTAGAGGCGGAGATGCTCTCCGACCTCTACCGGCGTGTTACCTCAGTACGCGACGAAGGTGGCTCCCCATCGTTGAGCGAGATAGCCACCTGGCGCGAGGACGCCCGCCGAGACGTCATCGCCCGTTGGGTTACGCGGCTGGAGAGGCCTAGACACAGTGTCGTTACCGTTGAGGCCCTCCGGCCCGTACTGATGGAATGGATGAAGCGGCGGCACGGAGTCCTCACCTTCCGACTGGTGCAGGTATTGACGGGGCACGGGTGCTTCGGGAAATACCTGAACACGGTCGTGTACAGGGAATGGACTCCGGCCTGCCATCATTGCAGTAGTGACGAGGACACGGCGCAACATACGCTCGAGGAATGTTCGGGCTGGGACAGGCAGCGCCGCGACCTCGTCGCTATTATTGGTGCCGACCTGACGCTGCCGGCTGTCGCGAGGGCGATGGTCGACAGCGTCAGGAATTGGGGCGCGGTCGCCGCCTTCTGCGAGCCTGTCATCTCGCGGAAGGAGGCGGCGGAACGAGTCAGGGAGGACTCCCGCGACCCGGGCCGCCGCCAGCGGCCGGGGCGGCGCAGGCGCGAATACCTGCGCCTGATGCCGCCCTAACCCAGGCCTCGGGTGATCGGACCGGGGAATTGTCCGGTCACCCGACGCGAGGCCACCGCGTGAGGGCGACGCCCCGACGGCAAAATCTGTCAGGGCGTCGACGAGAGGAACCCGCGAGGGTAAACCGCCGGGCGGACCACCGAAGACAAAGATCGGGTACCGGTGGTCCGCTCGCACGGCGAAGAGAGAGGAGTTTTACGGTGGGTCTATGAGGTCACGCGCCGCCTTTCCGTCATCCCGGACCGATTTGGCGGGGCGAGACGCATCCATAGTCCACCAATAAAAAAAAAAAAAAAAAAAAGGGTGGCATCAGGCGCAGGTATTCGCGCCTGCGCCGCCCATGGCGCTGGCGGCGGCCCGAGTCTAAAGAATCCTCCCGGACTCGACCGACCACGTCCCAGTTCCTGACGCTGTCGACCATCACTTTCACGACAGACGGCAGTGTCAGGTCGGCACCGATGACAGCGACGAGGTCACATTGCTGCCGGTCCCAACTGGTACAGACCTGGAGCGTATGCTGCGCCGTGTCCTCGTTACTGCCGCATTGTTGGCAGGACGGAGTAAACTCCCTTGTGACCGTGCCGCTCCATCCATTCCACCAGTACGGGCCGGAGGGCCTCAACGGTAACAACACCGTGTCTTCGGCCTCTCCAGCCGCATACTTTAACGGACAATGCCATCCCGGCGGGCGTCCTCGCGCCAGGTGGCTATCTCGCTGAGCGATGGGCTGGATGGCACCCTCGTTGCGTACAAAAGAAACCCGCCGGTAGAGATCGGAGAGCATCGCCGCCTCCAGATCCCACGGGGGTGTTCCGGCCAATGCACATGCTGCCTGGGTCGACACCGTGCGGTACCCGCGGATGGCTCTGACCGCCACAGAAAAGCCCTGAGCTGGACAGTCAGCGACCTCGCCCACACGGGTGCGCCGTAGATGGCCATAGAGCGGATCACTCTCGCATACAGCCGTCGGTTTTTAAAGCTGGGTCCGCCCGCGTTCGGCATGAGCCGTGATAGAGCGGACGCCGCGCCGACCTGCCGGGAAGCAAGTCTGCGGAAATGTTCCCGGAACCACCAACCCTCGTCGAGCACCTTCTACCTTCCAACCTAACCATTAGCAATCCACCACCCAAGTTGGCAGGTTGAGAATTTTGTGTACCACCTTCCATCCTACTTCAGGTTGGATAGTGGAAATATTTAAATATTTTACTTAACTGAATTATTATACACTCATTTGCAAAAAAAACGGGCACCTAAGCAATGAACCATTTCAAATGTTAATATTTCTTTGTTTGATAATTATAGGTAGTTTTTGGTAAATTAATAAGAAAATAATCGTTTTCATCAGTATTTCATAAAATTTAGATACAATTTATGGGAAATAATGCTAAACCTCGCTAGTAGTGTATATTCGCTAGTAGTGCATATGCTCATGAAGTAAAAATAAAAAAGTTTTTTTGTTTGTTTTTCTTTAATAAAGTAAAAGCAGATAAATGTTTAGTATCGAGTGTGACCCCCTCTAGCTAAAATCACAGCATGAATTCGTCTGGGCATGCTAGCGAGTATATCCCGGATACTTGCTTGCGGAATACGTTCCCACTCCGCAGTAATCACATTCTTCAGCTCTCTGATGGTCTGCGGAGCCGGGTGTACTGATCTCACACGCCGTTTCAGAACGTCCCAGACATGCTCTATGGGATTGAGGTCGGGACTTCGAGCTGGCCAATCCAAACGACGAATGCCGACCTCTTGCACATACGCATTAACATCGCGGGATCGGTGGGCGCGAGCATTGTCGTCCATAAAAATCGAGTCTTCACCTAGAGCGGCCAATGCGGGTTGTGCATGAGAAATTAGAACTTCCGTTATGTATCGATGCCCAGTCAGTGAGCCGTTTTCAATGAAGACTAACTCTGTACGATCCATTGAATTTATTCCTGCCCAAAACATAACAGAGCCCCCACCATAAGGTGTGATTTCTTCGAAACATGCCTCTGCAAAGCGTTCTCCTTGTCTTCTTAGCACTCGCCGACGTCGATCTTCACCGAACAGAGATATCCTGGCTTCATCAGAGAACAAAACCCTATTCCAATCGTCTTGAGTCCATGATTCACAATTTCTAGCGAACCTAAGCCTGTGAACTCTGTGCTCACGGAGTAATTTGGGGCCGCGGGCCGGGCGGTGACTGCGTATATTGGCAGCGAGAAGCCTCCTCCTGACCGTCCATAGACTAATATGCACATTTCTTACTTCTTGGAGGTTGTTCTTAAGATCCACATACGAAGATTTGCGATTTCTCAATGCGCGACTCACAAGAAAACGATCATCCCGTGGTTGGGTACATGGTTTTCTTCCAGAACCAGGCCTTCTCTCGACGGAACCAGTCTCCTGATATAGCTGCCAGGTCCTTTGGACTGTCGAGCGACTAACATTTAGCCTCCTAGCCACGAAACATTGGCTGCAACCCTCTTCAAGCAGCGCGATAATTTTGGTAGCTTTTACCACTTTATCTACCATTTTTGATACAGCCAAACAGCATTAAATAAAGCTTTGACAGTCAAGGATATGAAATTAATCGATAAAAATTGAATAAAAGTTATGAAAGTCGATGTTAACTTCTGGAACTTCGCGCCAAAAATGTAGGATAAAAAGGGGTTTTCTGTAAAAATGAACATCAAATGAAAAATTGAATTTAGAACGTACTTTTTTAAATACCACAGCATTTTTAAAACCGGCCAGTAACGTGTACAAACGATTGAAACCTTTTTGGTATTGTATCTTTTTAAATATGAATGAAAATCAAAACCGCCCGTTTTTTTTGCAAATGAGTGTAGTTCGAAAGAAAGACAGACAGAAGAAGTAGGGATCCACAAAAAGTACCCATACCTGAGTAGTATCCATACTTTCATTTCGATACTTAGTATATTTGAACACGATACTTTTGTTCCGATATTTTTGAGATATCGATACTTTTAACAAAATTTAAGTCCATCATTAGATTTGGGTCGTAGGGGATTACCCTTCTATAGACAATAGCTTATTTTTAGAGTGTGTTACCAGTTTCTCGTGATTGGTATCTATTTAGTAGATTTATTTTTATAACTCTATCCCCAATCTCTAGTCTAGTTGGTTCCTTATTTTCTATTAGGTATTTCTTCTCAATGTTTCACAAATTACAAAACTATCGATACTTTACTCGATACCAGTATCGTATCAGATTTATCGATTGCGAGAAAAGTATCGAAACAAAAGTATTGATATTGTTATATTGTTAGGTAAACTACCTACTCGATACATACATACTTAATATACTCCAACAAAATTAGCTTATAATTTCTACGGTTTTGTGTATGTAAAGGGCGGTGAAAATTATCTTTACCCGGAGCGGCTAAATAGCTAGATCGGGCCCTGATCAGAACTTTCGTATTTAATTGGAGAAGGATCCAATGTTTTCATCTTGCTTATCAAGATCTAAAAATTCCGGTTTTTGTAAAGGATGTAATATAAAATAAGTTTCACGAATTCCTATTTTGAAATAACATATAAAATCAGTCAAACATTAAAAAAATATGATTATTCTGGACAGTCGTCGGTAAGAGACTCTTTCTGCTTATGTTACTCTAAAAATACTTGTAATGTAGTTAGTAAATAATTCATATCTGTCTGTAACTGAAGAGATAAAAAAGCTGCAATTAAAATGTGTATATTTCTGGCAAAACATTATTTATCATTTAGAGTTACGGATCATTTGAACGAGTTACTTGAAAAATGTTTTCATGGTTCAGATATTGCAGGTTTTTGATAACGCAGTGGTCCGAAATGCATGACGCACTTACTCTCCGGATGGGAAGCGTGGGACTCCTAGCCTAGGGCTAGGTTACCCACTAAAACGCATCCACTGCGATTGCTGTTAGCCTAGGGGCTATGACAGCGTAACCGGTCTGTGGGTGAGCGCTGAGGGCTCTCAACCCGAAAAATTTTAAGCGACCTCGCCCGAGGGCTCTCCCTGTGGTGGGCCACCGAAGTCAAAAATCGGGTACCGGTGGCCCGCTCGCACGGCGAAGAGAGAGGATTTTACGGTGGGTCTATGGGGTCACGCGCCGCCTTTCCATCACCCCGGACCGATTCGGCGGAGCGAGACGCATCCATAGCCCACCAATAATAAAAAAATAAAAAAAAGGGCTCTCCCTGTGGAGAACGGACCTCGGCTCGGGGCGTCACTAGTAACAAAGTGGGCGTGCCCACTTTTGAGATGGATGATTATTACGCGTCGCGTCTTCCTTCACCGGCGGCGGTGGGGAAGCGCGGTTGTTTGTGTGTGTGTTATGGCTACGCGGGCCATGTATATTCTATACTGTAGATAATGTTTGAAAATTATTTTTCATTGAAAGTGCTCAGTCTTTTGAGTAAGGGACCGAATTTGGTAGCGGTGTGGAGAAGGGCGATGGCATTGCCTTCGTTCCTTCTCAACTCCGCAGCCAATTCGTGAATTTCCGCGTAATTCAGTATTGCCACGAAGTTCGTCACAAGGGCTAAATCCGGTTTTAGTCCCTGTGGATCCTTTGGCGTGGATCCTTTTGGATTACCCTTGTGGCGACGGGAAGAGAATACATATGTCGTCACCCCTTGCATGCCCGTGGGAGTCGTAAAAATCGGCTAAGGGTCACACCGGGAGAGTGGGCAGCGGCTATCTCCCGGGTAACTTAATACCATCTACCGCGATCGCCAATCCGCCTGCCAGGCGTGGCGATTATGGCATTATTCCCCCCCCAAAAAATAAATGTATGCACCAAAAGAGACGGCCCCCAGTCATGGCAGTTCCGCTGTGCCACGGGCTCATCTTGGTAGCCGGCTCGATGGTGGCGGGACAGGGGGTGCGAAGAATCTCCGGTCGCGATCTGGCTACCAAAAACATCGACCCTTGGCCCTGGTAACACACAACATTCGGACACTTAGGACCGACGAGAGGGTCATCGAGCTGGAAGAGGAATTGAGCAAAATCCGATGGGACATTGTAGGATTATCAGAAGTGCGAAGAGAGGGAGAGGGCACGATAATCCTTCGGTCTGGAAACCTGCTCTTCTACCGGGAGGGAGATCACCCATCCCAAGGCGGTGTAGGATTTATCGTTCGTAAGTCTCTCGTAGACAACGTGGAGAGGATTGAGAGCGTGTCGACAAGGGTAGCGTACCTTATACTCAGAATTACCAAACGGTATTCGTTGAAGGTCATACAGGTTTACGCACCGACCTCGACATACTCCGACGACGTTGTGGAGGCCTTATACGAGGACATCTCGAAAGCCATCCACACGTCCAAAACCCACTTCACGGTAGTTATGGGAGATTTCAACGCAAAACTAGGCAAAAGCACAGACGATGAGTTGAGAGTGGGGCAATATGGATTTGGACAGAGAAACCAAAGAGGCCAAAAACTGGCCAACTTTTTGGAGAAGGAAGGCCTCTTTATGATGAATTCCTTCTTCAAGAAGCGGCCACAAAGGAAGTGGACCTGGATTAGCACTGATGGATCCACTAAAAATGAGATAGACTTCATCTTGACGGACAAACGGCAAATATTCAATGATGTCTCTGTGATCAGCAGGATTAAAACTGGGAGTGATCACCGGATGGTTCGAGGCACATTGAATCTTCGTACGAAAGTCGAGCGGTCTCGCTTGATGAAGTCTATACTCCGACCTACACCTGTCCAATACCAATGCCTGGAAGAGTGCGAATCGACGAACGATACGAACAACAGGTTCGTGGAAACTGTCCACGCGGTCGGGTCACAATTCTTTAAGGCCCGTCGCGCAACTAGAACAAAAAAGCTTTCTGACCAGACTCTCAAACTCATGGAGAGGAAATGACGGTACAGTCTCCAGCCGATTAGTCCGAACTTAGGCAGCTTAATAGACAAATCTCCAAATCTATGCGACGCGACATTCGCCGATTTAATACACTGCGTATTGAAGAGGCGATACAGCGAAATCGAGGCTCCAAAGTGTTCGCACGAGATTTGTCTATCGGGCAGAGCCAAATGACCAAGCTGAAGACCGATAACGGTACTGTCCTTTCATCCCAGAGTGAGATCTTGGGAGAGGTCGAAAGGTTCTATGGGCAGTTGTACAAATCATCCTTGAATCCTGTTGTCGGCTTGGTCCAAGACCCCAGAGCCAAGCTAACTCGGCACTACACTGAAGAAATCCCGGAAAAGGCACCGGGAGGTGACGGAATTACCACAGAGCTCCTGAGGGCAGGCGGCAAGCCGGTTTTAAAAGCCCTACAGAGGCTGTTTAATTCTGTCATTCTCGGGGGCGACGTTCCAGAGTCGTGGACCAGGAGCGTGGTGGTGCTGTTTTTCAAGAAGGGCGATAAAACGCTCTTAAAGAATTACAGACCCATCTCACTCCTGAGCCACGTATACAAACTGTTTTCAAGAGTCATTACGAACCGACTCGCGCGCAAGCTAGACGACTTGCAGCCGCCCGAACAAGCCGGTTTCCGAAAAGGTTATAGTACCATAGACCACATACACACGCTACGCCAGATTATACAGAAGACCGAGGAGTATAATCGGCCTCTGTGTCTTGCGTTTGTGGACTATGAGAAAGCCTTTGATTCTGTCGAAACTTGGGCAGTGCTGCAGTCCCTTCAGAGGTGCTAAATTGACTATCGATATATCGAAGTGTTGAAGTGTTTGTATAAAAACGCTACTATGTCGGTCCGCATCCAGGATAAGAGTACGAAACCGATCCAGCTGCAGAAAGGCGTGAGACAGGGAGACGTTATCTCTCCGAAACTGTTCACCCCTGCGCTGGAAGATGTCTTCAAGCTCTTAGACTGGACCGGACTCGGCATCAACATCAATGGCGAATACATCACTCACCTTCGATTCGCAGATGATATCGTAGTTATGGCAGAATCCCTGGAGGACCTTGGCACCATGCTCAATGACCTCAGCAAGGCCTCCCAACTAGTAGGGCTGCAAATGAACATGGACAAGACGAAAGTCATGTCTAATGCCCATGTCATTTCTGTACCGGTCCTGGTTGGGAATGCGATTCTCGAAGTTGTCGATCACTATGTTTACCTAGGACAAACAGTCCAATTAGGTAGATCCAATTTCGAGAAAGAGGTCAGCCGACGAATCCAACTCGGCTGGGCAGCGTTCGGGAAACTTAGGAGGATCTTCTCGTCTAATATTCCGCAGTGTCTGAAAACAAAGGTTTATAACCAGTGTGTGTTACCAGCGATGACTTACGGAACTGAAACGTGGTCTCTAAATGTTGGCCTCATCAAAAGGCTCAAAGTTGCTCAGCGTGCTATGGAGAGGGCTATGCTCGGTATTTCTCTACGTGATAGAATCCGAAATACGGCAATCCGTAGAAGAACGGGTGTAACTGATATAGCCCGAAGAATTAGCGCGTTGAAGTGGCAATGGGCAGGCCACATCGCTCGACGAACCGACAACCGTTGGGGAAGAAAGTTTGTCGAGTGGAGACCACAAATCGGACGGCGCCGCGTAGGACGACCCCCCACTAGGTGGACTGACGACATTATCAAGGTCGCAGGAAACCGCTGGATGCAGGTGGCCCGGGACTGTGTAGAATGGCATTCACGTGGGGAGGCCTATGTCCAACAGTGGACGTTTACGGGCTGATGGATGGATGGATCCTTTGGGTTCGGGGTGTTTACCGCCTTTACCGGTGGCGGAATGTGATTGTTTGTTTTAGGGCCCATAGGGGGCTTGGGTTGACTTTCAGTGGGCTTAGTGTGCCCTACGATTGGCGGGAGTGTTGACGTCACCTGCCTAGTTGTTGTAGGGGGTGACGGGAGGGGCTGCCTTTGCGGCAGGGCGGGGAAGGCTTCCTTAGCGAATGCTAGGGGGCGATTCCACGCATTTTGGGTGGGTAGTGGGGCAGGCATGAAGGCCTTGTTATAATATTTGGCCCGGCTATTGTGCGGGACCATTCTGCGAGGCGCCCTGGGGCAGCCGCGGTAGTTGGCCGGGTGGCCCATCTCACCGCACAGCACGCACGAAGGCGGCTCTGTGTACAGCGATAGGTCTTTGGGCCTTGTACACTCTGTTGTGTGATGATCGCCTAGGCATTTGACACACCTAGGGTGGGCGTAACAATTGTTGGATGTGTGGCCATATAATTGGCACTTATGACATTGGGCGATATTGCCCGTTTTATATGGGGGTTCCACGGATATACCGGATAACCCGCATATTTGCGTGACCTTGTATATGCCTTTACCCTCTTTCGTGTTAGTAAGGCATACCAGGACCATGTTCATGGGTAGTCTACCCCTTACCGCGTATCATGCGGTGGACTTCCTGCACGGGGAGGTCTAGACCTCTGAGGGATGTACGGATCTCCTCAGTGCCTATCTCCACTGGGATGTTGCGCACGACGGCGCGGATGAGTTTTGCCTGTGGCATGGTGTATGTATGATAAGGGATGTTTTGATCCCTTAACATGTTGGAGAGGGCGCGGTGGTCGTCCGTGGTACGGACGTCAACCCTAATGCCCTGTGTGGTTGACTTGGCTGATTTGTACAACACCCTATTGGTGTTGCACCAGGCCGAGATGGCGAGCCATTTTCCCTTGTCCCTTATGTAAAGGGGTGGGGGGTCGGTGACTTAGGTCCGGCGGGAGCCGTGGCTGTGGTTGCCTCGACTGGGCCTTGATGGGAGTGTGCTGTATCGGGGAGAGGCGATACTACACGAGGTGGTGACGGCATACCATGTTCCTCGAAATAACTAGCGAGGAGAGGTGGTATGGTCAAGAGGGCTTTTTCGGTGTCGGTGCTGGTTTTAAGGGCCTTAGCCGCCTTATTTTTACGCGCCTTTTTGCGCTTACGAGTGGAAGCCTTTTGGTATTCACCCTCGTTGGGCGAACCCTCGGTTCCAGAAGAGGTAGTGGTGGATGAGTGAACGAGGGAGGAGTCCATTTCGGTCTCCATGTCTGAGTTTATCTCCTCCCAATCATTGGGGGTGATAGATGTGGCTCGGGAGGCTGGGAATAAGGTGGAAAAGTCCGGCGCGCGATCGCCGAACTTCCGGGCGTCAACCGCCAGGACTTCCTTGTCCGAAAAAATCTCTTCGTAGCTAACTTTGTCCATTTTTATAAAAACAGACAAGTTGCTGCGGGTCTCTATCTATGTAAAAACGCTGCTAAAAGCGTCTCCTAACTTTAACTAACGCCCCGGGGGGGAGTACCCGGGGGTGTGTAATGTATTCCCTCCCAACCGGGAAGGTCGGGAGGATGTGTTTAGAATGACTGAGTCCTAAGCTTGCATCCGTTCGTCCTGGAATGCGAAACGGTTCCTAACTGCCCAAGTGTAGGGGTGTATGTACACTTTCGGGCAGGCACACCCAAACTCACCACTCGGGAATGGAAATAAAGGATCGGAAAGGTTTGGAAGGAGATACCTAGGGCCGACTAGGGTTCACCCCCAAGGCCGGCTGATCTAGGCCCGTCCGTTTGTATTGTCGATCCCTGAGGGGGGGCCGGCAGACGAGTCGGGGCCTCGCCCAATCGGACCAATGTAAAAAATTGGATTTACCCTTATGGGGTCACTTGACTTTTATCTAATAAATAATAGAAAAGAATTTCCCTTCCTGTAACAGCTTTCGCCGAGCAGTAAGGAAAACTCGTGAGTAGAATAAAGTGTCTTGACAAAGACGGGTTATTCCACCACTTCGGTGTCCGTATTGACGGTTGAGAAACGCGCGCGAAAACACACTCGTGAACGGAAAGACGCTAGATAGCGGCACGTACGCACGCCAACACGGACCAACGCAAACTGCATGCTGAATTGACTTCTTGTTTAATATATTTAAACAAGAACCCAATTCAGCATGCAGTGCGATCCAGACAAACTTATTTTTTTCAGTTGTCATTGATGAAAGTACCAATATACACCATATTTCAGAAATCACGAAGGCAGATGGAATTAAAAAGTACCCAACACTTGGTACATTATTTCGCAAAAGATATGATGATTTTATCTATGATTATACCTGTACATCTTGTGAGCGCATTTTTTTTTCAAATGAACAATATAAAAAATGACGTGCAAACAAAATTTAAAAATGAACATGTTCCTGCAATTCTACATTTTAAACAAGCAGTTAAAGAACAGGCTGAATCCGTAAACTTTACGCCATCAAAGAATAAGGTTAAGATAGTTAAAAACTCTATAATAGTTCTATATAAAAATGTGGATATTGCTTAGAAATTTTTTGATTTGAAAATATTAAGTTGCGTTTTTTTTTTAAATATATACATTAAAACTTCATCTATTAGCAAACTTTAAAATTTATTCCAAAAATAATAGCAGATTTTAGCAGAATTTAAATGAGTAGCTAGCATAATGATCAATTTAAATCTGGTCACACTGCATGCGAGTTTCACGTTATTCTTGTTCTATTCTGTTTCTTCTTGCGACTCGTGAACGTGCTCTCATTTTTTATTATTGCTAAACGTAGTGTTTATTTTCTCTGTGGTTATCACCGACGACTATTTTTTTTTTCCTGGATACCGATCGACGCTTGTTTTACTAATCTGAACCACGCGTAATACCTAAGGAGACCGATTTTTCTTACGAATCGGGGTTTGACTGCACTCATGGTCACTAGGAATATATCCTTCTCTCAAATTCCATTACCTTCCCATCATACTAGTTTTCATGTTGTGGCCATAAGGACCATGAATGTGTCTGTTTATATTCCTTATCCTGATCCTTATATCATTTCTGAGTTTAAGTCTATTCTTCATCTTCTGTCCCCTCTCCATTAAGTGTTAGGCGATTTTAATTGCGATCACACTTTATGGGGATCTAACTATAATGATCTTTAATGATCCGGCTCGAAGGACCAAGAGATGTTTGGGATTTGCCGTAGCTTACGGTAACCCCGGTGTATCTGAGTCGTACCTCTCGTAACGTTAATGCTACACACGTTTGTGCACTACGGAGGATTGTATACGACTGCCTCAAACTAACTAGGTCGCAGCACTTAATAATAATAATAATTGATTTTTATTTCTCACCATAACACTTTACAGTATTATTGTAACGCTTACTCTAAATTTACAAATATCATTATGGATTGCTGGTGCTTGTGGTAGGTAAAAAGACTACCTGTAATACAAGTCACCAGGAAATCCACGGGGACCATATACAATTGAACTGGGTGTCAATAGGAAAATGTGTAAGCGCTTGTATGGTGAGTATTAGAACCATTTGAGTGTATGCGTGTGTTACATATTATGCGTGTGATACATTATATGCCTGTGAAACATTTGAGTGTATCTGTCTGTGGGTGTGTGTGCATGTGTGTCTGTGTGCGTGTTTATGTGTGTGTGTCTCTGTGTGTGTTTGTATGTGTGTATGCGTATATGTGTGTGTGTGTGCATTGTCTGTGTGTGTGTGTTTGTGTTTGCGTGTGTGTGCATGTGTGTATATTGTAAAGGATAGATTATTAGAGACGAATAAAACAAACGAATGCTGAATAAACACTGCGTATATTTGGTAAGAGTAATGTATTTATAACAAAGATAAAGTACACGTCATATCTATATATGTACTACATCTCACCTCCCCCGCAAAAGGAAAATAAAATAAATGTAAATATATTTTATTTTCGCTTCATCAATTCAAAAATAGTTAAATACATGTTAAATATGATTGTGTAATATCATTATACAATAATTATTAAAAAAGTAAAAATACAGGTTACACATTGTTTTCTTACATAAGGAAAAAAAAAAAAAAAAAAAAAAAAAGTAAACTACATTACAAATTAATTAGAATTAGCAGGTGTATACAGTTTGGTTCTATTCTTATGTACTAAATAACTTTTATTATTTTTAACAATCTCTAAATTAGGTGAACAATCCTTGATTACGATATATGGGCCCGAGTAAATACTTTGGAATTTATCGCCTGTCTCATTTTTTATTAAAACTAAATCATTGGCTTTATATGACACTGGATTAATATTACGATCATATTTTATTTTTCTCATTATTTTACTATTAATTAAGTTTTCCCGTGCCTCTTTTTGTGATATTTGGATTCTATATTTCAATTCTAGAGGATAACTATCAAAGTTATATACAGGATCAACTTTACCCGAGTTCAAATTTGATGGTAAAACACATTTTTTTCCAAAAACTAGGGGTAAATTTAGTTGAACTATGAACAGATGTATTATGGGAAAAACACCAAAACGGAAGCCACGTACTCCATGACATTGTGTGCTTTTCTGTTTGTATTCTTAAATAATTACCTAACTGCTTATGAGAATTCTCTAACGCTCCAATGGACTGGTGATGATATGCTGTTGATTGTAACTGTTTAATTTGCAAAAGTTTACTTACCTCGTTCATGGTGGTTGACATAAACTCGGTCCCCCTATCGGTGGCAATTTCTTTCGGGATGCCATATCTAAGGATAAAGTTATTTACTAAACTCCTAGCTACCTCAATAGTTTGCTTAGAAGTTAAAGGGTATGCTTCAGTATATTTGGTCAATTCACACTGTATAGTCAATATATACGCGTTGTTATTATAATCTCTTTCCAGCGGACCTACTAAATCCAAATAAACCTTTTCAAACGCCGAGTGCGCTGTAGTGGTTATAGTCATGGGCTCCTTTGTATGATGTGATGAGTGTTTTTCTCTTTGACACTTGTCACATTTTTGAACAAAATCTATCGTATCAGCTTCAATACCTGGCCAAAAGTAATACTTTTTAATATTTCTAATCATTCGCCGTACGCCCGCATGACCACTGGTGGGTAAAATATGGAAATCATTCAATATTACACGTTGATCGTCCTTATTATTTACTCTTTCTACATCTTTTAATATGCAAAACCGTGGCCCTAACCAATTATTTATTTTCCCTATTTCTGATACTACCTTTTTTATAAAAATGTGATTATTATTATTATTTATACAATATAACTCATTTATTCCAATTTTCATACAAAATTTACTCAATTCCCTCACAAATTCGCCTGGCGATAATTGTTATCGGGAAGCCAGCTTAATAAAAATAGAATTTTTTGAGGGTACAAATGAAAAGCATTTACTTTCGTACTCTATTAATTTTAAGTTATTATATTGCTTGTTTTCGTAATTCTCTATAAAACGTAATTCGGTCAAATATTTAGGCTTACTTTGAAGTTCTACAATTTTCAAATTATCCGTTATCGGTTGACTATCGTGAATAATAGTGGCATCTTGTGCTTGTTTAGCTTTCTGACCTCGCGTCATTACATTCATACTGATGTTTCGATTCATTTCTTTTAAATCATCAGACGTTATGCATATACGTGACAGTGCATCAGCAGCTGCATTATGTTTTCCCTTTAGGTATTCAACAGTAAAATCATATTCTTCTAAAATTATCCTAAATTTCATTAACCTACTTGAGGGATCTCGCATACTAAATAAGGATATAAGCGGCTTATGATCCGTTTGAATTTTAAACTTACGACCGTATAAATAAGGTCTAAAATGTTTTATTCCCCAAACAATCGCAAGCATTTCTTTTTCTATAGTCGGGTACATTTTCTCTGCTTTGTTCAAACTTCTACTAGCGTAAGCCACAGGTCTACTATCATTATTACACAAAACTGCACCTAGAGCTTGTCCTGAAGCATCTGTTTGTAAAATAAACTGATTAGATTCCGAAAAATCAGGGTACTGTAATACAGGATGTGAGATAATACTTTGTTTCAATAAATCGAATGATTTTTGACACTCACAGTCCCAGTTAAATGTTATGCCTTTTTTAGATAAGTTATTTAATGGATATGCTTTCTTTGCAAAATTGGGAATGAATTTTCGGTAATAATTAACGAACGCGACAAATGGCTTGACTTCGTCAACATTTGTAGGCACAGGATAATTTTTTACGACGCCTATTTTATCTGGATCTGGTACCACACCCTTGGCAGATACAACATGTCCTAAATAAAGCAATTCCTTTTCTAAGAAGCTGCACTTTAGAGGATTTCATTTTAAATTTACTTTGCGTAAACGCTCAAATATGTCCTGTAAATTACTAATATGTGTGGTTAAATTTCGGCTAAAACAGACAAGGTCATCTTGGTATATTAAACATTTTTCATAATTTAAGCCTGTCATAGCCATAGTCATCATCCTCGCAAACGAACTCGGGCTAGTTTTAAGTCCCATAGGCATCCGAGTCATTTGAAACTGTCCCGAACAAAATGCAGTGTACTTGCGACTGTTAGGAGCTAAGCTGACGTTGTAGTATCCTTGTTGTAAATCTAAATGCGAGAAATATATACTGCCAGATAATGAATCTAATATTTCCGTAATATTTGGAAGTGGGAACTTATCATTTTGTATATTATTGTTCAGTTTTCGGTAATCAATGACTAACCTCCACTTTTTATTTTCGTTATTAGATTTTTTAGGCACCAATAAGATAGGACTGGACCATTCACTTTGACATGGTTCTATAATGCCCTGTTTTAACATATTTTTAATTTGATTATTAATTTCATTTTTTAATGAATAAGGTAACCTATACGGTTTTGAATATATAGGCCTGCATGCATCTTCTTTTAGCTCTATCGAATGTTGATAAATATCTGTCGTGGACAATTTATCGCCTTCTAAATAAAATACATCGGTATATTTTGCACATAAATTTTCTATGTTAATTTTTTCTTCTTTATTTAGCCTACTTAAATTTAATTTTGAAAATAACTGCTTGACGCGTGTTGAATTATTAGAACTTTTATCAAAGACACAAATATTGTAATGTGATGCACTGTGCGTATCAAGATTTAATTCTGACAACGTTACGTCATTATCCGTAGAGTTTAAAACGCGTATTGGTATTCTGCCATTAATTGGTGTCACTAAGGCACTCGCTACGAAAATTCCTTGCCGTATTTCTTTCGCACAAACTACGACATCTTCTATCAAACTTGTTTTAACATAATGTATAGACTCTGACCTAGCAGGTAATTTCATTAAATATTGTTTTAAATATGTAAGCGGTAATATAATTTCTTTTCCCTCATACCATAACCGTAACATATTATTATTAAGATCAATGACAGATCTATACTTGCCAAAAAAGTCTTGGCCTAAAATTCCATTCGCCTTACAAGGTAGAGAATTGAAAACATAAAACTTATGAGTAATACGTTGTTCATCTAAAGATAACTGTAAATAAACATATCCAATGGCTCGGACTTCGCCACCAATTCCATTTATGACTATGTTTTCTTTGTGAATTGGAACATTCAAATGCAACACGTGTTCATATTTTAAAGCCGATATGGAAGCGCCTGTATCAACTAAAAAACTACGTATACTAGAATTATTGATATAAAGGTCCACGCAATAACTACTTTCACTCGCTAAAATAGTATAAGTTTTAATCTCGAAAAAACTCATTTTCGCACTCTTTACTCTGCTGAAATGTACCAGATTGCGCTGGTATCGATTCATTACCTGGTGGTGGTGATTCTCCAGTCAATAGGTGAATCTGTCCCCTAAACGGAGCATTGTTTGTAATATTATTACTAAAGTTACCCCTATAATTGCCTCTACCTCTGGGTACCTCCTGTGCAGTCGGCTGCTGCCACTGCTGGAACTGCTGTCTGTTGTCGGCGCGCGGCTGCGACCAGTGGCCTGCGTAACCGCGTGGCCGGGGACTATAATACGCACCTCTACCGTAGCGTCTCTGCGGGTTGTAAAACGTCCTCTGTCTGGAATTGTTATTAAATGTGTTGTTATTAATAGTACCACGTCTCATTGGGAACATTTCACCTGTTGAGTTTGATGATGAGCAATCTTCATCGATTGCTGCTTGAATTGCATCTTTTAAGTCATTAAATTTCTGTGCTGCAATAATGGTGCCAACCCTACGATTACGCAGACCCTCACAAAATTGTTTGATAGCCTGATTTTCATTAACAGATTTTAATACATCATATTTTACCGCATCTCCACCGGCCTGGGTAATCGTAAGCTCAACAAACATTTCCGACAACTTTTTCCCATAATCATCTATAGATAAGTCATTCTGTCGAGAGGTCAATAATTGTTTTTGTAACGCACTAGCTGATTTTTGTGGTAGTAACATACGCTTCATATCACTTATGAGTGTATCGATAGTTTCATAATTTTTAGATACTTTTAGTTTTGCATGCTGCGATAATCTACTTTTCAACACAAAAATGATCAATTCCTTTTGTGAATCAGCGTCAATAACCGAACTATAATACTCAATGCCATCTATTAATTGTCTTGTGTTGGAAACGTCGTTAGTCATTACAGGTAATAAATTCAAAGCGATTTTCAGGTCGAACTTGCCCATTTTTCTTATAATATGCTGTTCCTGGCACAACTTAATTATTTCTGAATATAGTTTATCAAAATGTTCACAATATTTTAATAACAAATTTTCTTCTTTTATATTTATGCTTTTATTTATGCTATCAATACAAGAATTATATTGTTGAATAATACTCGTAGCCTCACTAAATTTTTTCTCTAAAATATTACCAGTCCTACGAGAGGGGCCAATTTTTATAAGATATGTTCTCACTTTTAATAACTCTTCATACAACTTTAGCAAAATGTCTTCCTCCATATAATATTATTATAACATTTATCTCTTTATAAGTACTTAGTATATAGCTTATGTTTAAAATAAACCAATAATTATCGAACGTAAATATAAGAAACAGTATAAGCAAAGTAAAGAAATACGTACCTATTTGATTTACTGGATTAAAACTTTATTTATCTCTTCTATTGTTTACTTACATTCCTGCTTAATAAATGCCTATTATATATTATATCCTGTTATGGATGTACTTATTATTATCAATATAGCAGCTGAAATTAAACAGAACATATTATGCATATATAAAAGTCATATAGCGCCGTAGAAACCGCACAGTACACATCACAAGTTCAATGACCTATACACGGTATACATCTTATAAGGATTATTTTACTTGAAAATTACACTTCGGCTTCATTTATCTTCATATCTGGGTACGCAACACGTCTGCGATAGAACGATCCTCTATTTGCGCTATTCTGAAATTCTTGGCGTACCCAGCGAAAGTGGCATTTCCGGTATATGCGAAATACCGAATAAAGTAGTATGCTGGTTGCTACCAAGACAAAAATCAACAGCAGTATATTTGTCGTCGATAAATGGTATCTCAAATCTTCTAGTGCTACTTGGTTTTGGCCTCCTTGTGCTGACTGAGCAATTACAACTTCTTTAGACTCTGTTTTACCCATTTTCTATTAAATTGTATACGTGCCGTATGCGTTACCAAAGACAAAATCAATGATAATAATTTCAACATCATTAAAACTTGCACGAACACATTAATGTTTATGTAATACGTTCCTTATTAGGACAGCCGTCTCGAATTCGCGTGTTCTACGAGACACCTTTTGTCACGGTCGCCATGTAAAGGATAGATTATTAGAGACGAATAAAACAAACGAATGCTGAATAAACACTGCGTATATTTGGTAAGAGTAATGTATTTATAACAAAGATAAAGTACACGTCATATCTATATATGTACTACATCTCAATATGAGTATATCAGTGTTTGGATATGTATACGCATGTACTTATATACTTCATGCATGTGTATTCACGTACAAGTGTATGTGCCTAGGATCATATAATAACCTCAAGAAAGTTTTCAGTATCACCATAAGATTGTTGAAGAAGCCATTCTTGCAAAATTACTTTACATTTGTAAGTGGTTTGAAAATTCAATGATAAAATTTTGTGCAGCTTATTATAGAGATAAGGTCCGAGGAAATCAAAAAACCTGCGGCAAAATGATGTTTTAATTGGAACTGAAGAGACAATAAGATGATTGCGACGAGTTGAATTGCACACAAGAGGCGCTAGAGAGTGCTGCTTTTGGGCCGTGGCTAGAACGAACAATTGCCTAACCGTTAGGAGTTGACAATATTCATAAAGCTTAGCAGTGGGATACAAACGAGGCTTAAAATAGATAACCTTCAGAACTGCTCTTTGAGCTCTTTCAATTTGTATGAAGTGTGATTTCGCGGCACCACCCCAGGAAGTAATGCAATAGGTTAAAATAGATTGACACAGTGCTTGATAAACCATCTTCATAATATGTACGTCAGCCAAATTACGCAAATCTTTGAATACGTATATAAGTTTGCGAACTTTACCAGATAAATAGTTTATATGCTCTTTAAAATTCAGTCTATTATCAATTAATACCCCGAGATATTTAATAGATTGAATTTTTTCTATACAATAAACGTTAACATTAGAGGCACCTACAGGTTTAGCTATTATTTCAAAGTTATTTTGGAGTTCATCTTCAAAATTACGAATAGAAAAACTTACTAATTTAGTTTTGGGTAGATTTAGAGTTAGAACATTGTCATGTAGCCATTTATTAACAGAATCAAATCCTCTTTGGGCAAAAGAGTAGGTCTCAGCCCAAGAGTTTGAAGAAAAGACAAGTGCAGTGTCATCTGCATATGTGAAAATACCTCCATGATCTAAAGAAAGTGTACATAGATCGTTTATATACACCAGGAACAAACTTGGGCCAAGAATGCTTCCCTGAGGCACCCCATACAATATAGGCAATTCAGAGCTAACATGAGAACCAATCTTGACTATTTGTGTTCTATCACTTAAATAACTTTGAAACAAAGACAACTGTGTGCCCCTTATACCGAGAGCCTCAAGCTTAGATAGTAAAATAGGAGTGGAAACGGTATCAAACGCAAATTTTTTGTCTTCCATCCAATTTTCTGACTATATGGTCAACCAAATTATGAACAGCCTCTGCAGAGGAGTACTTCTTTCTAAAGCCATATTGATTTGCAGATATTAAAGAGTGTGCTTCCAGATAACCGACAAGTCTAGAGTTCAAGATTTTTTCTAATATCTTTGACAGAGCAGGAAGAACAGAGATAGGACGGTAGTTTCCAACTTGATTACGATCACCGGACTTATAAATAGGATAAAGTATAGCCTTCTTGAAATGGTTAGGAAAGATACCAGTGCTCATACTCAAATTGCAAATATAGGTTAGTGGCGGAATAATTATATCCTTGTGTTCTTTTAAAAACTCAGAGGAAATACCATCCCAACCAGATGAACAGTTATTTTTTAAGGACACAATTAGACCCTCCACCTCCGCTTCATCTGCGTCAAATAAGACGAAGGATGATGAGCTAGAATTTCGATTAGTCATAACTTTCGTATTACTCTCAAGTTTCTTCGCGAGTTTCATTCCGATACTAGCAAAATAGGAATTTATATCGTTGATACCCTGCTGCTTATCCATCATAGCGTATAATAAATCTTCAGAAGAGGATTTTGATTTACTAATATTAGTAACTTTTTGGATAATATTCCATAAGTGCCTTGTGTTTCTACCAGCTTTTTGAAACTCAAGTTTTTCGTAATCCTTTTTTGCTTTGCGTAAAAGATTAGTGCAATAATTTCGGTACCTTTTATATGAAAGTAATAATATATCATTCAAAGGTTCCCTCCTACTCTGTTTATATAGTCTGTCTCTATGGCGCATACACCTTAATAGTCCCATCGTAATCCAAGGCCTGATCGTCCTATGCCTACGTGGTAAACTAATAGTTTTACTATTTACAGAGATAGCATCAAGGATCGGTTGAATGAAGTTATTAGTCGCTAAGTTAGGATCATTGGTGGAGTAAACTAATTTAAAATCAATATCACGCAAATCATTAGCCAGTTTAATTTTGTCAACTTTCACTACGGAGAAGTGGTTACATGCTAAAGACCTTTTTGGCGATAGGAGTGTCATAACTGCATAGTGGTCTGTAATGGTTGACTCAATAACCAATACCTTGGCAGGTAATGAAGTTTTCAAATTCGAGTGATCAAGGCACGTCGAACCGTGCGTCGCAAATGTGTGGCCAATGAATAATCCGTAATGAGCTAGGAGATCCAAGTAGTCAACAGAGTTATTAGTCGAGCCACTGTGTGCAATATCTATGTTTATGTCTCCCACAAGAATTATATTTCTATATGTATTTAGGTTACAGAGAAGCAAATCCAGAGATTGAATAAATCTTGTTGTATCTTTATAAGCATAGGGTCTGTATATGGCGATAATCGCCACATCTGTTCCTACTGTAACCAAAAGGCAACTAGAGTCGCACATATCAGGTTCTGTCACTTTAAGGTTTTCCAATGTTGCCTTAGTATACACTGCTACGCCGTCATTTTGATTACAGGTTTTTAACGTTACATGGGAGTTATACCCTGACAGGTTTGGTATACTCGGGTTAACTGAAAGCCAACACTCGGACAACACAATGACATCACATGGGTTCTTAATTCTTTCCAATAAAGTTAAAAGTCCAGAGAAATTCGCTCTCACACTGCGAATATTTTGAGACAACACTGCGATACAGGAACTAGGTATCAACGAGAAACACTCCTCAGGACTACATTTTTTTGCGTCACAAAAAGTAACATTTTCAATATTAGTTAGTAGATCGTTAATTGCAGCGAATTTTAAATTAAAATTAAACAAGAAAATCAAGGATAAGGCACAAAACTACTAAATAAAAACATAACATTTAGACCACAATGACACCAAAGTGAATATTGAATCATTGAATTCAACATTCACCCTAGCAAAGCGGTTACAAATGTATTCTATTCCGTATGAATGAATTAAAGTACCTTAAGAATCTGTAGTGATAAATATGATGAGTATATTTATAATTTATTATGTTATTTATTATGTTACGCGAATTAAAACAGTAAATCTGATTATTGTAATAAGTTAGTGTTAGAATTGAAATGTATGTGTAAATTTTGCAGTGATTATAATAGTGTAGGGTGAATTGATATTGATTATAAAACTTTTTATAAAATCTGTGTGTGGGTACATTCATAAAAACATTGAAAACTATAAATAAAAATAGGTATGAGTTACACCGAGTATTTACAAACTTCATGAAGTGTAGTAATAATCCAGTATATGACAATATATTTAGTCATTTGTTTTTTAATGTTGTTATATCAGCTTCATTTTTTATCTCAATTCTATTGTCACCATCTCCTCTCCTAATAAAAATTTTACCTCTTCGAGTCCAGCAATACTTATAGGCCAAGGTTCTAGCGGCGTCACGAGCCATGGCAAACAATCTGCGATCCCTACTAGACAGACTTTCAGCAATATAAACCGGTTTAACAGGTCCTGGTAATCCGATTGTGGAGGTGGATAATTTGTTAGTCGAATTCGCTTTATTAAACACTTTAATACCATCCAATATTTTGTTTTTGGTCAGAACTGACGTGAAGTCCGTTACAATCGTAGAAGCACCAGTATTTGAGGAGATCCTAAATATATCCTTTATATCGGATGGTTCAACATACGTGTTAAAAGATTTACAAGTATTTTGAATTAACTCACATAATCCCAGTTGTGTCTCTTGCCTTATTTGTTGTGGTATATTGCGAAATTCTAAAACTGTGAACTTCGTCCTTTTTTGCAATTCATCCAATCGGCATTCCAAGTTGGATATAAGATTAATGTGTTCTTTTCGCTCACGTTCCATATCTTGGAGTTTGTCTTTCATATCCTCGTATTGTAATGACACGAATTTGAGTGATTTTTCAAGCTCGTCACTAATAGACTTTATGCTGGAGTTTTGCTGCTTCGATTCCGCAATATCGGTGCATAGTTTATTAAGGACAAGATCTTGATCTTTTTTCCAGTTAGACAGCATCTGTAATAGCTCTTCCTTAAGGGATGTATCATCAAACGTGACTTCATCATTTTTTCGTGGACGCTTGGATCTTCTGGTCGAACCATGTAAAGGATGATCAGGCTCCAACTTCGAAATATCACCTTCAGATGACACTTGGAGTGCAGTCCCACTTAATCGAGGAGCACTTAGGTTCGGAGGTGTTCTCTGGGTAGACATAATAAGTTTAGTTGGTAGTTTAAGTGGTTAAACTTGCCTTTTGTTCACACAAATAGCAAACCGGTTTGTACTCGCAACGAAGTATTGTAATTTATTATAGAAAAAATCGTGCACACGTCTTATCGGTTACGTGGTCCGCGTGAAAAAAAGACTTATTGCATATAATAATCAAGTAAATATAAACTTATAGCACGTAAATCGCTGTGTGAGCAATTTTGGCTCGTACATGCCTCTTCTTCATTATTAGACCTCCTAGATGACATCAATCCTTGTGTGCTAAACGACGGCTCTCCTACCCGTAGAGTGTCTCCATCTCAGAATATTAATTTAAGTCATCATCATCATAGCCCATATATGTCCCACTGTTGGGCTCGGGCCTCCTCCGTAATGGGAGGGAAATTAACTTACCAACCACGCAAGTCAGACGTGTTGGTATAGGGTTTTGTTTCAAGTTTTCCTTCTCTCGCATAGATGTTATATGCGTTTTATATCCCTTAGTCGTTTCGTACGATCACCCACGGGTAAGATAGAGGGTGGTTAACTGTTCGACGGGCGATGGTGGTTCCGGGAGCATTTTCGCCGAATTGCTCCCCGGTTGGTCGGCGCGGCGTCCGCCCTTTCGCGGCTCATGCCGAACGTGGGCGGACCCAGCTTCGAGGGCCGACGGCTGTATGCGGGGGTGATCCGTTCTATGGCCATGTACGGCGCACCCGTGTGGGCGAGGGCTCTGAACGCCCAGCTCAGGGCTGTTCTGTGGAGACCCCAGAGAGTCATGGCGGTCAGAGCCATTCGCGGGTACCGCACGGTATCGACCGAGGCGGCATGCCTACTGGCCGGGACACCCCCGTGGGACCTAGAGGCGGAGATGCTCTCCGACCTCTACCGGCGGGTGACCTCACTGCGCAACGAAGGTGGCTCCCCATCGCTGAGCGAGATAGCCACCTGGCGCGAGGACGCCCGCCGAGACGTCATCGCCCGTTGGGCTACGCGGCTGGAGAGGCCTAGACACGGTGTCGTCACCGTCGAGGCTCTCCGGCCCGTATTGATGGAGTGGATGGAGCGGCGGCACGGAGTCCTCTCCTTTCGACTGGTGCAGGTGTTATCGGGGCACGGATGCTTCGGCTTTTACCTGCACACGGTCGCGTGTAGGGAGTGGACTTCGTTCTGCCACCATTGCAGCAGTGACGAGGACACGGCGCAACACACGCTGGAGGCGTGTCCGGGCTTTGACCGGCAGCGCCGTGACCTCGTCGCTGTTATCGGTGCCGACCTGACGCTGCCGGCTGTCGCGAGAGCGATGGTCGACAGCATCAGGAACTGGGACGCGGTCGCCGCCTTCTGCGAGGCTGTCATCTCGCAGAAGGAGGCGGCGGAACGAGTCCGGGAGGAATCCCGCGACCCGGGCCGCCGTCAGCGGCCGGGGCGGCACAGGCGCGAATACCTGCGCCTGATGCCGCCCTAACCGAGGCCTCGGGTGATCGGACCGGGGAATTGTCCGGTCACCCGACGTGAGGCCACCGCGTGAGGGCGACGCCCCGACGGCGAAATCTGTCGGGGCGTCGACGAGAGGAACCCGCGAGGGTAAACCGCCGGGCGGGCCACCGAAGTTAAAATCGAGTACCGGTGGTCCGCTCGCACGGCGAAGAGAGAAGGTTTTACGGTGGGTCTATGGGGTCACGCGCCGCCTTTCCGTCACCCCGGACCGATTCAGCGGGGCGAGACGCACCCATAGCCCACCAATAAAAAAAAAAAAAAAAAAAAAGGGTGGTTAACTGTATTCTTACTCCGTCACCCAACGGAAAAATTACTTAGGTATACTTAAATTACTTTTAAGAATTTAGTTATTAACACATATACATATCATCACACCATATCCCTTGCAGGGTAGGCAGAGAGAACAGAGTGCCAGAGAACTATATCTTTGCATACTTCACTCGCTTCCTCAACATTCATAATTCTCTTCATACACGCTCGCCGGTTTCGGAGACTCTTGACTCCACTTTCCTTCAGTACATGACCGATTTGGTCTAGGGAGGTTAGGCTCGGTCTCTCCCGGTACCTACATCCTTCCAGTTTTGCATTGTATATCTTCTTAACCAGACGTTCGTTCGGCATTCTTTCCACATGTCCGAACCATCGGAGCATTCCCTTTCGCATCTTTACATATTATTTTATCTTTATCTTTGGGTGATTGTAAGAGACGATTAAGGGATGTAAAACGCATATAACATCTATACAAGAGAAGGAACACTCGAAACAAAACCCTATACGGCCTATACCACCACGTCTGATCAGCGTGATTTATGTCAATTCCCCTCTTATTGTGGAATAGGCTCGAGCCTAACAGTGGGACATATATTAGTTAAAATAATGATAACGAGGGATATTTAAAACTAAAACAAAAATCCAATATGTATTGGTTCACATCGCAAGTATGGTAATCATTTTTCGCACATTACACATTTTTTTATAAAACTACGGGGCCGTTCATATATTACGTAAGAGATTTTGAACAATAATTTGGCCTCCTCCCCCCTACCGTAAGACATCATAAGATTGCAACTACTCCCCTCTGCCCCTTGATAAGATTTTTTGTAAGAAAAGGCCCTGTTGATAAAATATAACTCCGTTCATATTCTGAAAATATATTTTATTACAATCTTCTTACTAAAAGTAGGTATCATTAACTCAATGCAATAACATTAATCTTATTAGTACATCACAGTTTTGACCACAATTAGTAATTTTCAATTTAATAACTTACGTAATGTCAGGTGCACTAGCCCCTCCCTGGCTATAGTAAGAAGTTATAATTATATTCAGTCAACATCCCTATAAAAACGCCTTACATAATTTATAAATAGCCCCTAATCTTAATTAATTTAAAGTTTTTACAGTACTTTTTAAGATAAACGGTTTATATAGAATATAGATAAATATGGTTAGGAATTCATTCATATTATCAAGGCGAGCCCTAACGCTATCCTTCAAACTGAGCACTTTTGTGGTACACTTTACTGAAAAACTATTACGTCTATAGATTTGGGCTTTAACATAGTAACTTAACATCATATCTAGATGTGTTATCTGACAAAATATATATATAATTTTATAACTATTAAAAACATACATTGGATCTATTCAATACTAAAGAGTTAACATCTCTACAATAGAACTAAACTCAATACTCTAATACATCACGTCACAGAATTAATACAAGAACTAACCAATGTTTGATAAATAATAAAATATCTGAAAATGATTGGTCGTATAAATTATTTACCGAAGGCCATATCAGTAACCCTATATGTGTGCTGCGTGGTAGCGGCTACGAATACTACCAACCCTTACTTGGCTCGTGGATGTCGTAGAAGACCACGAAGAGCCTTATAACGACCTGGGCCAACTACATCTGATGCCTTTTGGTCAACAATTATATTCCCAAGGAGGGTTGACGTCAGGCGGCGGGTCATAAAACTATTGCCAATGACTTTGACAATATGTACTAAGAAAGAGAAGTGCATATTGTATCGACCCCAAGTAATTGGGGTAAGAGTAGGAGAATGATGATATTAATAATCCAAAATAAAAATAATAATAAAAAAAGACTGGCAAGAAAATTATAACCCGTTAGAAAAATTAAGCGAGCCCTCACAGAGCTCAGATTTCTGCTAGTGTATTTGGATACAACTAAATAGAGGGCATATTATCCCAGGTTTGATCAGTCTATATATCCCATTATATCCCTCATAGGATGAATATGAGGCTATTCGGACCATCCCGATAAGTCTTAATCATCAGCAAACAGTACAAAATAAAAACACATTAAAGTCAACAAAAGTCTCTGATCCGTATTAGAGGTACAGTGGTCCAGATCTTAGAACCTGGATGTGGTAAAAAATATAAACGACTTTTGGGCTCGAGCCTCCTCCATAATGGTTGGGAAATTGACCTACTATACCACGTTGGTCAGACGTGTTGGTATAGTTTTATTTATTTATTTACAAGGATGACTAAAATAGCAACATAAAGCTATTTACGAGTCTCATATAATAATTGTTTAAATATTTTAAAACGAAAGCCCTTCTATACAAAAAAGAAATAGCACTTTATAAAAAAGAATAGCACTTATATACAAGAATAGAATGAGATATATTGACAATTTAACAACATGAGAAACAGGTTACGGTTACAATATATGTATGACTTTTATTAACTATTTACATATTATATTGTCAACAGGAGAATGCTCAGTGCTGTACGGCTGCCGTGCAGCACCGAGCATATACTACGCCGTACTACGGCATAGTATTTATGCACGGCTGGTTTTCAGCAAAATAGCCCTTCTATATAAAAAGATATAGCCCTTCTATACAAAAAAGAAATAGCACTTCTATACAAAAAAGAAATAGCCGTTCTGTACAAAACAAAAATTAATTCCTTAGTCATCTTTTACGACACCCAAGAATTAAGAGTCATCAAAGGCCTTAAAGCTTAAACCTAAATAAACCATGCCCTATATTGCTGCATATAGTACCTCCTTTCTATCTGCTGCTGTTATTTCTATGTGTACGGCTATGAGCATTCAACCCGCTCTTTACTGTAAAACGTTTATCACATATGTTACACTTAAAAGGTCTCTCACCGGTGTGTATACGTCTGTGACCAATCAAATCACTGTTTAATGTAAAACATTTATCACATATATCGCACTTAAATGGTTTCTCACCGGTGTGTCTACGTAAATGTTTTGTCAAATTACCGTTTAATGTAAAACATTTATCACATACCTTACATTTGTGCGGCTTCGCACCGGTATGTATTAATTTATGCGAATCCAAAGTGCGTCTAATCTTGAAACATTTCCCGCACACATTGCATTTATACAATTTCTCGTCGGAGTGTATGCGAACATGATTTTTAAGAACTTCCCTATTGGTGAAACTTCTCTCACATACGTCGCAGATATAAATCTTCTCAACAGTATGGGTACGAGTATGACTCATTAAACATTTTTTATGGGCATAACACCTATTGCATATATTACACTTGAATGGTTTATCGAGAATACCTACACGACCCCCAGTTTTACTCCCACATTCCTCTTCTTTATACGCTTTCATGTGTACACGTTTATGCTGCACTAAACTACCGCTCTGTTTAAAACTTTTATCACACATATTACATCGATATGGTTTCTCACCAGTATGTATACGTATATGTTCCATTAAATGTCCCTTTTTACCAAAACATTTCTCACATATCTTACACATATATGGTTTGTCAACTGTATGTATCTTACTAGAGTTATTAACAATATTTTTCTCTGCATTTTCTATGTTAGGTCTTTCGTAAGGAATATTTTGTTCAAGGCTCTCCTCTGTTTCACTGTTGCTTGATGTGGTACTGTGAGTGATTGTCCCCAAGGTAGATATTTTAACTTCCTCTTTGACAGCTGAGACATCTGCATTATAGAGACAAGTATGTAGTAAAAGCGGGTAGAAATAAAAAAAACATATTAATAGTATATTCCGTTGTTCTTTGGTAGTGATATAGAGATACTATCAACTCTTATATTGCTCGTGAGCGTCTAAAAATTGACTTGGGCCAACTCCATCCAATGCCATCTGGTCAAATATTTCTAAGCGGGATTGATATCACTGACGGTTGGTCATGAAATTATCGCCAAAATTGCACATTTCTTTTATTGCTTTTGGTGGCAAACGATCTTCTGCTCAGTGTGGTACTACCCCGGACGGACCGGCCCGCGGCTGTAGACAAAGAACTGTCAACAGCGTGGTCCTACCACTACTAAGTTGTGTTAAATGGCGTTTAAGTTGAAATACTGAACTACCATGCCAGTGCTATGTTCAAGTTCTACACAAAAAAATAGTGCGTGGAGTCCCTCCGCGCGGTAGAATTGAAACTTCGTAATATGGAACTGCAAATAGGAAGGGGTAGAAATTGATTTTTAATGAACTCATATTGTTTCTTTAAGATAAACTTTATTAACATTGCATACAATTCACAATTGATCGCTTCATTTAATTATCATTTTCTAGAAGACCCAGCAGTCGTTTGTGGATTAACAGAAGACCCAGCATTCGTTTGTGGATTAATAGAAGGACCAGCAGTCGCTTGTGGAGTAATAGAAGGACCAGCAATTGTTTGTGGATTTATAGCAGGACCAGCAGTCGTTTGTGGATTAATAGAAGGACCAGGAGTCGTTTGTGGAGTAATAGAAGGACCAGCTGTCGTTTGTGGATTAATAGAAGGACCAGCAGTCGTTTGTGGAGTAATAGGACCAGCAGTTATTTGTGGATTAATAGAAGGACCAGCAGTCGTTTGTGGATTAATAGAAGGACCAGCAGTCGTTTGTGGATTAATGAAGGACCAGCAGTTGTTTATTGGTCTACTATAGTTTATTAATGAGTGCTAGTAAATTCCCCCGTCGATATTGATGGAATTACAGGTCGCGAATCAATGAGTATATTGTTACGTTTGGCTTTTTTTCGTGCTCGGTACTCTCTCTGGTATTACGCAGCAGATTTCCTTTTCTTCGTTGTTTCTGATCCTGTGACGTTAATTGTAGACTCTTTCTCTTCCTCCGCTCGCTTGCGTGCTCTGTAATCGCGGTATTATTAAGCATTTTTCCCTCATGGACCTCTTGAGCCTCTATGGTGGTAGTGCTTGTAGTTGCCTTATTGTCTCGCCCTGGAAAATGTTTGTGAATGCGTCATAATGTAATTTCAAAAGAGAAAACCTAACAATCAATTGATATTCACTAGAGACGTACCTTAAATCAGTCGCATTGTCCGTGGGATTGTTTTCACTCATTATTTCCAAAAAAAAACCACTAAATTTTGAAAATAAAAAATACATTCCTATTAAATTATGTGTTACAAATCAAATTAAAACTAAAAAAGTAAATGAAATAATGAATATTATTAAATTAAAATAGAACAACAAGTACGTATTTCAGCTAATTTAACACGACGCTCACAATGTTTACTTCGCTGCATAGCAAGAATACCACGCACTCTCTCTCCTACTTTCTACCTTTGTGTATCTTTCTTTATCTCTCCCTCTTGCGTTGTAATATTGGACGCAACTTGTTGCTAACGCTCGCGCTGGCTTGTAACAGGTATACTACACGCATTCGTTCGAGTGCCGTTGCGTTAAACGTTTAACGCAACCTTGTTGGAAGTCACATTTGAAGTTTCACTTCAAAAATTCTTTATACAATTAACAAATTGTTATTCTGAGTAGGGATATAATTTATTTCAGTTAATTATTTGTTTATAAAGTCCCAATCCGCAATGATCTTTTATTATAATAAAAGCTATTCATAATATATACGATATAAGGGGACGTCCATTAATCATGTGATCTTTTTCTAAGCATTTTTTAACCCCCCTCCCCAAGGTTTAAGACTATGGAAACATCACGTGAATTTTAGTACCTACCAAGAAGTAGCCCAACAGCTCATTATATTCTCGATTTTTTGCTTTTTTATACTTCGCGAAAAGGTCTTTATATAGATCACCTACTTTAAACTTCATTCGTTGTCTGGCAAGGGCAAGTCAAAGACACACTACACGCCGTTTTTCAGTTCAGAAATCGCAGCGTTTGGCGAAAAAAAAAAATACACGTGATATCTTACAACACCTCCCCTCCTCGTTGTGATTATTCGTAATTTTTGTGAAACTCATAATTTCCCTTACAGCTGATCCGGACATCGTAACGGACCTACCGAAGCGTAGGTGCTCTTTGGAATAGCAGTCCACGTGGACTTCGTAGCTGTGATTGGCTAACGTAATTACGTTAGCCAATCATTATCATGCGGAATGCCGTATGATTTCTTTTGTGTAAAATGTAAACATTATAACCAGGTTGTTACAAAATATTAACTTTAATTTATTTTATTTTGTTATTTTTTTTATTAATATCACTATTGAACAATTAAATATGTTAGATATGTTTCTTTGGTCAGATACTTTTATGGCATTTCTTTTGTAAAACGATATAAATGTCACCGTGTTTAAGGTCCCCGTGACCGCAAGGATGTATTTCTTATATGTATGTAGAATAAAACAAATTTCTGTCAGCGACTCCAAACTCAACAGTAAAATTAATGTGATGAGAAGTAAATGAACACTTACCTGTGACGCTGTCCACATCATCTCTATTTAACACAATCTTAACAGGTTTTAGAAGTTTATCTTCTATAGACTTCATACAAGTGATTCTTGGACTTGTTTGTGAACTATTTCTATTAACTTCATCGACATCTCTAAGAAGCTGTTCATCTTCTAATTCTGTAGGTTGTATTCTTTCTTCTTTTATTGCTCTCTCTTCTATATTCAATTCTATATAATTAGTGGTTGAGTCTTCTTCTGCTACTTCACTATTAATGCTGTGATATGTAGCATCATAGTCCTCTGTATCATCACGCTCAATTTTCACAATACTCTCTAGTCCTGTATATGTAATATTCTTTGTATAGTCTACGATATTCTCTTCTGCTACTTCACAATAAATGCTATGATATGTAGCGTTATTGTCCTCTGTATCATCGCGCTCAATTTTCACAATTTTCTCTAGTGCTGTATTTTTAATATTCTCTGTATGGTCTATTATATTGTCTTGTGCATCTGAAATTAAAACTATATAGTTCATAGTTGATATATCCTTTTGTTTCATATACATTGCTTTGCTTTCGAAAAATATTACTGTGTCTATTGAGGATTATTCTAATTAAAGAGAATGAATGAGTAGCTTTTAGTCCATAAATAATAAAAAAATTATATCAACTATAATTGCACGCCTCAAGCATTGAGGTGATGCTCTACTCTCGATATATGAAAATCAAGAACTTTTCAAAACTAAAATGACTGTATTTTTCTCACACCACATTTATAGGATAATATTATCATACATATGTCAAGAAAGAACATTATTTTAAACGTATTTGATATTTTTAAAGCAATTATTTTGTTTAAAGTAAGAAAATAGTTGATTAAAAAATAGTCGAGGGCGTCCGGATCTGGCACTCTCACGACCGTAAAAACTAATATATCAAGTTTTTTTTTAAAGCTTCATAATCGCAACGCGTTGATTCCTTTCGAAAATGGATTGGTAATTCTTTGTCGTTTAATTACAATTAATAAAAAAACTAAACTGCTTGGTCTTTAGTGTATGTATACCTTATGAAAATTGGGTTTGTTTACAATGCTTGCAAGCTATGTTTTGCGCTACGTCGAGAATGGAGCAAAAGTTCAAATAAGTATATTTTTTTTTCATTTATGGCATTGACTTATAAATAATTAAAAAATAAACAAATTTTATTTAAACAAATGAGATTATGAGGCGTGCACTTTTTGAATCTCCAAACTTTTTTTTATAATACGACGAACGAGTCTTTTAATATTTTGTAATGGATGATCGGAAGGAAAGCCTGTCAGAAGCAGCTATGATTAACAAATCAGTAATTTTCTACTGGAAGTCTATTGGATTTCAACAAGAACCTCAAAGAGATAAACCGTTAAGCATTTTTGTGAAGATGTGCATGCTAGGTTTTGAAGCTATCCATCACATGGAAGTGTCTTATATTCTACCCTATTGATCTTTTCATATGATGATGGTTGAAGGAAGCAATGTATTGGTGATACTATTCTTAAGAGGTAATCTCATAGGTTACTACATGGGTAATTGAATCCAAAAAACTCCTAAATGACATACAAGAAATTATAAAAAAGTGTGTGTGTACGTTATGTACACGCGTTACAAGTTATACTTATTTGGTGTAACAAGATAAAAATCTTTTCAAAAATTTTATCTTTCGCCTTATTCTACGTTTGTAGAAAAAAACGACACTAACAATAGAAAAAAGGTATTTAATACATTGAAAGTTTTATTATAACGCATTATCTAGTTAAATAAAGTTTATTTAAATATCACAAAATATCGTGAATACAGTTGTCAGTTCTCATGCAAACATACGTAGATGTCATTACTTTTACTTTGTTGGTAACTTTTTTGAAAAAACTAAAATGTTGACTATAGCTAACTTCAGGGTGTCGGTTTTACGTGACGGTGTGGGCGCGCATCGTAAAAATTACTCTCATCACTTCCCTAACGGGCCAAAAGAAGTATGCCTTCAAAAATTATTGAAATATTTATTTTATTCACTGGGTCTATTAGGAAAATCCTTACTCATTACTAATATTATAAATGCGAAAGTAACTCTGTCTGTCTGTCGCTCTTTCACGCCAAAACTACTGAACCGATCTAAATAAAATATGGTACACAGATAGTCTAGAGCCTGATAAAGGACATAGGCTACTTTTTAATGCAAAAAAGGGTTGTAAAGGGGGATGAAAAGTTGTAAGGAAGTATCGTCATTTTTAAAGCCAGAAGCTTGAAACTTATTCCTAGGCTATTGATTAGATATAAATAAATATCACATTTACAACATGTTAAAATTTTACCCTTAAGGGGTAAAATAAAATAGGGGATGAAAAACTTTAGGAAAGTAACATTTTGATGCGGGCAGAAGCTAGTAGACAATAAAATGCCCGCTACATGGCCAAGAAGTACGGCAGTAATGAAAGACTAAAACTTTGATTCTGTGTTTAATACATACATACATATCATCACGCCATATGCCTTGCAGGGTAGGCAGACAGAACAGAGTGCCAGAGAACTCTATCTCTGCATACTTCAATCGCTTCCTCAACATTCATAATTCTCTTCATACACGCTCGCCGGTTTCGGAGACTCTTGACTCCACCTTCCTTCAGTACCTGACCGATCTGGTCTAGGTAGGTTAGTCTCGGTCTCCCTCGGTACCTACATCCTTCCACTTTCGCATTGTATATCTTCTTAACCAGACGTTCGATTGGCATTCTTTCCACATGTCCGAACCATCGGAGCATTCCCTTTCGCATCTTTACACCAATACTCTCTTTCATACCTACTCGCTCTCTTACGTCGTCGTTACGAATGTAATGTGTTTAATAGAAATTAAGGAAAATTCGAATAATCGTTTAAAACTATAAGTTTTAAACTTTGAATGCTGCGAAGTCTCAATATACATCATCATCATCATCACAGCCCATAAATGTCCCACTGTTGGGCTCAGGCCTCCTCCATAATGGGAGGGAATTGACCTACTATACCGCGCTGGTCAGACGTGTTGGTATAGGGTTTTGTTTTGAGGTTTCCTACTCTCGCATAGATGTTATATGCGTTTCATATCACTTAGTCGTCTCGTACGATCACCCACGGGTAAGCTATGGGGTGGTGAATTGTATTCTTACTCTGTCACCACACGGAAAGTTCAAAAATTCGAATAATCGTTAAAAACTTTTAAGTATTCAATTTTGAATGTTCCTTAGAAAACCCAATATACATACGGAGGGTAAAATAAAATTTATTAAAATTATTTTAAATAAAAATATTTAATTAATTAAATTTAATTGAAATTGAGTGACCAAGTAAAATAATAAATACATACATACATATCATCACGCCATATCCCTTGCAGGGTAGGCAGAGAGAACAGAGTGCCAGAGAACTCTATCTCTGCATACTTCACTCGCTTCCTCAACATTCATAATTCTCTTCATACACGCTCGCCGGTTTCGGAGACTCTTGACTCCACCTTCCTTCAGTACATGACCGACCTGGTCTAGGTAGGTTAGTCTCGGTCTCCCTCGGTACCTACATCCTTCCACTTTCGCATTGTATATCTTCTTAACCAGGCGTTCGTTCGGCATTCTTTCCACATGTCCGAACCATAACATAAGTAAAATAATTCAATGTTTTAAATTATTACGGAGATAAGAGAACAAAAAAAGGAAAAATCAAACCCTATACCAACACGTCTGACCAGCGCGGTATAGTAGGTTAATTTCCCTCTCATTATGGAGGAGGCCCGAGCCCAACAGTGGGACATATATGGGCTGTGATGAAGAGAATTATATTTACCTTTAGGCTGAGGCGATGGTTCAAACATCATTCGCGAATTCGAAGTTGATGGAGTATGCAAAACTTCATTCACAGATGATTTAATTCCTTGTGCGAGTTGTTTTTTCCTCAACCGATACATCCGAGACCTTTGTGCGGGTGTTAAGGCCAGCTTAGCCAAAAAAACCTATTTTTTTCAATACATTTTATTTATAGTACAAAACATGTTGAGTAATCATTTTTTTTACATATGAAAGCACATATATGAAATTAATTGAAAAATTTTTTTTTTTTTTTTTTAAAATGACGGTCCTGAAAATGGCTGCTGAAACTCATCAGATTAGTAGAAGGATGACATCATTTCTTGGAAAAGAATTATCTGAAAGCAGAAAACAAAATGGTTTCATGTTCTGTATCGAATTGGCTATGGCCTCAAGCAGAATGAAACATTTTCAATTAAAAAAACAAAATGGCGGACTTTTAAATTTTTTTTACCCTTTTTTTTTCACTTTTAATTGTTTATAACTTTTTTAAATAGTAATGAATATTTCTGGTTCTGCTTGAGGCCATAGCCAATTCGATACAGAACATGAAACCGTTGTTTTTTGCTTTCAGATAATTCATTTCCAAGAAATGATGTCATCCATCTACGACTCAGATGAGTTTCAGCAGCCATTTTCAGGACCGCCACTTTGAAACAAAAAAAAATAGTTTTCTAGTAATTTCATATATTTGCTTTCATATGTAAAAAAATTGATTACTCAACATGTTTTGTACTATAAATAAAATGTATTGAAAAAATTACGTTTTTTGGAGTAAGCTGGCCTTAATGATAGTTTTTTTTATTTTTTGAGAGCATCTTTTTTTAGGGGGGCATACTCCGGAGCGTGCTCGTTCGCGGCCCCTGCCAGTCTAATTAGACTGCTAATCCGGCTCGATATGCGTACCGCAATGCGGGTTAGGGCGTCACCCGGAGGCAACGCGTAACGACCCGCCCCCGTCGGTACGAACTTCGGCAGTTGCGGCAATGGGGGCCGCCACCCATCACGCCTTGCCCAGTCAGGCGAGTCGAGGAGAGCAGAGTGCCGGGTGGGCACGTGGAATGTAAGAGGTTGTGTGGAAGGTAAGTTGCACGAGCTGATATCCGTCATGGCGGACAAACAGCTAGACGTGCTCTGTGTAACAGAGACCAAGCGAAGGGGCCGCGACGCCTGCGATTTTCCTGGTGGCGGGATGGCTCTGTGGGCTGGTGTACCACAGAGCGATCGAGCCAGCATGGGGGTTGGAGTGCTGTTGTCCTCTCGCTTGGCCTCAGGTGTGAAGGATTACGGAATGTATGATCCCAGACTTCTTTGGGTCCGTATAAAACTAGGTGTCACCAAGGTATTCATGGTTGTAGCATATGCTCCCGTAGGATCCTCGGTGGCATCAGACATAGAGAAGTTTTGGGACAATGTTAGGGAAGTTCTGGATATGGCAGAAAACAGTGAACGCGTGATTGTATGCGGAGATTTGAACGGATGGGTGGGGACCAAGCGTCCCGACTATGAGGACGTACTTGGTCCATTTGGTGATAAGAGAGTGAACGACGCAGGTAGGCTCATAGCGGATGTATGCATGGAGAGAAACCTTATTGTGTCAAACACATTTTTCCAACATAAGGACATCCATATGTATACATGGAGAAGGAATGAACAGAAAAGTATAATAGATTTAATTTTGGTAGACAGTCGCCTCCGAAGCAAAATATTGGACGCAAGAGCCTTCAGGGGCCCCACAGTCGATACGGACCACTATCTCGTTATTGCGAGATTTAGTGGTCTGTTCAGAAAGTGGAGGCACTGGCGAGAGCGTGTCCACTTCGGAGGGCTTGAAAGAATAAAGGTTGAAAGGTTGCAAGAAGAGTGTGTAAGAGAAAAGTATGCAGAAGGTGTCCGAGAACGGCTGACGATGGCAAGCCAGCCGCAATCGGACATTGAAGAATGCTGGAGAGTATTGAAAGAGAGTATGGTAGATACAGCGAAAGAAGTATGTGGAAGTACAAAGAAGCATAGAAAAACAAATGGTGATGCATGGTGGGATGCGGAAGTGGCAGCTTCCGTAGAGCAAAAGAAGAAAGCGTGGCTGGACTATGTCTCTTCTTTGAATCTGAATGACAGTATGACTGAACAGAAGAAAGAAATATATCGGCAATGTAAGAATGACACCAAGGCCTTAGTGAAAGAGAAACGTGATAGAGCAAGTATGAGTGCAGAAGATAGGCTGACTAAAAACTTCGAGGGTAACACCAAACTCTTTTGGAGGAGGTGAAGAAGTCTCGGGGTGGTTGGTCAGCCTTCAGAATGAATAAAATAAGGTCTAAAGGTAGAGTAGACATTCTTACACAAACACAAGACGTGTTAAGCCGATGGAGTGAATATTTTGGCGATATGTATGCGGATGCTACGGTTGGCGCCGGTGTCGCATGTGGTCTAGTAGATCAACATTCGGCGACGGCGTCCACCGATGGCATCAGTATGGATGAAGTTGAATGGGCGATAAGAAGTTTGAAAAATGGTAAGGCAGCGGGCATTGATATGGTGTCTGCCGAGATGATCAAGCTTGGTGGCTCCTGTGTCTGGGAGGCGTTCCTGTTGCTCCTTAATTTATGTTGGAGCTCGGGAATAGTTTCCCGGGACTGGAATAGCGCAGTCATTGTGCCTTTGTTTAAAAACAAGGGTTCACGCTATGACTGCGCAAATTACAGAGCCATAAGCTTGACCAGTTTGGCAGCAAAAGTGTATGGTAAAATTATTGAAAGGAGAATGAGGATGGTGTCCGATGGTTTACTGTGTGAGACACAAGGAGGTTTCAGGAGTGGAAGGGGATGCATGGATCAAGTGTTTTCTCAGCGCAACATTGTGGAGAAGCATCTGACTCTAGGTCAGAGGGTTTTCTGCAGTTTTGTGGATCTGGAGAGAGCATTTGACACGGTTGTACGAAAGGAACTTTGGGACATTTTACCGGAGTATGGTATTAACGGTAAACTGCTACAGGCTGTGCAGTCCAGTTACACGGGCTGTAGAGCCTGTGTGCGGCTGGATGATGGAATGTCGCCTTGGTGTGACGTCGATATCGGCGTTAAGCAGGAGTGCGTTCTGTCAGCCAGGCTGTTTATCATATATCTGGATAAATGTCTCCAAAGGTTGAACGATATGAATGTGGGAGTCCAGATGGGCGACTCAGTGGTCACTGCTCTGCTTTATGCAGATGATGCAGTCCTGCCGGCACAGTCAGCGACTGACCTGCAGACCCTAGTCGACACAATGACAGAAGATTGTAAGAAAAGGGGTCTACGCGTGAATGTGAGCAAAACCAAAATAATGGTCTTTGAAAGAGATGCAGCCAGAACAGATGTAAGACGTGATATCATACTATACACCCCCTCCACCTTGTGATATTTCGTGATTTTTTTCAAAATAATGTTTCGTCGTTTGAAGTCTTTATCAAGCAGAATACTGACAATCCTATATGAATGACAAACATCAAGCAAGCCTTTGACAAACTTTACCATACACATATATGAGATAGAATTAAATAGATTCTACAATTTTACCTATTTTGAAATCCTACACTTTAAACAAAATATTCTATGTTAAAGAAGCTGTAGAGACTACCTACTTCTATACTGTAGGATCTACAATATTAATGGAGTTCTCCAGGGATTAATATTTGGACCTATTCTACGCATAATGTACATAGCCGCCTTGTAATCTTCATTTGGCACTACTACTGCAAACTTTATTGATGACATAGCAGAACACACCAGTGCCAAGGATCCTAAGTAAGCTTTACGAATACTTCAAACTGTATTTATCAAAATCCTTATTAATTCCTTACTAATATTAGAAATGCGAAAGAAACTCTGTCTGTAGGTCGCTCTTTCACGCAAAACTACTGAGCCGATCTAAATTAAATTTGGTACACAGATAGTCTAGAACCTGATACAGGACATAGGCTACTTCTTAATGAAAAAAAAAGGTTGTAAAGGGGGATGGAAAGTTGTAAGGAAGTATCGTTATTTTTAAAGCCAGAAACTTGAAAGTTATTTTTAGGCTATTGAGTAGATATAAATATGATATTAAAAAATTGAAAAAAATGTAGACTTTTTTTTTTTTTGGGGTGGGTTATGGTCGGCGCTCTTCTCGCACCACTCCGTCCGGGGCGACAGAGGGGCGTACGCACGCATACCCTTAACCCACCCATGAACCTCGCCTACGTCGCTGAACCGGCCACTGGAGCAGCGTGAACTTGTCGTCAGTGGCTGGCCCGACGGAATACCCCCTGAGAGGTACCCTCCCCTTGAGCGACGTAAGGGGCGGACGTCGGTCCCTCCTCGCGCGGTCAGCCTCTCGGCGGGTGACGGACTAATTCCCCGGTCCAGTCACCCGCGGCCTCGGCTAGGGCGGCATCAGGCGCAGGTAATCGCGCCTACGCCGCCCCAGTCGCCGGCGGCGGTTCGCGTCGTCGAGGAGACGCTCCTCGCGCACGCGCTCCGCCGCCTCCTTCCGCGAGACTACTGCCTCGCAGAAGGCTGCGACCGCGTCCCAGTTCCTTCCGCTGAGCATCGCCCTGGCGATGGTCGGCACCGATGATTGCGACGAGTTCACGGCACTGCTCTGCCCAAGCGGCACACGCCTCGAGCGTATGCTGCACTGTATCCTCGTCGCAATCGCAGTGGTAGCAGGACGGTGTACACTCCCTCCTGACGACCTTGTACAGGTATTTGGCGAAGCATCCATGCCCCGTCAAAACCTGCACCAGTCGGAAGGAGAGCATCCCGTGCCGCCGTTCCAACCACTGCATCAGCACCGGCCGGAAGCCCTTCACAGTCCGCACACCGAACCGAGGCCTCTCCAGCCGGACTGCCCAACGAGCAATTACGTCTCGGCGGGCGTCGACACGCCAGGCGGTGAGCTCCCTCAGTGAGACCACACCGCCCCCCACTCGCACCTCCGATACAAATCGACGAGCATTTCCGCCTCCAGGTCCCACGGGGTAGTCCCGGCCAACAGGCACGCTGCCTCCGTCGCCACCGTGCAATACCCGCGTACGGCCCTGACCGCCATGGCCCTCTGTGGTCGCCACAGAAGAGCCCTGAGTCGGACGGTCAGGGATCCCGCCCACACCGGTAAGCCGTACAGGGCCATCGACCGGACGACCCCCGAGTGCAGCTTTCGGCACAAAGAGCTCGGTCCGCCCACGTTCGGCATAAGCCACGAAAAGGCGGACGCCGCGCCGACGAGCCGCGGAGCGAGCCTGCGGAAATGCTCCCGAAACCACCAATGCCCGTCGAGCACCAGGCCCAAATACCTCATATGGGCCCGGATGCTGATGTCAACCGAATTGACGGTGATCGAAACGCCGATGGGAGGACTCATGCGGGGCCCATGGAACAAGAGGGCCTCCGTCTTGTCCAGGGCCACCCTCAACCCCAGCGCCTCGATCCGCCTGACGATCTCTTCGGTGCCGAGAGTTGCCAGGCTCGCCGCCTCCTCCAGCGTCCCACCGCGGGCTGTGACGAGCGTGTCTTTGGCGTAACAGATTACGCCCAGCCCAGGTGGGAGGCTCCCTCTCAACGCCCATTCGTAGCCGATGTTCCACAGGGTGGGTCCGAGGACCGACCCCTGTGGGACACCGCACGTCATGTGCGTTCGCGCAACGTCCCCTACTCGGTTGGTGTAGAGGACACTGCGCCCCTCCAGATAGTCTGCCACTAGCCGCCTCAGGTAAACTGGCACTCCGTGGTATCGAAGCGCCTCCCTGATGCAGCTAAATTGCAGACTATTGAATGCGTTGGCAATGTCCAGGGACACCACCAACAGCACTCCTCCGCCGGCGACGGCCTCAGTCGCCACGGCCCTCAGGCGCAGCAGAGCCGCGATCGTCAAACGACCCCTCCTGAAGCCAAACTGGGCGTCCGACAGATCGGGCCCCGTGCCAACGAGGTGCCGCTCGATGCGGGCAGCCAGCACCCTCTCCAATAGCTTGCCCACATCGTCGAGCAGCAGGTTAGGCCTGTAGGCCGAGGCCGACTCGGGAGACCGTCCCGGCTTCGGCAGGAGCACCAGCCTCCCCTCCTTCCGGCACCCAGGGAACCGCCCTGAGGCGGGGTCCCAGGTGATCGAGGACCAGGGCCAGTACGCGGTTGGGAATACCGTTGGGCCCGGGAGCGGTGGATTTCCCGCGCATGCGCGCCACCGCCACCTCCATCTCGGTTTCCGTGATGGGCGAAACACTGTCATCGTCGGCCTCCCGGTCAGTGTCTGGCGAAGTTATAACCGGGGGCGTGTGCTCCGCCCGTCGCGGGAACATGTCCTCGACGACCCTGGTGAGGAGGCCGGGCTGGAGGGTCTCGGTTTGGGCGCGCGCGGAGCTTACTCAGCGCCGCGCGATAGGGGCGACCCCAGGGGTCACTCACTCAATAAAAATAGGGGATGAAAAACTAGGAAATTAACCTTCTACGCGGGCGAAGCCGCGGGGAGAAGCTAGTACTTAATATGTTAACGTTCCAATACTAGGCTAAAACCACCTCGACTGTGAGAGAGAATATGACCTACTATACAATGCTGATCAGACAAATTCCTTCTCCTTCACGGATGTCATCTGCTTGTATCACTTGTCATTTTTTACGATGACTCTTGGGAAGGCTAGGGGTGATGAGAGTTCCTATACAATCACAACAAAGATCGTTATTAGTTATGCATACATATCATCACGCCATATCCCTTGCAGGGTAGGCAGAGATAACAGAGTGCCAGAGAACTCTATCCTTGCATACTTCACTCGCTTCCTCAACATTCATAATTCTCTTCATACACGCTCACCGGTTTCGGAGACTCTTGACTCCACCTTCCTTCAGTACGTGATCAATCTAGTCTAGGTAGGTTAGTCTCGGTCTCCCCCGGTACCTACATCCTTCCACTATCGCATTGTATATCTTCTTAACCAGACGTTCGTTCGGCATTCTTTCCAAATGTCCGAACCATCGGAGCATTCCCTTTCGCATTTTTACACCATTACTTTCTTTCATACCTACTCGCACCTATTAGTTATGGGTTTGGAAAATAAAAGTATTTGGACTGACTTAAAGTTTTAAGTGGAATCACTCTTTCCAACACCTCCTCTTTAACCTCTTCTAATTAAATTTGTTGCGGGTCCCAAGACAATTAAGATCATATCCCGAGACTGCCTGAGGGTCAAACCTCGGTGTCATTTATGGAGACCATTGTGGATCCTGGCTTACAGGCGTTACAATGGTGGGAATGTGGAATTAGTACCAACAAAAAAAAATACTCGGAGTTTAAATATTTGTTATTCATCATATTATTTATCCTTGCCCCCTATTAGTTCATAGGCTTCCCTTAGAGAGATAATCCCATAATTATCATGTTTGATATGCGAGTGGGCGAACACAGTTGATATTCTAATTTTCTCAGGAGACTTCTGCTGACCGAAGACAAAAACTGGGTACCGGTGGCCCGCTCGCACGGCAAAGAGAGGTATTTGCAGGCTGGGTCTATGTGGTTGCCGCTTCTTCCGTCACCCCGGACCGATTTGGCGGAGCGCGACCACGTCCATAGCCCACCGCAAAAAAGAAAAATAAAAGAAAATGCTGCTGCCATATTGTTTTTTACCGTCCATAAATCTATCAATGAACACGTAGACGTCCACTGTTTGATATAAGCGTCTTCAGGAGAATGCAAATCAGAACGGCCTTACGTCACCTGCACCCATTCGCTTCCCTTTACTTTTATGATATCGCCAGTCCGGCTAGTAGAACTTAACCCATTATCATCAGGGAAGATTATGAAAGAAAATTAAAACTTGCACCAATCCATCTGGGTGGCCATAGTAGGTCCAAGACTTAAATTTTAGAAGCACTTTACAGTAGTGGTAGGACCACGCAGTTGACAGTTCTCTGTCTACAGCCGCGAGCCGGTCCGTCCGGGGTAGTACCACACTGAGCAGAAGATCGACGTCTGAGTAATGGCAATGTGTTATTGCGCTTCGTTCGGTGAACAAGAGAGCCGCAAGCCCAACTGGGTGGGTTTGGGGATTTTATTGGTAGGCATAAGCTATACCCTTGGTATTGCAAAGAGCCACGGGCGGCAATGACACTTACCATCAGGTGTACTGCTTGCTTGTTTGTAGATTAGTATTATATACAGGGTGGAAGGGGACCGCTCCCGAAAACAAAGACAGGTAACCCTACTAGTCTTAGTTGTAATGATAGGCTAGAAAAAAAAATCGATTCAGATGAAATAAAAATTTTTTTTTCACCACGTGAGGTCGTTGAACTCTTGAACATATGATCGTGAGTTTTGAATAGATTGCGTCTTTTCTCATCGAGAGAGAATGAGAGCAAAGTTGCGTATTTTTATGAAATTATCGTTACATGGCACTGTTCTAATACGAAGGAATGTGCAAAAATTAAAATTTGTTGTGAAAAAAAAAAATTATATGAATCGTTTTTTTTTTCTAGCCTATCATTACAAGTAGGACTACTAGGGTCACCTATCTTTGTTTTCGGCAGCGGTCCACTTCCACTCTGTATATTGGTTGTAAAGGCATATTGAAATTAATTACCTTCTGCGACTTCCTCCTTTATTTGTACATCACATATTATTTCCTTGGTGTCATCATGTTCACCAATCACTTTATCATCATCAGGCTCCATCAAAGTCAAAGGTATACTCAATTGTATTCTTGGATGAACTATTTTTAATGAGTTGGTGTTTTCCAATAATTTTGGTTTTAGCTAGAAAAACAATTATTTTTTACAATGAATGCTATAATATCAATAATCGAGGAGAGCAGAGTGCCGGGTGGGCACGTGGAATGTAAGAGGTTGTGTGGAAGGTAAGTTGCACGAGCTGATATCCGTCATGGCGGACAAACAGCTAGACGTGCTATGTGTAACAGAGACCAAGCGAAGGGACAGCGACGCCTGCGATCTTCCTGGTGGCGGGATGGCTCTGTGGTCTGGTGTACCACAGAGCGATCGAGCCAGCATGGGGGTAGGAGTACTGCTGTCCTCTCGCTTGGCCTCAGGTGTGAAGGATTACGGAATGTATGATCCCAGACTTCTTTGGTTCCGTATAAAACTTGGTGTCACCAAGGTATTCATGGTTGTAGCATATGCTCCCGTAGGATCCTCGGTGGCATCAGACCTAGAGAAGTTTTGGGATAATGTTAGGGAAGTTCTGGATATGGCAGAAACCAGTGAACGCGTGATTGTATGCGGAGATTTGAACGGATGGGTGGGGACCAAGCGTCCTGACTATGAGGACGTACTTGGTCCATTTGGTGATAAGAGAGTGAACGACGCAGGTAGGCTCATAGCGGATGTATGCATGGAGAGAAACCTTATTGTGTCAAACACATTTTTCCAACATAAGGACATCCATATGTATACATGGAGAAGGAATGAACAGAAAAGTATAATAGATTTAATTTTGGTAGGCAGTCGCCTCCGAAGCAAAATATTGGACGCAAGAGCCTACAGGGGCCCCACAGTCGATACGGACCACTATCTCGTTATTGCGAGATTTAGTGGTCTGTTCAGAAAGTGGAGGCACTGGCGAGAGCGTGTCCACTTCGGAGGGTTTGAAAGAATAAAGGTTGAAAGGTTGCAAGAAGAGTGTGTAAGAGAAAAGTATGCAGAGGGTGTCCGAGAACGGCTGACGATGGCAAGCCAGCCGCAATCGGACATTAAAAGAATGCTGGAGAGTATTGAAAGAGAGTATGTTAGACCCAGCGAAAGAAGTATGTGGAAGTTCAAAGAAGCATAGAAACACAAATGGTGATGCATGGTGGGATGCGGAAGTGGCAGCTTCCGTAGAGCAAAAGAAAAAGCGTGGCTGGACTATGTCTCTTCTTTGAATCTGAATGACAGTATGACTGAACAGAAGAAAGAAATATATCGGCAACGTAAGAATGACACCAAGGCCTTAGTGAAAGAGAAACGTGAAAGAAACGTGATAGAGCAAGTATGAGTGCAGAAGATAGGCTGACTAAAAACTTCGAGGGTAACACCACTCTTTTGGAGGGAGGTGAAGAAGTCTCGGGGTGGTTGGTCAGCCTTCAGAATGAATAAAATAAGGTCTAAAGGTGGAGACATTCTTACACAAACACAAGACGTGTTAAGCCGGTGGAGTGAATATATGTATGCGGATGCTACGGTTGGCGCCAGTGTCGCATGTGGTCTAGTAGATCAACATTCGGCGATGGCGTCCTCCGATGGCATCAGTATGGATGAAGTTGAATGGGCGATAAGAAGTTTGAGAAATGGTAAGGCAGCGGGCATTGATATGGTGTCTGTCGAGATGATCAAGCTTGGTGGCTCCTGTGTCCGGGAGGCGTTCCTGTTGCTCCTCAATTTATGTTGGAGCTCGGGAATGGTTCCCGGGGACTGGAATAGCGCAGTCATCGTACCTTTGTTTAAAAACAAGGGTTCACGTTATGACTGCGCAAATTACAGAGCCATAAGCTTGACCAGTTTGGCAGCAAAAGTGTATGGTAAAATTATGGAAAGGAGAATGTGGATGGTGTCCGATGGTTTACTGTGTGAGACACAAGGAGGTTTCAGGAGTGGAAGGGGATGCATGGATCAAGTGTTCTCTCTGCGCAACATTGTGGAGAAGCATCTGGCCCTAGGTCAGAGAGTTTTCTGCAGTTTTATGGATCTGGAGAGAGCATTTGACACGGTTGTACGAAAGGAACTTTGGGACATTTTACCGGAGTATGGTATTAACGGTAAACTGCTGCAGGCTGTGCAATCCAGTTACATGGGCTGTAGAGCCTGTGTGCGGCTGGATGATGGAATGTCGCCTTGGTTTGACGTCAATATCGGCGTTAAGCAGGGCTGCGTTCTATCAGCCAGGCTATTTATCATATATCTGGATAAATGTCTCCAAAGGTTGAAGGATATGAATGTGGGAGTCCAGATGGGTGACTCAGTGGTCTCTGCTCTGCTTTATGCAGATGATGCAGTCCTGCTGGCACAGTCAGCGACTGACCTGCAGACCCTAGTCGACACAATGACAGAAGATTGTAAGAAAAGGGGTCTACGCGTGAATGTGAGCAAAACTAAAATAATGGTCTTTGAAAGAGATGAAACCAGAACAGATGTAAGAGTAACAATAGGTATGATGTACTAGAGCAAGTGGATGAATTTGTATATCTTGGATGTGGATTTAGCCGAGATGGACGGTACACCACTGATATAGAGCGAAGAGTGAATGCGGGAAATAGAGTGAACGGAGCGTTGGGGCAACTTCTCAGCAGCCACCACCTCAGCCAGAAGGCACGTGTAGCAATACATAACGCAGTGCTTGTCCCAACATTACTGTATGGAAGCGAGAGTTGGATATGCAGAAAAGAGTATGAAAGTAAAATTAATGCGGTCGAAATGCGATCTGTTTGGGAAATCTGTGGAGTTAGGCTGACCGACCGCATTCGTAACGACGACGTAAGAGAGCGAGTAGGTATGAAAGAGAGTATTGGTGTAAAGATGCGAAAGGGAATGCTCCGATGGTTCGGACATGTGGAAAGAATGCCGAACGAACGTCTGGTTAAGAAGATATACAATGCGAAAGTGGAAGGATGTAAGTACCGAGGGAGACCGAGACTAACCTACCTAGACCAGATCGGTCAGGTACTGAAGGAAGGTGGAGTCAAGAGTCTCCGAAACCGGCGAGCGTGTATGAAGAGAATTATGAATGTTGAGGAAGCGAGTGAAGTATGCAGAGATAGAGTTCTCTGGCACTCTGTTCTCTCTGCCTACCCTGCAAGGGATATGGCGTGATGATATGTATGTATGCTATCATTAGCAGCGTTTAACAAATAATTGAAGGACTGTCCGGTAAGTGTTTATGGCGAACACATGTGTTTTCGTTTTGTCGACAATTTATTGGACTTTAAATAAGAATTGAGTGATATTATTGGTAGCCTATAACTGTTTGTGTTTATTGTTGTAATTGTTATATTGTGTGTTTAAAGGTTGAGGGGTAAGTTTTATTTATATTTAATATACGTGAGTAATGTGGGACGACCATGTAGGTTGACGGTCGACCCCCTGGCCGCCCTCCAGATCCCAATTTATTGGGGAATAATAACAATCAACAAGCTTGTAGTGATGCTACATTTTTGCCAGTGTTAACAGCACCTTTATCGAATTTTGAGACACATGAGGCGGCTGTTAATCGTAAGCACGGTATAGATGTTGTCAATGATGTGAGTTCACCTGTCCCTAAACAACAACAGCATCTCGCCCCCGAACGTTACAGTCGAATTCGTTATTCGATAAAGGATGTGGCTCCATTTTTAGTCTATGTATCGCGAATTGAGCAAGATCCAACTTCGGGAACTACCCTCAATTCTATAAAATTCGGTCAATTGCTGCTTAAACTTAATATAAAAAATATTCTTCAAGATGGTATTAAGAAAGTTGGTCGAAAGAGAATTTCGGTTGAATTTAAGTCTCCTGAGGATGCCAACTCCTTCTTAGCTAATACTGAACTAGACAGTAAGGGTTATATAACTACTATTCCGTCTTTTAATATTTCTAGGATGGGTATAGTCAGAGGAGTACCAAGTGACTGGTCAGATGAGGAGGTATTACAAAATATAAAAACCCCGATTGGTTGTGGCCCTATCTTGAAAATTAGGAGAATAAACCATAAGAGTAGTAATGATGGGATTCCAGAATGGAAGCCTACTTCCTCTGTAACCCTTACTTTTGATGGTCAAGTCCTACCAAAACGTGTTTATTGCTGCTTTAATTCCCTGCCTGTAGATCTCTACTACTATCCAACGATACAATGTTTTAGATGCTGCAAATATGGTCACACAAAAAATCAATGCCGTTCGAAGCCCCGTTGCTACCGCTGTGGTGGAGAACATATAGGAAATGATTGCTCTGCAGAGGATTTGACTTGCTTTTATTGTTCAGGTTCTCATTGTGCCAATGACAAACAATGTCCTGAATTTCAAAGACAAAAAGATATAAAAATTGTTATGGCTGAAAATAATATATCTTATACAGAAGCATCTCGAACATTACCGGCAGTAGCTAAATCATTTGCTGAAGTCGCTGCATCGACTCCTCCCACCTTCCATCACAGCATATCCAATGCACTACCACAAAATTCTTACCCACGATTTTCCCCTACTGTCTCCTACCGGAAGACAGTATTCTCTAAACCCAAAACTCATGCCCCTCTTACACCTGGCTACAACCAAAAAGCTTAATGAGAGATGACTAAGATTTTTACTTTCTCCCCTTCTACTAATGGTTGTGCTCTGAATGACAACGTTTCCACCCCTGATACATCTTCTAATAAAATAGAGTCAATAATTTTATTATTAACCTCTCTTCTCAATCAAATCAATATAGCCGACCACGTTGCCCATAACATAGTTAAACTGATTAAGACTCACTTTAATAACATTCCAGTTTCTACAGTGGAATGCCAGGAGTATTCTACCCAAAAAGCATGACATCATTTATTTAATCAATATGTATAAACCATTAATATTTGCCATATCTGAGACGTGGCTTTTACCACATCTCAATTTTAGAATTCCATAGTATAGTACATACCGCGATGATCGCAATGATGGTTATGGCGGAGCTGCTATACTGGTGAAGAATAACTATCCTTGCACCCTGCTTACCTTACCTTCTCATGGAGATCGGATAAGTGCCATTGGTGTTAATATCCTTGGCATTAATTTTATCTCTATTTATATTCCCTCCCCTGACTATACATGTATACAATTTCTTAGAAATTTATGTAATCTTTTCAACCCAATTATATTACTAGGCGATTTTAACTGCCACCATTTTTTATGGGGGTCTGACTATTCCAACACAGATGGTGAAGAGCTTGTTCAGTTAATTGATGAAGTGGGTCTATGCGTTATGAATGATGGGTCGCCTACTAGACTTCCTAGACCAAGTCAACGCAAGAGTTGTCTAGACCTAACTTTATGTACATCAAGTTTAGCCTCATTGATGGATTGGAGACGTCTTGATTTGACTTATGGCAGTGATCATTATCCTATTTGTTCTACCTTGGTGAATAGATTACTCCCTACTCCTAATAATCACAAAAAGCCTCTTTTAAAGTACCGGACCTCTGATGCCAGATGGGATTTGGAAACAAACAGGAATTGGAAAATAAAGTCCAATCAATACCACCAATTTCCCACAGTAATTTGGATGCTTGTGTATCGCAGTTCTCTGAAGCAATTTCAGTAGCTGCGGATGCAAGTATTCCTTTAAAGAATGCGGCTTCAGGGAAACTACCATCTCCTTCTTGGTGGGATAATGAATGTACAAATGCCATTAGATTACGAAAACAAAGTGAATTAAAATATATAGCAAATATGACCATGAGTAATTTGCGAGAATTCGGCCAGATTCTTGCTAGATCTAAGCGGTTTCTTAAGAAAAAGAAATATGAGGGTTGGAAGAAGTTTTGTTATTCGTTTTCTCCTTCATCTCCATCATCACTAGTATGGCAAAACCTAAAAAGATACAGACTTGGTTACTTATCCCAAAACTCGTTCAACCTACCTCAAAACATAGCCCTTCAACTAATTAACAAATTGGCCCCTCCTTTTGTACCACTTCTTGAAGAATTTCCTTTTTTGCCAAATAATACTATTTCTGATGATGAACCTTTAGATCAATTATTTTCCTCTAATGAACTGGATGTTGTACTTAAATATGTTCAGGACTCAACTCCTGGACTGGATGGTTTTCCCTACTCCTTTTACAAATTCACTGGTCAATACAGTCGCCAGTTTTTATTAAATTTAATCAATTCTTGTTTTAATCTGGGATATATTCCTGACGATTGGAAATCCCAATTAATTATTCCTGTATTAAAAGCTGGCAAATCACCGGATAATCCTGACCACTATCGTCCTTTTGCCTTATCCCCAGTTATAGGCAAAATTCTTGAACATTTAATAAAAAATAGATTAGAATGGTTCGTAGAGAGTAAGAGTATAATAGCTGAATCGCAGTTTGGATTCCGGAAAGGGTACAGCACTATGGATAGCATTGCCACTTTTATAACAGATACGCGTATCGCCTTTAGCAAAAATGTTGTTTTAGTATTAAAATTATCGTGAGTTTGACACATATTAAACAGTTGTATTGCCGGCAACACTCACGCGTTAGAGTCGATTATGTCGACCCGGGTTTCGAGCATGTCCGATGCTTATCATCAGGGCGAGTGCGCAGCTGAGTCTGTGAGCCCCCGACGGGCACTGCGGCTAGCGTAACGTGCAGCACGCCGCGACACAGCTTCGGGCGGCGGGAGGGTACTGCTCGCTTCTTGAGCGTTTTCAGCGGAATCGTCCGATGAGTCCCGATCGTTGCCGAGGGCTTTTAATGGTCTCACAGCAAACTCACTCCGCGTGCCATCACCCTGACATACCACGCTGACCACGTCGCTCTCCATCCCAGACAAAACCTTGTGTGTCGAGGTAGTATTGAGTGCCGGTATCCATGCTGAAGGGAGCGTCCACCCACAGTCTCTATTAAACGTACGATGTCGGTTGATTTCTATAGCTTCACGTATTTTGCGAGGTATAAAATACTTTTCTGTGGCTGTTGACCCCCCTCTTCCTCTCCGTAGACAGTATCTTGCTGATAGATTTATTTACAAGATCTATTTCCTTAAAAATCATATTTTACTACCCAAGCTCTGTCAATTAGATGGTCTATGTAGACAAGAATATTGGATACATAAGGATCCTCCTTTGATTTTAAATTCATATAGAAAAATTCATGTGATAGAAGAGAGAATATCTATTCATCAATGTACCAAATATCCCCTGTATGACTCACCGTACGAAATATTAAAATTTATCCCAGATTACAACTCTTCTATTCAGGTGGATAAGGAATGCAATAATGATAATGCTCAGTTTTCACTTATAGTTGAGAATGAGTGGAGAGAATATCATATGTTTTTCTCAGATGCTTCTAAGCTCACTTTAAACGGTAAATACTGGTATTACATATATACATACATATCATCACGCCATATCCCTTGCAGGGTAGGCAGAGAGAACAGAGTGCCAGAGAACTCTATCTCTGCATACTTCACTCGGTTCCTCAACATTCATAATTCTCTTCATACACGCTCGCCGGTTTCGGAGACTCTTGACTGGTTTTATTATTTTTTTTACTTTACTCTGAATACTGGTATTGCCATCTATTATTCAAATTCCCAAATTATCCTTCAGTTTCAATGCCCTCCAGAGACATCCGTCTTTACTGGGGAGTGTATAGGTATTTTAGGAGCATGTTTATATATAATTTCCCATAACGCTATCAGGAAAGCTATTATTTTCTCAGACTCCAAAGCGCCCTAGAGGCAATTGTCAAAAATCCTTTCAAAGATAAGCTCAGAAGTCCTATCATATCTGAAATAAGGTCTTGTTTGTATAATTGCTCTCAGAGAAAAATTGAGATCGTATTGTCTTGGATTCCTGGGCACTCTGGCATCAGAGGAAATTAACTTGCTGATGAAATGGCCAAGGACGCGATAAATAATAGTGTTGCTGATCGTAAGCACTTTTCTATACAACTTTATGATTTGCTCCACGCCTCAAAAACAGACTTACTCGCATCATGGCAGACTTTATGGACAGAAACTAGTAAAACTAAGGGAGGTTTTTATGCCTCTATCCAAGGAACTATTCCTATTAAACCATGGTTTTTTAAATATAAAAAAGTTTCAAAATTAATTACATCAATAATGTGCAGAATATGTCTCGGCCATTGCTGCACACCAGTTTTTTTGCATAAGATCAGAACACGTGATAGCTCACTGTGTGAATGCGGCCTGGATGAGTGTACCACACCTTCCTTAACTGCCACCACATTTTCCTTAACTGTCCCAGGAACAGTGCCTACTCCCTAGATAATATTATAACTAAATTAAAAATTCAGAGACCAGTTAACGTACGGCATCTCTTGTCATTATTCCCCAACCGCCATATCATCAATGCTTTTATTAAATTTATAGATACTAATAAAATAAAACTATAATAAGCTAAACATTTAGTCTATCAGTATATTAATGTATATATATTTGTGTGTATGTATCTGTCTGTGTATGAATGTTATGTATATGTATATATTTATGTGTTCTTTCAGGCTCTTTTAATGTTGTCACAATCTTAATAAATTTACGTGTTCAGCCATACATGACGCTGGCAGAAATTGCTGGAAAAATCAGCAGATTGCTAAAAAGAAAAAAAAAAATTGAAGTTTTAATTCTAATGCAGGACAATTTTATGTGTAATTTACAAATGATTTTCTGATAGGAGGGAAATTAACCTACTATACCACGCTGGTCAGACGTGTTGGTATAGGGTTTTGTTTCGAGCTTTCCTTCTCTTGCATGGATGTTATATGTATTTTGTATCCCTTAGTAGTCTCGTATTATCACCCACGGGTAAGATAGGGGTGGTGAATTGTATTCTTACTCCGTCACCACATGGAAAAGAATCATCTTTCATCTCTTGATATTTACTCCTCTTATATCTGTATTCATTTAAGAACAAACAAAGAGGTTTTGATGAGAATGTAAAAGCATGTTTCAAAATATATCAAATAATTTTGATGGCAATTTATGTAATTTGATGCAGAGGAAGCACTAGAGTGTAGTGAATATGATATAACAGTGCTTTATATATGTTTACGTTTGCCACCAAAATTAGCATAAGATACCATTTAGGTGATAATTTGATTTATTGTTGAACAATGAGTATGAGTGTAACAAAATGATAATTTATAAACACAGACTTGGCTTAAAAGGCTTAGTAACTGTGCTATATTTCTTAAAAAAACAAATAGACTGCGCAGATGGTGTATTGGTACGAGATGGTGTATAATAAGATCCATTCCTACACAGGACATTATTTTGTGCGATCCACAAACTGTTCCAGGTCTGGGGGGTAATTTGTCTGCATTAATTATATATCAGTGGTAGGACCACGGCCCGGTCCATTCGGGGTAATACCACACTCTCGCAAAAGATCAACGTCTGAGTAATGGTAATCTGCTATTCAGCTTTGTTCGGTGAGCGAGAGAGCCGGATGTCCAACTGGGGTCAGAGGTTTATATTGGTAGGCAGCGGCTTAGCTATACCCTGGGTACTGCAAAGGTCCATTGGCGGCAGTGATACTTACCATCAGGTGTGCTGTCTGGTCGTTTGCCACCATAAGCAATAAAAAAAATATATTTGTAAAATTAAAAGAATGTATCCATATCCTTACATATTCATTCAATATACTTAGTACAGGCTGGTGTCTTTTGATAAAAAAAAAAGCAAGGAAATAAAAAAAATGTAACCTGATTATTATTATCCAACATTTGAGAGAGCAATTCCTCGCTTCTGAGACAGCTTGTCTGCAGACGGTAACAGTTCCTAAGCCTTGCACAGCATATATAGCATATGTTTAATGGTCTATTATGTTTTTGGAACTGAAAGTAGAAAAATATAATATCACTGTTTAATTATTTGTGAAATAACGGTATTAGCCCTCATGGTGACGGATACTGATGTGTTCAGAACATAAGGAAAGTAGAAAAATCTGATTCAACATTCTCCTACTCTTAACCCAATTACTTGGGGTTGATACAATATGTACTCTTCTTTTATAGTACATATTGTAAAAGTTATTGGCAATAGTTTTATAATCGGTCGCATGCCAGATGTCAACCCTCCTTGGGAATGTAATTGTTGACCAAACAGCATCAGATGTAGTTCGCCCAGGTCGTTATAAGGCTCTTATGACATCTCAAAGGTTTACATGTTATTCACTAATTTGTAATGTTTAGTAGAAAATGTTAATAGTAATTTTCTTAGGCTAGGGCCGCACCTGCGTGTATCGTCCCGAAGTAATATGTGGCGAAGCTTCGTACGTTTTGTACACTAGAATGTTATCGCGATGATACTGTGGTCATATTAGCGACTTCGGTATTTTACATGAAGAATCTTGCAATAATTAAAGATGGCCAAAATCATTTTCATGCAATTAACTATGGATGACGAATTTCTTTACTTATATAGCTATATTATGGTAATAATTACATAATGACTTCTATTTCACACCTGAATGAATTCTAACACCATTTCATCGCTCCACTCCATATTTATTGATTAACTGGAGATCCTCGAACGGGTCTAAACACATCGAAAATTTCCGCCGAAATGAAAAACGCTAGTCTGACCACGCTGGCGCGCTAAAACCCTTTGACTTATCGCCCACAAAGCGATAACGCACACGAACCCCGAATGTTCGCGACGATAGCCGATAATGACCGGTCACATCTGCGTGTATCGTCATTCGTCTCATTGCACGAAGCTTCGTGGCGATGCACGCAGGTGCGGCCCATTTACATCGGCCCATTACAGTCTCTTAATAGTATTTTTCTTGCAAATTATATCACAATACTGCATGTTTTACATTGATATTGATATACCTAATAAATAAAATATTGTTTAGTTGCCTATATCATAATTGTCTCTCCATACGGTGAAGAATATAATCTGTCTCTTGGCCTTAGTTTCTCGTGAGCGTTATAAACTATTGGTTACTTTCAGGAGAATGTCTAACAGTACTTCCTTGAAACAGCATAAAATTATCGCTTTTGAATCAGTCTGCCGGGTAATTACAACGTTATCCCTTAAAGGGAGCTACATATAATAAACAGAAATCAATTTACTTACGGGCTGTGCAGTCAATTTCTCATAAAGTTGTTCAAGATTTGTATGAAGTATGGAGTTCATATTAGTATCTTTTATTAGACATATTCTACATATTGTTAGCATATCCATATTTGTTTTGTGTCTAATTTCAATTAGTGATTATAAATAAAATTGATAATATAAAGTCTATTAATTAAAAGTGATTTTTAATCTTCTTCTTCTTCTTGATGAATGGCTTCTGTTAGCGATTAACCGCAACTTCGCCAATGTCCCGTAAGACTCGTTCGTAGGCCGTCAAACGAAGGAGATTGTACGGTACGAAATAGTATGTAAAGGGCCGGTGAGTATGACTCTAAGATTACATGAGAAATACGGTGACAAGTAGTATACTGAAACAAAAAAACAATTCTAACTAATCTGAAATATACACATACCTAAAATGAATTCTAACTACTTAACTAATTTACATATCTACAATTTAATTTTATTAATTTTAATAAATTTACAGAGAGTATAAATAAACGGAGTAAATGCAAGAGTAAGAAGAAATTTAAAAGAAGTAGGACGGGAAATTTCCGGTGGTAAAATATCATATAAAGAATACTGCAATTTAGAACAACTGAAAAAAATATGGTTCACATTTCCTTGACCCAGTCCACATTCACAAATGGAGTTATCCCTAATTCTAAGTTTGGCCAGAAAGACAGGGGTGCAGGCGTGATTCAGTCGTAAACGGCAGATTGTCGATGTAATAGTCTTATCCACTTTTGGAAACTTCATAAACCAGGGTTTATGTGGAATATCAGGTTGTATATCGCCATAGAATTTACCCTTTACGTTCTTAGAAATTAACCAATCCTTGGACCACTCTTGTAACAAAACCGATTTTAAAGAGGCACAAATATCATGAGAATAAATTTGGTAGTGTTCCAAAGAACCTATATCTATAGCAGATTTAGCACAAGAATCAGCTGTTTCATTGCCTGGAATACCTTTGTGCCCAGGAACCCAGGCTAGAACAATATTAATCCCAAGTCCTTTACACTGAAATAATGCCTCTCTTATTCTTAGCGAAATTGAAAATCTAGATTTTGATCGAAACGGGTTAGACAAGATGGACTGAAGGCAACTTTTTGAATCAGAAAATATAATGGAGTTATTTAAATGATGAGATTTCACAAATAGAATTGCCTCTAGAATGGCTATGGACTCTGCAGTAAATATAGATGTGGCGGATGGGCATTTATAGCTTAGTATAACCCCAGTGAAAGGTATCCATACTGCTACACCCACATTACCTAACGATTTGGAAGCATCAGTATATAAAGTGAACCAGTCCTTGTACTCCAAATGAAGTTTAGTTTTGAAAATTTGGTTGGCGTCAATTGTACTTTTGTCAATACCAAAGTTGAGAATTATTTTCGGATGGTAAACTAATACATTATAATCTGTACAATATAGAGGCAATAAATGTGTTTGAAAAACTGGATTAGGTAAACGTGTAAATAAAATATAACTGTAAACAATACAAGGAAGTTCATCAACTGATTGATGACTATGAAAATCATATAATTCAGCCAATTGTATTAACTTAGGAAAAAGAGGGTGATTAGAATTTTGAATAATTTTAAAGAGATATCTATTACAAAGGTATTGTCTGCGTTTTGAGAGTGGAGGGTCACCACACTCCACTTGCATTGCATTGATTGGGGATGACCTCATTGCTCCAAGAATAATACGTAAACATTTTGATTGTATTTTATCCATTTTCTTGAATGCCAATTTGTTACATGGATATAAAAGAAAGCTTCCATAGTCCATGTGGCTACGAATGATTGCATTATACAATAATTTTTGTGTGGAAGGATGTGCACCCCACCAGACACCAGATAAACAGCGTAGAATATTTAAATTTTTCTCACACTTTTGAGTAACATAATCGCAGTGAGCAACACCAGATAATCTACAGTCTAACCATACTCCTAAAAATTTAACTTTGTGTACTTGAGGTATTACATCCCTGTTAATGTTAATTGTCACAGGTGGAATAATCCTTTTTTTGGTAAAAATAACAACATTACTTTTGGGCGCAGAAATGGATAAGCCATGTTGAATAAGCCACTGTGACAGATAATGAAGAGCAGAATTTAAGCGACTTTTGGCTTCTTCCAAAGATTTAACAGAGACATAGAGAACAATGTCATCAGCATATTGTAGAATTTGACAAAAAGAATGAACTGCAGCTTCCAAATCACTGGTGTACAAGCTGTACAACAAAGGACTTAGGACTGACCCTTGTGGCAAGCCCCTCCATACTAACCTAGGTGGTAAAAAGGAATTCTGGTGTTTAATTGTGATGGATCTTTCCATAAATAAATTACATATAAAACGAACTAATTTTTCAGGTATGTTATGATGCATGAGCTTATTTTTAAGAACTGGAAGTAGTACATTATCGTATGCTGATGTAATGTCCAAAAAAACAGCAACTAAATATTCTTTTTTAAAAAAGGAGAGACGTATATCAGTAGTTAATATACTAAGATTATCAATAGTGCTCATACCTTTTCTGAAACCAAATTGGGATTTTGCTAGCAAATTACCATTTTCTAAAAGCCATTCAAGGCGATGTTTAATCATGTGCTCTGTGATTTTACTCAGAACAGAAGACAGAGCTATAGGTCTATAGCTAGTAGGGTCTGAGGCTGGCTTACCAGGTTTTCGGATAGGCATAATTATTTGATTTTTCCAAGGCTGTGGAATAATGCCATGCTCAAAAAATTTATTAACTAATTTCAGATAGAATTCCTTAGTTTGTAATGAGGCCTTTTTCAAAAAGGAATAAGGAATTCCATCTCCACCTGGAGAGGAATCTATTAAACCTTCAAGGGCCAGACTAAGTTCGGAAAATGAAAAGTATGAGTCAAATATACTGGAATTTGGAAGAGGACTAGGAGGAGAAGGTAAAGAATCTATATTTGGGACAAAAGTAGGAGACATTTTGTTTGAAAAAGCCTCAATCCATGATAAACAATTATTATCGGTAACAATATTATCATTCAATGCACCTCTAAATCTTTTTATTTGCTCCCAGACCATAGAAGATGGAGTCCTAGGAGACATCTGTTCACAGAAATTAACCCAACCTAGCCTTTTTTTCCTTTTCAATAGTCTGGTTGCTTTTGCAGCATTTCTTTTATATGATAAATAATTTTCAATGGACATATTGGCCTTATATCTTTTTTCTGAAACTTTTCGTACCTTCACCGCATTGGAACATTCAGCATCCCACCAAGGAGTAGAAATTTTGAATTTATTAGGTTTTTTTAAAGGGAAATGTTCATTAGCACTTGAGATAATATGATGGATAAATTTAGAATAGAATTGAGAAATATTATTAATCTCAGGAAAAGAAAGACTAGATAGCTTATTGTCAAGGGAGGAAGCATATGCTCCCCAATCTACATTATTTAATCTGTATTTAAAAGAAGGACAAAAATTTAAAGCTGGAGTAACTCTGTTGGGCATAGAAATTACAATTGGGTAGTGATCGCTGCCATATGTATGTTCCAAAACACTCCAAGACAAAAGAGACCGGAGGGATGGGGAACATATGGAAAGGTCCACTACACTCCTAGGGTTTTGGTGAGGTAAGACTCTCCGTGTAGGGCAACCATTATTCATGACACACAAATCTGCCTGGTCAAAAATTTCCAAAAGGGCAAGGCCAAAAGGATCATCGTGGCCCGAACCCCATGAGGAGTGGTGAGCATTAAAGTCACCCATTATAATGACAGGTGAGGGAACCGATGAGATTACATACAAAATGTCTGACACTAATGAAGAGTGAGGATGAGAGATGTAAAACGATAGAAATGAGATGTTAAGCATATTTACAGCAACTACATTAATGTTAGGTGATACAGGAGGAAGAGATAAAAGAGAGAAGGGTAAAGAACGCCTTACTAGTAAAGCGCTTCCAGCATATCCATCAGCCCTGTCATCCCGAATACAGGAGTAGCCCGAAACCCTAAAATGGGAACCAGGCACCAACCATGTCTCCGAGATGGCAATAACCGATGGCTGGAATTTGTTAATCAGGTGGAGAAGTTCATGCTTCTTATGATGAAGGCTTTTTATGTTCCATTGTAGTAGAGATACTAGGTCCATATTTATTTGATGAAGTAAAAATTTGAGAAAGTTTATTGGCAACGTGGGGCGGTATACAAGAGTTGGATTTTGAAATCAAGTTAATAATAGTTGTTAAAAGAATTTCCAGGAGGTTGTCATCCTGAAGAGGTGAAGAATTGGAAGAATTATCTAAGAGTAATGCACAACCATTTGGTAAGGAAGAAGACTGGCCAGCAATAAGAGCTTGATGGGCAGCCTTATCATATGATTTGCCGAGTGGGACATGAGGACGTGGAGTTGAGTAAACTGTTTTCACACACACACATACACATATATCATCACGCCATATCCCTTGCAGGGTAGGCAGAGAGAACAGAGTGCCAGAGAACTCTATCTCTGCATACTTCACTCGCTTCCTCAACATTCATAATTCTCTTCATACACGCTCGCCGGTTTCGGAGACTCTTGACTCCACCTTCCTTCAGTACATGACCGATCTGGTCTAGGTAGGTTAGTCTCGGTCTCCCTCGGTACCTACATCCTTCCACTTTCGCATTGTATATCTTCTTAACCAGACGTTCGTTCGGCATTCTTTCCACATGTCCGAACCATCGGAGCATTCCCTTTCGCATCTTTGCACCAATACTCTCTTTCATACCTACTCGCTCTCTTACGTCGTCGTTACGAATGCGGTCGGTCAGCCTAACTCCACAGATTTTCCGCAGAGATCGCATTTCGACCGCATTAATTTTACTATCATACTCTTTTCTGCATACCCAACTCTCGCTTCCATACAGTAATGTTGGGACAAGCACTGCGTTATGTATTGCTACACGTGCCTTCTGGCTGAGGTGGTGGCTGCCGAGAAGTTGCCCCAACGCTCCGTTCACTCTATTTCCCGCATTCACTCTTCGCTCTATATCAGTGGTGTACCTTCCATCTCGACTAAATCCACATCCAAGATATACAAATTCATCCACTTGCTCTAGTACATCATTACCTATTGTTACTCTTACATCTGTTCTGGTTTTATCTCTTTCAAAGACCATTATTTTGGTTTTGCTCACATTCACGCGTAGACCCGTAGACCCGTAAACTGTTTTCCTGTATGAAATATGAGAATTTGTTGGTTGGGTGGTATTGGTTGAAGTATGTGTTTGAGAAAGATGATTGTTTGACCCTTGTGCAACTTCTGCATAAGGCTTAACTGTTTTGGGTGACTGTTTTGATGCTTCATGGTAAGATATATTTTTTTGTGACATGAGTATCTTAATAGACCTCTGCCTACCCTGCTCAGGACAACTCCTACTGTTAGCAAAGTGCTGACCGGAACAATGCAAGCAAGAAGCTTCAGACTCAGACACACTGCAACCATCTCCAGCATGAGGCTGAGCACAACGATAGCACCTTGGTTTTGATCTACATTGATTTTTTACATGGCCAAATCTACAACAGCTGTAACACTGTATTGTTGGAAACTGGTATAACTCAAGGGGAAGGGAAGTGTGATAACAGAAAATTTTTTTGGGTAGAATTTGGCCTTGGAAAGTTAAAACTATAGTCTGTGTTGGTATCCATGACACCTTACCATCAGTTAAAGTCTTACGATTGAGCCTGCGAGCCTTGAGAATAGGACCACATCCATTTGGAAGGGTCAAGGACTCGACAAATTCATCCATCGACATGTCGACAGGGACTTGACGAACGACACCCATTTTGGTGATGTTATAGGTGGGAATTGTTGCTATATATTTGGACATCTCCAAAATTGGATTGTCCAAAAATTTATTAGCGTCTAATCCGGTGGAAAACTCAATGGATATTTTATTTCTACCGACTGCCTTGACTCCATCGGTACAAATATTATTTATCTTGTTACGGAATAAAAACTGGCCAAACTTAATGGGTCGGATAACAGTGCCTGTAACCAGATCTGGCTCGATTCTGGAGACGTGAACAATAAAAGGACCATTGTCAATATCTGTGTATGCTTTTATGCCGACAACTAATCTAGGATGAACATATATATTTTGTATAGAAGCTACAGCCATATCTTTGTCGATAATAACTTTTTTGGCAATATTTGAGCTATCTTGCCCTTGAATGTCATCGAGATGACGCTTAGCACCAGAAACTATACTGCTAACTTTGCTCTTACTCCGATCGTCTGGAGGATCAGGAGGATCAGGCGGATCTGGTGGATCTGGGTCCTGGGGATCCATCCACACCTCCTTCTCCGTTTCGGCTTCTTATAAAATTATTAACAATACAAAAAAAATAAATGAACGCAAACAAATGAAAACGTAATGTCAAAAACAATACTTACCCAATTTTATATACAAATTTACACTTTTCTACGGTAATTTATATCTAACTAATGTAAAGACTAATGTAGAATGCAAAATTTTGTAATTTTTATGTAATTTTAAACAAATAACATAATATTAATAAAAATCCCTCTTGTACGTGTGACGTCTACTCATAGAGTCGTGATTTTTAATTTCTTTTTTCTTTGCATAATAACCTAAAATATTTCGCCGCAGCTATCACCGAAATGTCAGATGCAGTGTTTCCACTATCAGACTTTAGTTTTACCCTAGATTTTTCTATTAATTGCCCTAAATACCTTAATTATTCTCTGAAAATCCTTGATTGAGGGCGCAAAATTTAAATGAGTTCAAAATAAAACAAAACTTGATGGTTTGAATATTTATTTTAATTTTCGTCAATTAATAAGAGGTAGTAAACAATTAATCATAAGAAGAATTCATTTTAATCTGTGGAAGAAGTAGATGTTAAACAATGTGATGCTGAAGCTGAAGCACTGGGCTTAAGTTTTTGAGCTGCATTCAATATTTGTCTGTTGGGTTCTAAAATCGAGCCTGTCATACCTACTCGTAGTTTGGTATGCAACAAACCGTTGAGGGTTTCCTGGGGGGGCACACTTAAAACATTACTTATTTTTACTGACCGTCGCGCCGCCTACAGATTGGTTGTACAAACTTAACTGCTGCCATTTTGTCCTGCCTGTCAAACGTTTGACAACTGAGAATTGTTATTTTTTGTTCCTAGCGTAGGTACTTATTGTCATCGATCTATTTTCGTTATTGATATTTTTCTGAAAATTATCTCAAGTTTCAATGTTAGGCTGATATTATTATTGTTTAATTATCAGCTGATATGTTTTTTTTATAGTTCAGGGTTGCTTTCATAGTAAAAGAAAATTCTATGTAATTACACATACACATGTAGATATGTATATATATTACTTCAACTTTAGTTCACTGCCTAAACTCTGGGTGGCAGCACTTTCCATACATGCATATTTTATCATCGAGTTGCCACTCTTTTTCAATTTAATAACTTTACTCTTTGAGGGTTTCACTGTGAAGCCTATTTCCTTAATAAGTTTTATATTTTTTATTATACTTAATAATCCTTCCACCTCAGTATTCGATGATGGCAGTGCTAATAGAAGTGAAATCACAAATTCGTGCTTTTGGTATCTGTAAGTTCCTTGTGATCTTTTAAGCTCAACACTTTATTCCAGTATACTTCCGCTGGTAATTTTGTGACCTCTTCTTCACTTTTTACCTTGAAATAATTCGTTTCAATAAGGGCTTCTTGACGCCATTCACTATCTGCTTTTTGTATATTACATTTATTACTTAAAAAACTGAAATGGCTGACACATCCTTTAAAGAACGATTTTGCAACCGTCGTGCAATTTGTGGGTTTACATATTTTATCAAATAGAAAACATTTTTAAAGTCAAATCTGAATTCATCATCATCATTTCTGCCTATCACCGTCCACTGCTGAACGTAGGCCTTTCTCATGTTACGCCACAGAGTGCGGTCCTGTGCCACCTGCATCCAACGACGCTCAGCGATTTTCACCAGGTCATTTTACCCCAAATTACCCTAAATCCCTAAAAATATTAAATAGCCCTAAACCATATTTTAAATTTGTAGTTTCGCCCTGAAATAGGGCGAAATCCCTAAAAGTGGAAACTAGACATGTGCAAAGTCGTTACTTTTCAGTCACCGTGACTGTCGTTCTAGTGACTCGAAAGTAACGTTAAAAAATAATCGTGACTTTGTCACGTCGGTCACTCTCGGCACAATACATGTTACCTAGGTTATAAATGCCTTTGATCAATGTAGGTATTGTCACAGTTATCACTCCGATCACGATCAGGTACACGATTCAGTTAGAGGACTTAGAGGTTCTAATTCGGTAATGGTTTGTCGTTGTCTTATTATATTATGCTATTGTCTTTTATTTTTTATGTATATCGTATCGAAACTGTGTATCGATTTTTGATATCGGATATTGAAACACTATATTTTGTGAAACTATATAGGTATTGATGGATACTGTCAAACAAATCCCATTGCTCTCACAATATATGTATCGTAAAAAAATCATCATTATTAATATGATTTTAGTTGTACTGTATCGACTGTTGGATAACATCAAGACCAAAGTGCACGATTTCTTAGCATAATGTACCCCTATTTACTTATTTGTAGGGTCGAAACTTAGAATAAAAATGATAGTTCGGTACTTTATTAATATTTAATGTATTTAAAAAAGTGAAGCCAAAAATCCTGTTAGTGTACAAACGATTACACGAGTATACATACACGAACACTACTATAAAATGGAGCACAATATCCTTGTACACTACGGAACGGGCCGGCATGGGGTGATATTTCTGACACCAATTTAGTGGCGTCAAATATTGTGCGTGGAATTGATTTCTATTTGTTACCATTATAAGGGTCGAACGTTGAAATTTCACTTATAATTTCATCAAAATACTAAAGAAACTATTCAAATAATAATAATCTTTACACGTTAGGCATAAAGTTTAAAATCATTGTAGTAGCAACTGTACGATATTAGATATTTTGTCGTCGACCGAATTTGTATTCACTCAGCGGTGATTCGGAACGATCCGTTCCTTGTTTCGATATTTGACGATATAGTGTTTCTTAAAATATATAGTTTTAACTTGAGCCGATCCGATTTACGATTTTGCATCGATATATAGTTTCAATTAAATAATAATAATGTTTATGTGTTGGGCATAAAGTTTAAGGTCGTAGTAGTAGTAACTCCGATATCAGATATTTCGTCGTCGGCTGCATTAGTATCCACTCAGCGGTGATTCGGTATGATTCGTTGCTTGTTTCAATATTTGATAATATAGTGTTTCGTAAAATATATACCATACGATATTGCATCGATATATAATTTCAATATCTAGATACGATTTGTATCGTCCACTCCAACTTAAAAGTCTAAATACAAAGATACAAGAGACAGAGCGAGAGTTAATTCAAAATAACCTTCGCACTTTTACAGGCTTTAGGACTGTCGCATTTTAAATCAATGTTGATATTAATAAAATATAATAATTACATAGAGGGCAATTGATGCAAGTTTTTTTACGATCGTATGCTGTTTTCTCTAACCATTTAGTGGAAATATAATTTGCTTTGAACTAAATCGTCAGAGAAAGCTGTTTTAATTTTATAAAAATACGGCGTGTTTATTATTTTGAATCAACTATTTACAATGATTTTAAATTTACATTATTTACATTTTTTTTTAATATTGTATTTACAGTTTTTATGTACATACGTATTTTGTATATTTGTTTATTTAATTTTTATATTTTATTTACAGCCGTGTTTATTTAGGTATTTTAGGGTTCAAAATTTGAATTTAGAAATAAAAGTTGTTGGACTTTCCGAACGCCAAGTCTTGTTCGCCTTTCATTGAGAATATTCCCTGCTTTGGAAAATAGCCTTTCACAGGGTACCGATGTCGCGAGAAAATTGAGCCTTGTTCTCGCTAAAATAGCTAAATTAGGTAAACTGTGCTCGAAAGTTCTCCACCACTCCAGGGGGTTCTCCTTTCTTCCCAAAACTGGTAACTCCAAATATCTCTGCACTTCTATTATAGCTTGTGAAGTTGGAGTCCCTTCAGGCCGTGCAGTATTTATTATACTATCATACTCGCTCCAAATATCGAACCTGACTTTTTTGGGTGGAGGCTCAATGGGCTCAGTATCTTTTACGGGTTGCTGGTCTGGCTGCCTTTTTCTAATATTGCCAGCGACCAGTTCAGTTACTAACCTTTTTACGTCTAGAGCATAGGTATGATTCCTGAAAACGTTTAGTTTGAAGCGTGGATCTAGTATAGTTGCAATTCCGATTGTTTTGCTGGCTTCCAAATTAGGAAATCTATTTTCCGTTTCTGACCGCAAGGAGGTTATAAAATTTATTGAAGACGCATGTAGTCCATCAACGAAATTTTCCTCAAGATCATCGGTTATCTCCAACATTCGGTTCAGCGCCGAAATGAGGCCTCTTGTCAAAATTAAAATTTGACTGCCTGACACGTACTTCTCCGCGCTCATTGTTTCAGTTAGCTGGTCGAACGGTTGGAGTATAATACACATTTCTCGACAAATGCGCCATTCTTCTGATGTCAAGGTGTCCCATTTCTCATCACATAGCAAAGCCATAGTGGCCTTGATGGCGTCTTCAAGATGAACAAAGCGATCCAGCATTCTCAAAGTTGAATTCCACCTCGTGGATACATCTTGCAGTACCTTTTTCGGAACGGTAACACCATTTTGTTTTTGGTACAATACTAATTTTTCGGTGGCTTTAACGCTTTTTTTGTAGTGAGACACAATGTTTTTCACCTTAATGATTAACTCACGAATGGTTTTGTCAACAGTTTTTTCCACGGTACAGTGTTTAACGATTAGGTTTAAAGTATGGGCATAACATCCAAAATGTTTGAAACCCATTTTCTCCACAGCACTCTTCATATTACTCGCATTGTCAGTAACCATTATTAAAACCTTTTCTTTCAGTTTAAAGTCTTGTATGATGCGGGCCACAATGCTATTGATATTTTCGGATGTATGTGAGCCGCATAAAGGTACACACTCCAACAGCACAGATTTTAAAATATAATTTCTATCAATATAGTGGGCTGTGACTCCCAGGTAAGCATCATTTACATTTGATGTCCAAATGTCCGTAGTTAAGCAAACACTGTCTGCTTCGGCTTCAAGTTTTTCTTTCGTCTGTGCCAGACATGTTTCATATAGAGCAGGCAAAAGATTATTAGATAAAACTTTTCTATCTGGTAGCTGGTACGATGGATTTAAACCTGCCACAAAAGCTCTGAATCCTCTATCTTGTACAATTGAAAATGGTTGGTAATCGAAAATAAATAATTGCATCAACAGACGGTCCAAGTTTTTTTTTCGTTTGGTGTAAGTTTTTTATTTACGTACCTGGTTATGTTTTGATTGAGCAGTGTCTTGCTAACTTGATTGATATGTGCTGGTTTTGAAGAAGAGAGAATTGAAGACCATGATGTTGTTGTACGTTCCCCGCCTTCACCAATGCTGGTCGAGTTCGATGGTTGTCCTTTTTCTTTGGAACTACAGGTGGAATGCAATGCAATGGTTGTAGATGTTGATGGAACGCAGGTCGATGTAGGCGGTTGAGTAGTAGTAGTATCTTCTGATGATGGTTGTGATGAACTGAATGATAAAGGTTTTGAGGAAACAAATTGTACAGTAGGATGTTTCCGTTCCAAGTGTTTTTTTAAGTTGGATGTAGAGGACTTATAACTAATTTCGCTTTGGCATATCTTATAGATAGCTATTTTATTTACATCAGTTGAACCGTCGAAACAATTCCATAAATTGCTCGTTTTCATTTTTCGTGAATCTGCCATGGCTATTGAGAGCAGTTCTTTCACTGTTTGTTTTATAAAAGTTATAAAATGGATGAACCTATCATTAATTTAAATTTATTATTTACACAAAAAAAAACATATTTACACAGCACATTTTTTAATTCACTATTATTATATATTAATAAGAAAAAGAAATGACAATACTCTGCCTACTCTGCCTACCCTGCAAAAGATATGGAGTGATGGTATGTATGTATGTAAAAAAAAAACGTTTTAAACAATAACACCAATTTTCAATTTTTTTGAAAAATGTCACTTTTCTTTTTTAATCGACGACAAATTATATGTGTAGACTTGTAGAGTGTGTATCGATGATTCGTTAATGTATTTATTATACCTAGCTAAACAAAGGACTGAGTAGTGGAGGACTATGTAAAATAAAATGAGGGGAAGTCTCTTATAGAAAGCTTCGACTGTAGTAACATTACATATGATAACATTATTACTTCAATAGTTTAAAGTTTTATTTAAATATATGTCCTGAATTAAAATTTTATGACGTGTTTAGTTTTTAATCCGCCGTTTCTAATTGAACTTAGCTCTGTAGAATGTTATTGTACTCTGTCTCTTTCTATCGCAATAACTCAACTGTTGCCGTGCCGAGTGCTAGCGCCGAATAGCCGATGACCGATCGCGCCAGTAGTCACAACTAATCACGAGTATTCACGAGTAACGTGACGCTGTCACTGCGATCAGCGCAGGCAAGGCGCGCGCGATTGCTGGCAACCAGTGTTGCATAAAAATCGATAGTTTGACTATCGATAGTTAACCTCAAAAAGTATTCATACTGTCGATAGTACTATCGATAGTATCGTCACATATCAATACTATCGATAGTATCGATAGCTCTCCACGAGCAATACTATTAATAACGGCGATACTATCGATAGTGATTCATTCGATAGTATCAATACTATCGATAGTATTGTTAATACCATTAGTTTTAACCTAAAACTATCGATACTATCGATAGTATCGACTATTTCGAGCTATCGATTGCCAGAAAATTTTCAATAGTATTGCTTAAAAATATAAATACCGTAGTTGTGTCCCTGTTGCTTGTTTTCAGTGAATTCTGTGGTAACTTTTCTAGCAGTAACGTGCATTTGCATTCTTACTTTGAAGTCTAAGTTAGCTAATAATGGTTAAGATCAATAGCCATTGAAAGTTGAGTAAAATTATAATGCTCCGAGACTTCTGGACAATTGGATCAGAATGTGAGTGTGAATGAATGTAAGTGGTACCTTGTACTTGTACCACACTGTTGACAGTTTTCTGTCAACAGCCGCGGGCCGTTGCGTCCGGGGTAGTACCACACTCTCGCAGAAGATCGACGTCTGAGTAATGGCAATGTGCTATTGCGCTTCGTTCGGTGAGCGAGAAAGCCGGCAGGCCAACTAGGTGGGTTTGGGGATTTTATTAGTAGGCAGCGGCCTAAGCTATACCCTTGGTATTGCCAAGCTCTATGGGCGGCAGTAACACTTACCATTAGGTGTGTTGCTGCTTGCTCGTTCGCCACCATAAGCAATAAAATAAAAAAAATGGTTTGTATCAGTATACTAATGAAACTCAGAATGTCTATTACTGTAAATTTTTATTGTAGTTATTAGTTTTGATAGTTTCGGTTAAACAAAATTAAGAAAAACATAATCAAGAATTTTGAGTTACAATTCTACACAGAATTATGGCCGACACACACAGAAACACAGAATTACACAGAATGATTAGTCATTAGATTTGTTGTATTTTTAGCAATATTAACCTTGTGAAATAAATTTAACAGGGTCCGAAAAACATAAGTTCTCTGTACGCTCGATTGCAATGTAATCCATCGAGAAGCCTCTATTAAAAATATGCTTACATATATGTAACTTCACATTATAGGGATATAGAAATATGTATCTAACTGAATCCAGTATCAATTTTCAATTGTATATTATATACAATTGAAAATAAAATAAACGAGATGCAACGTTGACATCAAAATTCCTGAATTGAAAACATTTAAACCAGCTTTATGTTACTCTCTCTGACTCCACATTAGGTCCATAAACGTCACAATTTTTTTAACAGCTTGCGTTGCATATATCTTTTTTGTAATGAAGTTTTAAAATATTTCGAATTTCTTCATAGAATTGACTCATTTTAACAAAAATAAAATAAAATGAAAGACGACGGAAAATAACATTTTACTAAATTGTTTCTTTATTTAAATGATACTTTAATTTGTTATCAATACCAGCCAGATATAACTAGTACAGCCAAAGAAATTGTATTAAAAGTTTATACAGACTATTTGCGAAAAGACTTTTCTCTGTCTTAGTATATACCAATGAATGTAATATAACACTGTGTGATAGTGATAAACACACTTGAAAAATTAAATAATCCAAGAATATGACATAATACTTCCACATTCCCACCAAAACTCAAGAAATATTGACAGCAGCAAGTATTGCTATTATAATTGTTTCACTTTGTTAGTATCACAAATTTAATGTTATTCACCTGACTAAAATTTGTTCTACTCTTCTTCTTCTTCTTATGTATTGGCAATCAGCTACATATACGAGCTATTGGTGCCAGTGTCAAGTTATAAATATTTTCACGTGTTTAGTCTTTCAAGTCAGTCGTTGTCTAATTCAAACTGTACCATTAACAGTGCAATGGCCACACTGTTAATGGTATCTTGTGGGAATTTTGATGGAAAACGAAAACGTTGTAAAGCACTTTTATATGATATTCACTACATCCTAGTATTGCCGCACATCACATTACATATAATGCCATCAAAATTATCTAATATAACACGTTAAAACACTAAGATATCGAATATAATACAAGAGCACCACATGACGTTTTCAAATTCCCGTCAAAAGTCGTCTTGTTCTACTCTATGATGACGCAAATTTAAATAAATTTCTTTAATAATAATGTCAGTACTTGGCTTACTACATAACATAACTTTAGACAACAATACTATCGAATAGTTGCTTGCTATCGATAGTCCAAAATATTCGATACTATCGATAGTTTTAAGTTAAAACTAATGGCATTAGCGATACTATCGATAGTATTGATACTATCGAATGAATCACTATCGATAGTATCGATAGTATCGTTGTTATTGATAGTATTGCTCGTAGAGAGCTATCGATACTATCGATAGTATCGATAGTAATTACAATACAATCGATATACTATTGATACTATTGCTTATACGTAAACTATTGATAGACAATTGATTGTCTATCGATAGTAGACTATCGATATGCAACACTACTGGCAACAGTGACACGGAACGTGGAACGACATACGTTACTTGAAGGAACGTAGTTCCTTCTTTACAGATCACAGTGATCACTTTAGTTAGCGGATCACAGTGATTTTTTTGACGTGACGTTATTTATCACCCATCTCTAGTGGAAACACTGGTGTACGGATTGCAGTACAGCTTAGTCGAACAAAGCAAGTGTTCGGAACGCGAAATCTAGTACGTAGTACATATATATCGATGGTCAAACATAAAAAAAATATGATTATTCTGGACAGTCGTCGGTAAGAGACTCTTTCTGCTTATGTTACTCTAAAAATATGATTATTCTGGACAGTCGTCGGTAAGACTCTTTCTGCTTATGTTACTCTAAAAATATGATTATTCTGGACAATCGTCGGTAAGAGACTCTTTCTGCTTATGTTACTCTAAAAATATGATAATTCTGGACAGTCGTCGGTAAGACTCTTTCTGCTTATGTTACTCTAAAAATATGATTATTCTGGACAGTCGTCGGTAAGACTCTTTCTGCTTATGTTACTCTAAAAATATGATTATTCTGGACAATCGTCGGTAAGAGACTCTTTCTGCTTATGTTACTCTAAAAATATGATAATTCTGGACAGTCGTCGGTAAGACTCTTTCTGCTTATGTTACTCTAAAAATATGATTATTCTGGACAGTCGTCGGTAAGACTCTTTCTGCTTATGTTACTCTAAAAATATGATTATTCTGGACAGTCGTCGGTAAGAGACTCTTTCTGCTTATGTTACTCTAAAAATATGGTTATTCTGGACAGTCGTCGGTAAGAGACTCTTTCTACTTATGTTACTCTAAAAATACTTGTAATGTAGTTAGTAAATAATTCATATCTGTCTGTAACTGAAGAGAAATGTCTGTAACTGAAGAGAAACGTCTGTAGGTGAAGAGATAAAAAAGCTGAAATTAAAATATGTATATTTCTGGCAAAACATAATTTATCATTTTATTCAACGAGTTACTTGAAAAATGTTTTGATGATTCAGATATTGCAAGGTCATTTTCATTTAAACGCATTAAAGCTGCTTGCATTGATATATAATGTTCTCAAACCTGATATAGGAAAAGGATTGCATACTGAATTGGCTTCTTGTTTAAAATATTTAAACAAGAAGCCAATTCAGCATGCAGTGCGTTCCAGACAACCTTATTTTTACCCGACTGCAAAGGAGTGGTATTGTGTTTAACAGTCTATGTATGTATGTATGTTCCTTTGAAGCACTATATATACCAAACGCATGGCCCGATTTTTATGATTCGCACGTCAATCGATTCCTCTTAATCCGGTGAGTGTCACTAAAGATATGACGTTATTTAAAATTCAATATGGCGACTACTGGACGCCATATTGTGAAAATTAAAAAAATTAAAGTCAACAAACTATATCGAGTGGGGTATCGTAAAATAGGTATTTAAAAATCATTTTTAGTTTTCTCTCAACATTTTTCGATTTGACTGGCCGTTTAGGATCTATATTGATTTAAAGTTTCGTAACAACCTTTCTCACATATAGGTTTTTTAGACAGTAGAAGTTTACGATGAAAAGACGAAAAATTCATATAACTGGATGTGGATGGACATATATTGAAGTATCTATTAGGTATCCAATATACCATAGGTAGTCCTACCTAAAGTATCTAATGTCTGACGCGGTCGCCAATCTCCAATTTCTAACGATATATTACTTTACTTCAGTCGAAAAACTATATATAGTTAGGTGCTTACCTACTTATTAATAAATAAGATAACTATAGCTACCTAGGTATTTATAACTAAAAAGTATAAAATAAAAACAATGATTAAAAAATTCAAAAAACCCGACTGCGTAAAAAGTCACCAAAACTACGTACATAATAAAAAAAAACTGAAAAGAAAAAAAGAAGCACTCAGATGTCCGGTGGTCTAGAATTCCATAATATATTATTGAATAAATACTATTGCAGAAAATCAAATATATTTTAATAATAGAACATGACAACTGAACAGTCGGGATCCTTTATTCGACAGCAAATCTAATTTTTCAATGGATCCCGACTGTTCAGTTGTAATGTTTTATTATTAAAATATAAATACCCGATACGAACGAGCACGGTTGGGCCGGATTCCCAATAGGTGCGGGTTCGAACCCCGCTTGTGACATCATTTTTCGTTTCGTATCGGGTATTTATAAATAATTAAGCATATTAAATGCTAAAAATTTCAGTAATTTGAATAACAAGGTTGTGTCATCGTTTAATACAATTCTAACTGTAAAGTTTGAAGTATTAAGTCTATACAATGTGTAAACATTGTCCGATAGATGGCATACGTCACCTTGAAGACGTAAGATATAATATGATTCGAAATTTGCATGTCCTAAAATAGTTCACAATGGTGTAAGTGGTAGCACGGTTGAGCCGGATTCCCAATAGGTGCGGGTTCGAACCCCGCTTGTGACATCATTTTTCGTTTCGTATCGGGTATTTATAAATAATTAAGCATATTAAATGCTAAAAATTTCAGTAATTTGAGTATTAAAATATATTTCATTTTCTGCAATAGTATTTATTCATTAATATATTATGGAATTCTAGACGACCGGACATCTGAGTGCTTGTTTTTTTCTTTTCAGTTTTTTTTATTATGTAGGTACGTAGTTTTGGTGACTTTTTACGCAGTCGGGTTTTTTGAATTTTTTAATCATTTCAGTTGTCATTGATGAAAGTACCAATATACACCATATTTCAGAAATCACGAAGGCAGATGGAATTAAAAAGTACCCAACACTTGGTACATTATTTCGCAAAAGATATGATGATTATATCTGTACATCTTATGGGTGCAATTATTTTCAAATGAACAATATTAAAAATGACGTGCAAACAAAATTTAAAAATGAACATGTTCCTGTTATAAGACTGACTTTTGGCGGGAATTTGAAAACGTCATGCGGTGCTCTTGTATTATATTCGATATCTTAGTGTTGTAACGTGTTATATTAGATAATTTTGATGGCATTTTATGTAATGTGATGCGCAGAACTACTGGGATGTCGTGAATATCATATAAAAGTGTTTTACAACGTTTTCATTTTCCATCAAAATTCCAACAAGATACCATTAACAGTGTTGCCATGGCACTGTTGATGGCGACAATTTGACTTAGACAATGACTAACCTGAAAGACCAAAAACGTGAAGATATTTATAACTAGTTATTGGCGAAATCTTGTAAACGCCATTTAAAAAAAAAAAAACATGTTCCTGCAATTCTACATTTTAAACAAGCAGTTAAAAAACAGGCTGGATCCGTAAACTTTACGCCATCAAACAATAAGGTTAAGATAGTTAAAAACTCTAAACTTCTATATAAAAATGTGGATAGAACTTAGAAATTTTTTGATTTGAAAATATTAAGTTGCGTTTTTTTTTAAATATATTTGTACACATGAAAACTTCATCTATTAGCAGAACTTTAAAATTTATACCAAAAATAATAGCAGAATTTAAATGAGTAGCTAGCATAATAATTAATTTAAATCTGGTCACACTGCATGCGAGTTTCACGTTATTCTTGTTAACCGACTTCAAAAAAGGAGGAGGTTCTCAATTAGTCTGTATTTTTTTTTATGTTTGTTACCTCATAACTTTCAACTGGGCGAAACGATTTTTAATGTTTCTTTTTTTATTTGAAAGCTGGTGCTTCCCGTTTGGTCCCATTTTAATTTGGTCCAGTTCTGACAATGGCACCCATGAGAAAACCATATAAGTTTAAAATTAGTATTAAGTAGGTGTGTGACAAATGAACGAGTAATTCAAACCCCGTTACTAATAGAACAACCTATGTATGTCTGTAAGACTAAAAAGTAAAAAATAAAAAACTACGTTTAAAAAAACTGACTTCAAAAACTGAAAAGTACAAAATAACTTAAAATACTATCATTTGTATGTGCTATCTATTGATAGGTTTGAAATCGGTGCCGATGTCGGTATCTTTAGTGTAGGAATTTCATTACAGTAAGTAAGCTGTTTAAAATTTTGTTTAAGGCTTGGCACCGATTTCAAACCTATCAATAGATAGCACATACAAATGATAGTATTTTAAGTTATTTTGTACTTTTCAGTTTTTGAAGTCGGTTTTTTTAAACGTAGTTTTTTATTATATTCCGTTTCTTCTTGCGACTGGTGAACGTGCTCTCATTTTTTATTATTATTAGACGTAGTGTTTATTTTCTGTGGTTATCACCGACGACTATTTTTTGTTTCCTGGATACGGATCGACGCTTGTTTTACTAATCTGACCCACGCGTAGTACCTACGGAGACCGATTTTATTTACGAATCGGAGTTTGACTGCACTCATGGTCAGTAGGAATATATCCTTCTCTCAAATTCCATTGCCCTTCCATCAAACTAGTTTTCATATTGTGGCCATAAGGACCATGAATGTGTCTGTTTATATCCCACATCCTGATCTTAATATCATTTCTGAGTTTAAGTCTATTCTTCCTTTTCTGTCCCCTCTCCATTAAGTGTTAGGGGATTTTAATTGCCATCACACTTTATGGGGATCTAACTATAATGATCTTTAATGATCCGGCTCGAAGGACCAAGAGATGTTTGGGATTTGCCGTAGCTTACGGTAACCCCGGTGTAATCTGAGTTGCACCTCTCGTAACGTTAATACTACACACGTTTGTGCACTACCGAGGATTGTATACGACTGCCTCAAACTAATTAGGTCGCAGCACTTATAGCACGCAAATCGCTGTGTGAGCGATTTTGCTGTGTGAGCGATTTTTGATTATGCCTCTTCTTCATTATTAGACCTCCTAGATGACATCAATCTTTGTGTGCTCCATCTCAGAATATTAATTTAAGTCATCATCATCATAGCCCATATATGTCCCACTGTCGGGCTCGGGCCTCCTCCGTAATGGGAGGGAAATTAACCTACCAACCACGCAAGTCAGACGTGTTGGTATAGGGTTTTGTTTCAAGTTTTCCTTCTCTCGCATAGATGTTATATGCGTTTTATATCCCTTAGTCGTTTCGTACGATCACCCACGGGTAAGATAGAGGGTGGTTAACTGTATTCTTACTCCGTCACCCAACGGAAAAATTACTTAGGTATACTTAAATTACTTTTAAGAATTTAGTTATTAACACATATACATATCATCACACCATATCCCTTGCAGGGTAGGCAGAGAGAACAGAGTGCCAGAGAACTATATCTTTGCATACTTCACTCGCTTCCTCAACATTCATAATTCTCTTCATACACGCTCGCCGGTTTCGGAGACTCTTGACTCCACTTTCCTTCAGTACATGACCGATCTGGTCTAGGTAGGTTAGGCTCGGTCTCTCCCGGTACCTACATCCTTCCACTTTCGCATTGTATATCTTCTTAACCAGACGTTCGTTCGGCATTCTTTCCACATGTCCGAACCATCGGAGCATTCCCTTTCGCATCTTTACATATTATTTTATCTTTATCTTTGGGTGATTGTAAGAGACGATTAAGGGATGTAAAACGCATATAACATCTATACAAGAGAAGGAACACTCGAAACAAAACCCTATACGGCCTATACCACCACGTCTGATCAGCGTGATTTATGTCAATTCCCCTCTTATTGTGGAATAGGCTCGAGCCTAACAGTGGGACATATATTAGTTAAAATAATGATAACGAGGGATATTTAATACTAAAACAAAAATCCAATATGTATTGGTTCACATCGCAAGTATGGTAATCATTTTTCGCACATTACACATTTTTTTATAAAACTACGGGGCCGTTCATATATTACGTAAGAGATTTTGAACAATAATTTGGCCTCCTCCCCCCTACCGTAAGACATCATAAGATTGCAACTACTCCCCTCTGCCCCTTGATAAGATTTTTTGTAAGAAAAGGCCCTGTTGATAAAATATAACTCCGTTCATATTCTGAAAATATATTTTATTACAATCTTCTTACTAATAGTAGGTATCATTAACTCAATGCAATAACATTAATCTTATTAGTACATCACAGTTTTGACCACAATTAGTAATTTTCAATTTAATAACTTACGTAATGTCAGGTGCACTAGCCCCTCCCTGGCTATAGTAAGAAGTTATAATTATATTCAGTCAACATCCCTATAAAAACGCCTTACATAATTTATAAATAGCCCCTAATCTTAATTAATTTAAAGTTTTTACAGTACTTTTTAAGATAAACGGTTTATATAGAATATAGATAAATATGGTTAGGAATTAATTCATATTATCAAGGCGAGCCCTAACGCTATCCTTCAAACTGAGCACTTTTGTGGTACACTTTACTGAAAAACTATTCCGTCTATAGATTTGGGCTTTAACATAGTAACTTAACATCATATCTAGATGTGTTATCTGACAAAATATATATATAATTTTATAACTATTAAAAACATTAACAATTTTGCATACATTGGATCTATTCAATACTAAAGAGTTAACATCTCTATAATAGAACTAAACTCAATACTCTAATACATCACGTCACAGAATTAATACAAGAACTAACCAATGTTTGATAAATAATAAAATATCTGAAAATGATTGGTCGTATAAATTATTTACCGAAGGCCATATCAATAACCCTATATGTGTGCTGCGTGGTAGCGGCTACGAATACTACCAACCCTTACTTGGCTCGTGGATGTCGTAGAAGACCACGAAGAGCCTTATAACGACCTGGGCCAACTACATCTGATGCCTTTTGGTCAACAATTATATTCCCAAGGAGGGTTGACGTCAGGCGGCGGGTCATAAAACTATTGCCAATGACTTTGACAATATGTACTAAGAAAGAAAAGTGCATATTGTATCGACCCCAAGTAATTGGGGTAAGAGTAGGAGAATGATGATATTAATAATCCTAAATAAAAATAATAATAAAAAAAGACTGGCAAGAAAATTATAACCCGTTAGAAAAATTAAGCGAGCCCTCACAGAGCTCAGATTTCTGCTAGTGTATTTGGATACAACTAAATAGAGGGCATATTATCCCAGGTTTGATCAATCTATATATCCCATTATATCCCTCATAGGATGAATATGAGGCTATTCGGACCATCCCGATAAGTCTTAATAATCAGCAAACAGTACAAAATAAAAACACATTAAAGTCAACAAAAGTCTCTGATCCGTATTAGAGGTACAGTGGTCCAGATCTTAGAACCTGGATGTGGTAAAAAATATAAACGACTTTTGGGCTCGAGCCTCCTCCATAATGGTTGGGAAATTGACCTACTATACCACGTTGGTCAGACGTGTTGGTATAGTTTTATTTATTTATTTACAACGATGACTAAAATAGAAACATAAAGCTATTTACGAGTCTCATATAATAATTGTTTAAATATTTTAAAACGAAAGCCTTTCTTTACAAAAAAGAAATAGCACTTTATAAAAAAGAATAGCACTTTATAAAAAATAATAGCACTTATATACAAGAATAGAATGAGATATATTGACAATTTAACAACATGAGAAACAGGTTACGGTTACAATATATGTATGACTTTTATTAACTATTTACATATTATATTGTCAACAGGAGAATGCTCAGTGCTGTACGGCTGCCGTGCAGCACTGAGCATATACTACGCCGTACTACGGCATAGTATTTATGCACGGCTGGTTTTCAGCAAAATAGCCCTTCTATATAAAAATAATTAGCCCTTCTATACAAAAAAGAAATAGGCGTTCTGTACAAAACAAAAATTCATTCCTTAGTCATCTTTTACGACACCCAAGAAGTAAGAGTCATCAAAGGCCTTAAAGCTTAAACCTAAATAAACCATGCCCTATATTGCCGCATATAGTACCTCCTTTCTATCTGCTGCTGTTATTTCTATGTGTACGACTATGAGCATTCAACCCGCTCTTTACTGTAAAACGTTTATCACATATGTTACACTTAAAAGGTCTCTCACCGGTGTGTATACGTCTATGACCAATCAAATCACGATTACATATAAAACATTTATCACATATATCGCACTTAAATGGTTTCTCACCGGTGTGTCTACGTAAATGTTTTGTCAAATCACCGTTTAACGTAAAACATTTATCACATACCTTACATTTGTGCGGCTTCACACCGGTATGTATTAATTTATGCGAATCCAAAGCGCATCTAAACTTGAAACATTTCCCGCACACATTGCATTTATACAATTTCTCGTCGGAGTGTATGCGAACATGATTTTTAAGAACTTCCCTATTGGTGAAACTTCTCTCACATACGTCGCAGATATAAATCTTCTCAACAGTATGGGTACGAGTATGCCTCATTAAACCTGTTTTATGGGCATAACACCTATTGCATATATTACACTTGAATGGTTTATCGAGAATACGTACACGACCCCCAGTTTTAGTCCCACATTCATCTTTTTTATACGCTTTCATGTGTACACGTTTATGCTGCACTAAACTACCGCTCTGTTTAAAACTTTTATCACACATATTACATCGATATGGTTTCTCACCAGTATGTATACGTATATGTTCCATTAAATGACCCTTTTTACCAAAACATTTCTCACATATCTTACACATATATGGTTTGTCAACTGTATGTATCTTACTAGAGTAATTAACAATATTTTTCTCTGCATTTTCTATGTTAGGTCTTTCGTAAGGAATATTTTGTTCAAGGCTCTCTTCTGTTTCACTGTTGCTTGATGTGGTACTGTGAGTGATTGTCCCCAAGGTAGATATTTTAACTTCCTCTTTGACAGCTGAGGCATCTGCATTATAGAGACAAGTATGTAGTAAAAGCGGGTAGAAATAAAAAAAACATATTAATAGTATATTCCGTTGTTCTTTGGTAGTGATATAGAGATACTATCAACTCTTATATTGCTCGTGAGCGTCTAAAAATTGACTTGGGCCAACTCCATCCAATGCCATCTGGTCAAATATTTCTAAGCGGGATTGATATCACTGACGGTTGGTCATGAAATTATCGCCAAAATTGCACATTTCTTTTATTGCTTTTGGTGGCAAACGAGCAAACAGCACACCTGATGGTGTTACTGCCGCTCATGGACCTTTGCATAACCAGGGGTATAGCTAGGCCGCTGCCTACCAATACATATCCCAAACCCAGCCAGTTGGGCTTCCGGCTCTCTCGCCCACCGAACGAAGCACAATAGCACATTGCTATTACTCAGACGTCGATCTTCTGCTCAGTGTGGTACTACCCCGGACGGACCGGCCCGCGGCTGTAGACAAAGAACTGTCAACAGCGTGGTTCCACTACTAAGTTGTGTTAAATGGCGTTTAAGTTGAAATACTGAACTACCATGCCAGTGCTATGTTCAAGTTCTACACAAAAAAATAGTGCGTGGGGTCCCTCCGCGCGGTAGAATTGAAACTTCGTAATGTGGAACTGCAAATAGGAAGGGGTAGAAATTGATTTTTAATGAACTCATATTGTTTCTTTAAGATAAACTTTATTAACATTGCATACAATTCACAATTGATCGCTTCATTTAATTATCATTTTCTAGAAGACCCAGCAGTCGTTTGTGGATTAACAGAAGACCCAGCATTCGTTTGTGGATTAATAGAAGGACCAGCAGTCGCTTGTGGAGTAATAGAAGGACCAGCAATTGTTTGTGGATTAATAGCAGGACCAGCAGTCGTTTGTGGATTAATAGAAGGACCAGGAGTCGTTTGTGGAGTAATAGAAGGACCAGCAGTCGTTTGTGAATTAATAGAAGGACCAGCAGTCGTTTGTGGAGTAATAGAAGGACCAGCAGTCGTTTGTGGAGTAATAGGACCAGCAGTTATTTGTGGATTAATAGAAGGACCAGCAGTCGTTTGTGGATTAATAGAAGGACCAGCAGTCGTTTGTGGATTAATGGAAGGACCAGCAGTTGTTTATTGGTCTACTATAGTTTATTAATGAGTGCTAGTAAATTCCCCCGTCGATATTGATGGAATTACAGGTCGCGAATCAATGAGTATATTGTTACGTTTGGCTTTTTTTTGTGCTCGGTACTCTCTCTGGTATTCCGCAGCAGATTTCCTTTTCTTCGTTGTTTCTGATCCTGTGACGTTAATTGTAGACTCTTTCTCTTCCTCCGCTCGCTTGCGTGCTCTGTAATCGCGGTATTATTAAGCATTTTTCCCTCATGGACCTCTTGAGCCTCTATGGTGGTAGTGCTTGTAGTTGCCTTATTGTCTCGCCCTGGAAAATGTTTGTGAATGCGTCATAATGTAATTTCAAAAGAGAAAACCTAACAATCAATTGATATTCACTAGAGACGTACCTTAAATCAGTCGCATTGTCCGTGGGATTGTTTTCACTCATTATTTCCAAAAAAAAACCACTAAATTTTGAAAATAAAAAATACATTCCTATTAAATTATGTGTTACAAATCAAATTAAAATTAAAAAAGTAAATGAAATAATGAATATTATTAAATTAAAATAGAACAACAAGTACGTATTTCAGCTAATTTAACACGACGCTCACAATGTTTACTTCGCTGCATAGCAAGAATACCACGCACTCTCTCTCCTACTTTCTACCTTTGTGTATCTTTCTTTATCTCTCCCTCTTGCGTTGTAATATTGGACGCTACTTGTTGCTAACGCTCGCGCTGGCTTGTAACAGGTATACTACGCGCATTCGTTCGAGTGCCGTTGCGTTAAACGTTTAACGCAACCTTGTTGGAAGTCGCATTTGAAGTTTCACTTCAAAAATTCTTTATACAATTAACAAATTGTTATTCTGAGTAGGGATATAATTTATTTCAGTTAATTATTTGTTTATAAAGTCCCAATCCGCAATGATCTTTTATTATAATAAAAGCTATTTATAATATATGCGATATAAGGGGACGTCCATTAATCATGTGATCTTTTTCTAAGCATTTTTTAACCCCCCTCCCCAAGGTTTAAACTATGGAAACATCACGTGAATTTTAGTACCTACCAAGAAGTAGCCTAACAGCTCATTATATTCTCGATTTTTTGCTTTTTTATACTTCGCGAAAAGGTCTTTATATAGATCACCTACTTTAAACTTCATTCGTTGTCTGGCAAGGGCAAGTCAAAGACACACTACACGCCGTTTTTCAGTTCAGAAATCGCAGCGTTTGGCGAAAAAAAAAAATACACGTGATATCTTACAACACCTCCCCTCCTCGTTGTGATTATTCGTAATTTTTGTGAAACTCATAATTTCCCTTACAGCTGATCCGGACATCGTAACGGACCTACCGAAGCGTAGGTGCTCTTTGGAATAGCAGTCCACGTGGACTTCGTAGCTGTGATTGGCTAACGTAATTACGTTAGCCAATCATTATCATGCGGAATGCCGTATGATTTCTTTTGTGTAAAATGTAAACATTATAACCAGGTTGTTACAAAATATTAACTTTAATTTATTTTATTTTGTTATTTTTTTTATTAATATCACTATTGAACAATTAAATATGTTAGATATGTTTCTTTGGTCAGATACTTTTATGGCATTTCTTTTGTAAAACGATATAAATGTCACCGTGTTTAAGGTCCCCGTGACCGCAAGGATGTATTTCTTATATGTATGTAGAATAAAACAAATTTCTGTCAGCGACTCCAAACTCAACAGTAAAATTAATGTGATGAGAAGTAAATGAACACTTACCTGTGACGCTGTCCACATCATCTCTATTTAACACAATCTTAACAGGTTTTAGAAGTTTATCTTCTATAGACTTCATACAAGTGATTCTTGGACTTGTTTGTGAACTATTTCTATTAACTTCATCGACATCTCTAAGAAGCTGTTCATCTTCTAATTCTGTAGGTTGTATTCTTTCTTCTTTTATTGCTCTCTCTTCTATATTCAATTCTATATAATTAGTGGTTGAGTCTTCTTCTGCTACGTCACTATTAATGCTGTGATATGTAGCATCATAGTCCTCTGTATCATCACGCTCAATTTTCACAATACTCTCTAGTCCTGTATATGTAATATTCTTTGTATAGTCTACGATATTCTCTTCTGCTACTTCACAATAAATGCTATGATATGTAGCGTTATTGTCCTCTGTATCATCGCGCTCCATTTTCACAATTTTCTCTAGTGTATTTTTAATATTCTCTGTATGGTCTATTATATTGTCTTGTGCATCTGAAATTAAAACTATATAGTTCGTAGTTGATATATCCTTTTGTTTCATATATATTGCTTTGCTTTCGAAAAATATTACTGTGTCTATTGAGGATTATTCTAATTAAAGAGAATGAATGAGTAGCTTTTAGTCCATAAATAATAAAAAAATTATATCAACTATAATTGCACGCCTAGTATTGAGTGCCGGTATCCATGCTGAAGGGAGCGTCCACCCACAGTCTCTATTAAACGTACGATGTCGGTTGATTTCTATAGCTTCACGTATTTTGCGAGGTATAAAATACTTTTCTGTGGCTGTTGACCCCCCTCTTCCTCTCCGTAGACAGTATCTTGCTGATAGATTTATTTACAAGATCTATTTCCTTAAAAATCATATTTTACTACACAAGCTCTGTCAATTAGATGGTCTATGTAGACAAGAATATTGGATACATAAGGATCCTCCTTTGATTTTAAATTCATATAGAAAAATTCATGTGATAGAAGAGAGAATATCTATTCATCAATGTACCAAATATCCCCTGTATGACTCACCGTACGAAATATTAAAATTTATCCCAGATTACAACTCTTCTATTCAGGTGGATAAGGAATGCAATAATGATAATGCTCAGTTTTCACTTATAGTTGAGAATGAGTGGAGAGGATATCATATGTTTTTCTCAGATGCTTCTAAGCTCACTTTAAACGGTAAATACTGGTATTACATATATACATACATATCATCACGCCATATCCCTTGCAGGGTAGGCAGAGAGAACAGAGTGCCAGAGAACTCTATCTCTGCATACTTCACTCGCTTCCTCAACATTCATAATTCTCTTCATACACGCTCGCCGGTTTCGGAGACTCTTGACTCCACCTTCCTTCAGTACATGACCGATCTGGTCTAGGTAGGTTAGTTTCGGTCTCCCTCGGTACCTACATCCTTCCACTTTCGCATTGTATATCTTCTTAACCAGACGTTCGTTCGCCATTCTTTCCACATGTCCGATCCATCGGAGCATTCCCTTTCGCATCTTTACACCAATACTCTCTTTATACTGGTTTTATTATTTTTTTTACTTTACTCTCAATACTGGTATTGCCATCTATTATTCAAATTACCAAATTATCCTTCAGTTTCAATGCCCTCCAGAGACATCCGTCTTTACTGGACACTAAAATAAAAATCTTTAATACCTATACACCTACTATACACCTATAAATCTAAAATACCTATACACTCCGTATAGGTATTTTAGAAGCATGTTTATATATAATTTCCCATAACGCTATCAGGAAAGCTATTATTTTCTCAGACTCCAAAGCGCCCTAGAGGCAATTGTCAAAAATCCTTTCAAAGATAAGCTCAGAAGTCCTATCATATCTGAAATAAGGTCTTGTTTGTATAATTGCTCTCAGAGAAAAATTGAGATCGTATTGTCTTGGATTCCTGGGCACTCTGGCATCAGAGGTAATTAACTTGCTGATGAAATGGCCAAGGACGCGATAAATAATAGTGTTGCTGATCGTAAGCACTTTTCTATACAACTTTATGATTTGCTCCACGCCTCAAAAACAGACTTACTCGCATCATGGCAGACTTTATGGACAGAAACTAGTAAAACTAAGGGAGGTTTTTATGCCTCTATCCAAGGAACTATTCCTATTAAACCATGGTTTTTTAAATATAAAAAAGTTTCAAAATTAATTACATCAATAATGTGCAGAATACGTCTCGGCCATTGCTGCACACCAGTTTTTTTGCATAAGATCAGAACACGTGATAGCTCACTGTGTGAATGCGGCCTGGATGAGGGCTACTATTGACCACATTTTCCTTAACTGTCCCAGGAACAGTGCCTACTCCCTAGATAATATTATAACTAAATTAAAAATTCAGAGACCAGTTAACGTACGGCATCTCTTGTCATTATTCCCCAACCGCCATATCATCAATGCTTTTATTAAATTTATAGATACTAATAAAATAAAACTATAATAAGCTAAACATTTAGTCTATCAGTATATTAATGTATATATATTTGTGTGTATGTATCTGTCTGTGTATGAATGTTATGTATATGTATATATTTATGTGTTCTTTCAGGCTCTTTTAATGTTGTCACAATCTTAATAAATTTACGTGTTTAGCCATACATGACGCTGGCAGAAATTGCTGGAAAAATCAGCAGATTGCTAAAAAGAAAAAAAAAAATTGAAGTTTTAATTCTAATGCAGGACAATTTTATGTGTAATTTACAAATGATTTTCTGAGTCTGGCTGTCTTCATAATATGTCCCACTGTTGGACTCGAGCCTCCTCCGTAATAGGAGGGAAATTAACCTACTATACCACGCTGGTCAGACGTGTTGGTATAGGGTTTTGTTTCGAGCTTTCCTTCTCTTGCATGGATGTTATATGTATTTTGTATCCCTTAGTAGTCTCGTATTATCACCCACGGGTAAGATAGGGGTGGTGAATTGTATTCTTACTCCGTCACCACATGGAAAAGAATCATCTATCATCTCTTGATATTTACTCCTCTTATATCTGTATTCATTTAAGAACAAACAAAGAGGTTTTGATGAGAATGTAAAAGCATGTTTCAAAATATATCAAATAATTTTGATGGCATTTTATGTAATTTGATGCAGAGGAAGCACTAGAGTGTAGTGAATATGATATAACAGTGCTTTATATATGTTTACGTTTGCCACCAAAATTAGCATAAGATACCATTTAGGTGATAATTTGATTTATTGTTGAACAATGAGTATAAGTGTAACAAAAAGATAATTTATAAACACAGACTTGGCTTAAAAGGCTTAGTAACTGTGCTATATTTCTTAAAAAAACAAATAGACTGCACAGATGGTGTATTGGTACGAGATGGTGTATAATAAGATCCATTCCTACACAGGACATTATTTTGTGCGATCCACAAACTGTTCCAGGTCTGGGGGGTAATTTGTCTGCATTAATTATATATCAGTGGTAGGACCACGGCCCGGTCCATTCGGGGTAATACCACACTCTCGCAAAAGATCAACGTCTGAGTAATGGTAATCTGCTATTCAGCTTTGTTCGGTGAGCGAGAGAGCCGGATGTCCAACTGGGGTCAGGGGTTTATATTGGTAGGCAGCGGCTTAGCTATACCCTGGGTACTGCAAAGGTCCATTGGCGGCAGTGATACTTACCATCAGGTGTGCTGTCTGGTCGTTTGCCACCATAAGCAATAAAAAAAATATATTTGTAAAGTGTTCCACATTAAAAGAATGTATCCATATCCTTACATATTCATTCAATATACTTGGTACAGGCTGGTGTCTTTTGATAAAAAAAAAACCAAGGAAATAAAAAAAATGTAACCTGATTATTATTATCCAACATTTGAGAGAGCAATTCCTCGCTTCTGAGACAGCTTGTCTGCAGACGGTAACAGTTCCTAAGCCTTGCACAGCATATATAGCATATGTTTAATGGTCTATTATCTTTTTGGAACTGAAAGTAGAAAAATATAATATCACTGTTTAATTATTTGTGAAATAACGGTATTAGCCCTAATGGTGACGGATACTGATGTGTTCAGAACATAAGGAAAGTAGAAAAATCTGATTCAACATTCTCCTACTCTTAACCCAATTACTTGGGGTTGATACAATATGTACTCTTCTTTTATAGTACATATTGTAAAAGTTATTGGCAATAGTTTTATAATCGGTCGCATGCCAGATGTCAACCCTCCTTGGGAATGTAATTGTTGACCAAACAGCATCAGATGTAGTTCGCCCAGGTCGTTATAAGGCTCTTACGACATCTCAAAGGTTTACATGTTATTCACTAATTTGTAATGTTTAGTAGAAAATGTTAATAGTATTTTTCTTATGTTAGGGCCGCACCTGCGTGTATTGTCCCGCAGTAATATGTGGCGCAGCTTCGTACGTTTTGTACACTAGAATGTTATCGGGATGATACTGTGGTCATATTAGCGACTTCGGTATTTTACACGAAGAATCTTGCAATAATTAAAGATGGCCAAAATCATTTTCATGCAATTAACTATGGAAGACGAATTTCTTTACTTATATAGCTATATTATGGTAATAATTACATAATGACTTCTATTTCACACCTGAATGAATTCTAACACCATTTCATCGCTCCACTCCATATTTATTGATTAACTGGAGATCCTCAAACGGGTCTAAACACATCGAAAATTTCCGCCGAAATGAAAAATGCTAGTCTGACCACGCTGGCGCGCTAAAACCCTTTGACTTATCGCCCACCAAGCGATAACGCACACGAACACCGAATGTTCGCGACGATAGCCGATAATGACCGGTCACATCTGCGTGTATCGTCATTCGTCTCATTGCACGAAGCTTCGTGGCGATGCACGCAGGTGCGGCCCATTTACATCGGCCCATTACAGTCTCTTAATAGTATTTTTCTTGCAAATTATATCACAATACTGCATGTTTTACATTGATATTGATATACCTAATAAATAAAATATTGTTTAGTTGCCTATATCATAATTGTCTCTCCATACGGTGAAGAATATAATCTGTCTCTTGGCCTTAGTTTCTCGTGAGCGTTATAAAATATTGGTTACTTTCAGGAGAATGTCTAACAGTACTTCCTTGAAACAGCATAAAATTATCGCTTTTGAATCAGTCTGCCGGGTAATTACAACGTTATCCCTTAAAGGGAGCTATATATAATAAACAGAAATCAATTTACTTACGGGCTGTGCAGTCAATTTCTCATAAAGTTGTTCAAGATTTGTATGAAGTATGGAGTTCATATTAGTATCTTTTATTAGACATATTCTACATATTGTTAGCATATCCATATTTGTTTTGTGTCTAATTTCAATTAGTGATTATAAATAAAATTGATAATATAAAATCTATTAATTAAAAGTGATTTTAATTTCTTTTTTCTTTGCATAATAACCTAAAATATTTCGCCGCAGCTATCACCGAAATGTCAGATGCAGTGTTTCCACTATCAGACTTTAGTTTTACCCTAGATTTTTCTATTAATTGCCCTAAATACCTTAATTATTCTCTGAAAATCCTTGATTGAGGGCGCAAAATTTAAATGAGTTCAAAATAAAACAAAACTTGATGGTTTGAATATTTATTTTAATTTTCGTCAATTAATAAGAGGTAGTAAACAATTAATCATAAGAAGAATTCATTTTAATCTGTGGAAGAAGTAGATGGTGAACAATGTGATCACGAAGTATAGATACACAGGAGTCCGAACGTAATGTTAAAAGAATGGTCTCAATTTAGGGGACAGAACTTTTTGCCGGTAGAGGCGCCACTCTTCAAGAAATACTTATTCGTTTAAATCTTTACGCGGGAAGTTTTGTTGCTATTAACAGCTGTGAAAAGTATTGTATAAATGATAATGCATCATTGCTATGTATTTGGATGTAGGAAACCAGGGAACCATTCATTTCCAAAAGAAAAAAGCTAGAAAACTATGAAAAGCAGCAACCCGTAAAGACTTTCATCCCAAAGAACATTTTAAAATATGTTCAGCATATTTTAAATCCGAAGATTTCATTCAAATTGAAAAGCATTCAGGTGATTTAATCTCATTTATAGAATAACATTTACTTTTATCACCTAAAACAAGTATTTATGATTTTATTCCTAACATAACCTAAAATCTTAATTATTATTTCCAGGACTAAATAATACCAGGCACATTTTAAAGAAAGGAATCGGAAAAAGGTACCTTCAGTATTTCCATGGACTAAAATTGAAGATGTAAAGTCTGAACAAAGGCGAGAACGTGATCAGCGCGTGATTCTAAACGAAAATTGTGTTTTTCATATATTGAAAAGTGTGATGGCTTAGCTCATTCTCCAAGTGTTACTACAGCTACATGCAATACTGTGAATATTATATTCCTCTCTTGTCAAAAATATATTTTGTATGTGTTATGACATGTAATTTCCATGAAAATATTGTTAAAGTACAGCATAACTTCTTCTATTTTTTAACTTTAATAAAGTTTTCATTTACTATTTTTGTATTTTTATTTAAAACAATTTTATAAAGTAAATAAACTCATTTATCAAAGTAAATTCATTTAATCAATAATTTAACAAAATGACATGTGGGTATTGCTTAACATTTAAATTATTTATAGAAACATTTGAGATACTTTAACTATAACAAACAGATGTAAATATCGCTTAATATTAAAATTATTTAAAGAAACAGTTGGCATACATTTTACTTTAAAAACCACATTATAAGTATTGCCTATTATTAAAATAATAATTATTTGTAGAATCATTTGGCATAGTTTTTACAAAGTACTTTTTCTAGTAATGCTGGTCAGAAATAGTCTTCATAAAACATATCTAATTTGTTTTCAATCTCCTTTATAAACGTGTCGTTCCAGGGTACATCAATTATGGTCCATTCTACAAAATATGTCGAAATTAATAAACTAGCATACTTTCTACCGGTAACCATCAACTGGCCTTGTATTCGATAGTAATATGGATGTGTCTTCTAGACACAAATTGCCATATTTATTTTCCACAAGTAAGGAATTGTTTCATCACTAATTGCATAATAATTATTTTTGCTTGTAAGGGCACTTTACCTCTAAAATCGCTTCTTTGCCAATAAGTCTATCAAGAGACGCCTCCAAATATGGCTTATTTTTAGATAAAAACAATCCACATTTCTGCACCTTCATTGCAGTACTTCATAAAAATGTATATCCCCTGACTCACAGTCTTTTCCATGTAGTGATTATTTGTATTTGAACTCTAATGTATTCAAAATTCTTTGGGCTACATTATTTTTGCTTTTATAGAAACTGCTTTGCAACATGTATGGAAGTAACTAGCTGTTATATGATTTCTGCGAATTTTATGCCATTCAAAGTTATTAGCCTGATTTCTCCTCAATTGTTCAATATCTCTTATATTGCTGTCTGTTATATCACCAGATTGGTCACATATTGAAGGAAGGTGGAGTCAAAAGTGTCCGAAACCGGCGAGTGTGTATGAAGAGAATTATGAATGTTGAGGAAGCGACAGAGTGTCAGAGAACTCTATCCTTGCATGCTTCACTCGCTTCCTCAACATTCATAATTCTCTTCATACAATATTATATCACAATGATGTAAGTTTAGCAAAATTTCTTTTTCCAGGTTTGCAGCATATCTATCTTACCCGTGAGTGATCTTAAGAGACGACTAAGGGATATAAAACGCATATAACATCTATTGCAAGAGAAGGAAAACTCGAAACAAAACCCTATACCAACACATCTGACCAGCGTGGTGTAGTAGGTTAAGCTCCCTCCCATTACGGAGGAGGCCCGAGCTCAACAGTGGGACATACATGGGCTGTGATGATAATGATGATGGGAAGATAATTAATATTTTCGATATTTTTCTTTTTCTTGAAGGTAATTTGTCAGCTTTAAGAGGAATCCTAAAATAGTTTAAAGGCCTTGGAAAACTTTGCAGATGTTGTGTACATGAAACATTTACAATAATTTTTCTTTTCGTCGACTAACACAACCATGAACAGCACAACACCTTCCTATTTCTTTTTAATATTATTTTATATTTAAATTAATTAAATTCAACATTCATGAACCAACGCGCGTTTACGTGTAATAATAATAATAGCATCGGTACGTCCACGAAGTATAGATACATACATGTATATATATATTCATGTGTATATATAGATATATGTATCTATAATTCGTGGGTGCGATCTAAACACTAGCGCAGCGAGTGGCAGAAAAAAGAACTAAGATCTGGGTTTATTTTTGTGACCAAAAATACTATGGAAAAGCCTATACCGTTCGGACTCCTGTGTATCTATACTTCGTGAATGTGATACTGAAGCTGAAGCACTGGGCTTAAGTTTTTGAGCTGCATTCAATATTTGTCTGTTGGGTTCTAAAATCGAGCCTGTCATACCTACTCGTAGTTTGGTATGCAACAAACCGTTGAGGGTTTCACTGTGAAGCCTATTTCCTTAATAAGTTTTACATTTTTTATTATACTTAATAATCCTTCCACGTCAGTATTCGATGATGGCAGTGCTATAGGTATGCGTCCGATATATCAAAACGAATCTGAAATCGGATTTCAGTCAGAAATCGTATCGTATCGATATTCAACACTATACAAACTGATTTTAGAAAACGTATTTCGGCAGAAACTAAATCAACACATATCAAAACAAAACGACGAAAACGCAAACTAATAATAAATCTAATCATCGCGCAATCGTTTTCTATTGCTAGTTTTGCAAACCAAACCAATATTTGAAAACTTACTAACTATCTCTTTCACTCCGCTAAGCGATCGCTTAGTCAGAATGAGAGAACGCGAATTTCATAAAAATTCGCCTCCTTTCATTCTAACTAAGCGATCGTTTAGTGCAGTGAAAGAGATGGAGAGAATTGCGGTTTCTAAGAAACTAAGAATGGCAGATTGATACGAAACAGAATTATACGGGACAGGGAATAAGATCTATATCAGAATGCAACTACTTCCATGATAATATTACGCAATACGTTTAAGTTTTGCGTTTGTTAAATAGATTTTTTGAATAATATTGGAGTGTTTTGATCCACACTTGACCTTGGTGATACGTGCAGTGTGCGCGTAATGTTATTTTTGTGTTCTCGTGAACTATATAATTATATAGGTATTTTATGATTCAATACTATACTAACGTATGTTAGTATCGTACATACGATTTGATGATAAATAAGAAATAACTATTAAATGTAAAATGGTAAGAAAAAAACCATACTAAAAATGTACATTATATAATATAATCATGAAATCATTGTAAATATGACGATTTTTAAATACGCCAGAAAGTTTTGTATCACACTCAAAACAAAACATTTTTGCTAGTGTAGTACTCTAGTTAAGCCTAGATAAAGCATGAAGGAAAATCGTACACCTAAATCCAATCAACAAAGAAACTAAAAAAAAATATTTTGAATGCGTTTGTTCGTTTGCGTTTTTCGTTTGCTACGCTAAAATAACTAAAACCATCGAATATCGATCGAGACTAAGGTAAATCCGCTCCGACAATCGCTCTGGAAATCGATTTCTGAAATCGGTTTTTTAAATCGATTTCAATATCAGAAATCGAATTTGTATCGGTTTGCGTAAAAATCTGAAAACGCCCATCTCTAATTAAGACACACCGCCCTTCCGTTGACCCGAATGGTCCCGGAAAGGTGTGATTAAACTGTAGCCTCATCTCAGCTCATAAGTGTCCTACTGCGGCCCTCGAGCCTTCTCCACATGAAAGGGAAATTGTTAATATTGGGTATTACTTAGAGATTTCCTTCGCTTGTAGTGACGTTGTTTATGAAGTTATTTGCTTATGTCTTTCGGTCGTCTCTTACAATGATCCGTAGGAATGGAAAAGGTCAAGTGTCATATTGAAGCTATTCTTTCTCCATCATAACACGAAAATAGCTTATAAAGAAAAAACAGGGATTGCCCACATTTTGTACAAGTAAGTAGTAGAATATACTTACCTATATATTTAAATAAGAAACAAATTGGCTTAATAAAGCGAGCCCCAACACTATCCCACAACCTGAGCATTTATGTAGTACTCTTTATTGAAAAATTATCACACCTATATATTTGTGCCATAGTAATTTAACATCATATCTAGATGTGTTATATATCAAAAAAAAATTAGAAAAAATTAATATTATCAATTTTTATTCATTGAATTGACGTATTTTACTATTAACACCATCTGTTAAAATACTAAAGAGTTAACATCGCTGTAGTAGAAATACACTCAATACTAGAAGAGGTCGTAGTTAATCTATGTAATACCAGATGAAGTGTCACTACACGTCAGGTTGTAGAACAACGCTTAATATAATTTGATAATTAACTTTACGTTCGTTAAATGTTTGTGTAATCTTTAGGGACAAGAATTTATGTATTATTCATAGTTGGTGTGTTATATTAAAAGAATGTTATAATAGTACATTAATGCCATCTGTTAGACAATTAAAGAGTTAACATCGCTGTAGCCGAACTAAACTCTGTACTGGAAGACATCATAGTTTATCTTTATAATACTAGATGACCGCTTAAATCAATTAAGGTATAATTTAATTTTATTAATAAAAAAATATCTAAAATGATTGGTCGGATGAATTATTTACCGAAACCCATATCAATCCGATATTCTATATAAAAAATAATACTTAAAAAACTGTCTTAAAATTTATTATACGTTAAAAAAACTACGCGAGCCTTCACAAGGCTCAACATTTTGCTAGTAATAAACCATATTTTACAAAAATAAACAGTATTTCATTTTAACGTTTCCATTCAGACCATATATAATCTACATAAACAAAACCCACACTCAGAATAATCATTTATGGATCGCACAAATAACTGTTCTGCGAGGAAATCGGACCCACGATATTCCCTATAGGTAATTATTTTACACATAAAATTATACAATATATGGATGGCGTAGGTATTTTTTTTAAATGTTTTTGGCAAAAACATTTAGATCTTAAAATATTAAAAAAAAATATATTGAAAAAATAAGTGTTAAAATTAAAAAAGATTTAACCTAGACGAGAACCGTAGTCGCCTGGAATACACTGCTCGATTTCCCAACTGAGTTATACTTAATTTCAAAACCAATGTCAAAATTTGCCTTCATATTCTAACAGTTTTCAGCCAAAGTAAAATTATATTCTGTTAGCTAAAAATACTGCTATACAATATTTTATGAAAATCGTTTACAAAGATTTTAAATAGATATTAGATACAATTATAGTTTTTACTACTTATTTTGAAGTAGGTAACTAAATAGATATAGACATAGGTAAAAGAGCAGACGGTGTTCCAAAAATACAATATGTCATTACTCCTTCTTTTCCCGTCTGCCTCAAAAGGCAAGGTTAAGGGCTGGGGGGGAACACTTAAAACATTACTTATTTTTACTGACCGTCGCGCCGCCTCCAGATTGGTTGTACAAACTTAACTGCTGCCATTTTGTCCTGCCTGTCAAACGTTTGACAACTGAGAATTGTTATTTTTTGTTCCTAGCGTAGGTACTTATTGTCATCGATCTATTTTCGGTTATTGATATTTTTCTGAAAATTATCTCAAGTTTCAATGTTAGGCTGATATTATTATTGTTTAATTATCAGCTGATATGTTTTTTTTTATATTTCAGGGTAGCTTTCATAGTAAAAGAAAATTCTATGTAATTACACATACACATGTAGATATGTATATATATTACTTCAACTTTAGTTCACGGCCTAAACTCTGGGTGGCAGCACTTTCCATACATGCATATTTTATCATCGAGTTGCCACTCTTTTTCAGTTTAATAACTTTACTCTTTGGTTAAGGGACATAAGGCAGTTATCATCACTGCAGCAGGTACCTAGTAAACTTGAAACGAAATTGTATGCCAACCCGTCTTGAAAGCGTACCAAGTATAAGTAGTCGGCACGTGCCTGCATTAGGTACAATGGAAGAATAAAAGGGAAGTTTTAAATGTGTATTTTACTCCTCAAATTGGAGTATTCTTCCCTCATTATTTTGAGAAAGTGGACCACCTGACCTGTACTATAGGTACCTACACAAGTACGTTTTGGCTTGTTAAATCATTATACTGGCAACCATGTACCTATTATACGACGCAAGCATATATACGCACAGCCTAGTTAAGGATACTACGTATCCTATATATTGTGTGTATATATATATATATATATATATATATATATATATATATATATACATAACTATTATACACAACCTACAACAATACACAAAGTATTGTTGTAGGATAAGAACTTATATATTTTAAGAAATTAATTTAAAACATTGAAGTACATATTGTTTTTACTTTATATATTTTTTATATTTGATAGCAATTTTAATCAATTACATCCGTAAAAAGGAATGTTCTCAATATTCCTATCTTCACTTGGGACCATATCTATACAGCACACTAACGCAATTTTGAAAAAAACCAGGTCCTAGACCTTTGTTTATTATAGAAAGCAATGGTGTCAAAGCTCATCTTATGTTGGTAGTTCGGTAAAATAGAATAAACAAACCACAACTGTCAGTCAAAATCCATTAACACATAAACAAAAACGACAATAAATTCTCAAAATTACACACATGCTCATGAAATACCAAACAATTTTATTGCCAGTCTACATGCAAATGATATAAGGCCACTTATACGTTTCATCAAAATATAATATGTGAAATAAAACTAATTTAGGGGTTTTTATGGAATGAATAATATTCAGTTTAACTTATTCAATTATTGCAGTCTTGAATATTATTACAGCATTTTTACTGACGCAAATCGAAAATTGAATTATTCATTCATTGAGCAACTCTTTTGTGTTAACAGCTCTTCCCACAGATTACAAAAGAATATGACATTGACAGTTACAATTGTAACGGAATTATATGAAACTGTAACTGACATTTGTCTATGGTAGTTCGGCAAAATAGCCACTGCGAATCTATTCTATGGTATATACCATAGAGTTTTTTTTTTTGGTTCTTTTGTCCATTCGGACAGGCAAAGGGATCAAAGCCCATACAGCCATGAAAGATATACCATAGAGTAATATATATAATACATTACACCATAGAGTAATATATATAATACATTTAAATAAAGTTTTTACTGGCCAGTAAAAACTTTTCGCAGATGTCGCTAGTATAGCTTGAACCTGTCAAACACAGATTAAAGGATACTACGCTGTCAAACTTGTTTTGTATTTGTTGTGATTATAAGTTTTTAAAATTCTGGCGTGTTACGAAGATGGAATTTATAAAAAATATATATTCGACATGGAGAATAAACGAGCTTAAAGCTGAACTAATGGAACATGGTGCTTCCTTACACGGAAGAAAGGCAGACCTTGTTCAAAGGTATAACCTTAAATTTAGTATAACATGCACTCATTTGTGAAATAATCAGTTTTCTAATGTAATTATGATACCTTTAATATTTCTCCGGTTGTAGTTAAATATACATAGCATAAAAAGAGAAAAACGCTTACGAATATGTATAATAAAAATTAATTCTTGGACTATGATTATTTTGTTTACAGATTAGAATTATACGATATTAATTTTAATTTTGGGAGCACTAGTGTTGCTAATGATGAACCTGCTATGAAAGTACCAGATTTTAATAGCTATTGGGATATCAACAGCAGTACTTCATTGCCACCACTGAATGAATTACTACACATACATACATACATACATATCATCACGCCATATCCCTTGCAGGGTAGGCAGAGAGAACAGAGTGCCAGAGAACTCTATCTCTGCATACTTCACTCGCTTCCTCAACATTCATAATTCTCTTCATACACGCTCGCCAGTTTCGGAGACTCTTGACTCCACCTTCCTTCAGTACATGACCGATCTGGTCTAGGTAGGTTAGTCTCGGTCTCCCGCGGTACCTACATGCTTCCACTTTCGCATTGTATATCTTCTTAACCAGACGTTCGTTCGGCATTCTTTCCACATGTCCGAACCATCGGAGCATTCCCTTTCGCATCTTTACACCAATACTCTCTTTCATACCTACTCGCTCTCTTACGTCGTCGTTACGAATGCGGTCGGTCAGCCTAACTCCACAGATTTTCCGCAGAGATCGCATTTCGACTGCAATAATTTTACTTTCATACTCTTTTCTGCATACCCAACTCTCGCTTCCATACAGTAATGTTGAGACAAGCACTGCGTTATGTATTGCTACACGTGCCTTCTGGCTGAGGTGGTGGCTGCCGAGAAGTTGCCCCAACGCTCCGTTCACTCTATTTCCCGCATTCACTCTTCGCTCTATATCAGTGGTGTACTTTCCATCTCAGCTAAATCCACATCCAATATATACAAATTCATCCTCGTCCACTGCTAATGAATTACTAATAAAACAATACTTTTCTTTGTAAGTGTTAATTTGTATATAATTGTAATATTTAATTGTAAACATTTCTTCCCTGTGGTGAAGGAATAAGAACAATTCACTACTTCCTATCTTGACCGTGGATGTTGTAAAAGACAACTAAGAGATATAATACACATATCTGTGCAAGAGAAGAACAACTCGAACTAAAGCTAGGCCGGGTTGGTATAGGACCAACCTGTCTAATTCAGCATGGCATAGGAAGGTCAATTTCCCTCCTATTGCGGAGAAGGCTAGAACCCAACAGTGGGGCGTTTATGAACCGAGATGATTATTGTGATGATTGTAACAGTGATAAAAAATTAAATATATGTATGCTTAAGAACGCAGGGCAGAAATGAAAACTTCATTGGGAATCATAATTTATATGTATAAAAATTAATACATATATATTTATTAAATAATATTATGTATTGTGTAGTATTATTTTGGATCGTATAAGTAGGATAAATGAGAAACAAGTCAGAATTAAAGTTGTTATTTTTTATTAACATGATAAACCACTAACTACATACACTAAATTCACAATGTAAACCAAAAAAAACCACAAAACAGTCATGAGATGATGACAGAAGTGAAAATTAAAACTATGAAAAGTAACAATAATTATGTATTTTCTATGAAAAGTAACAATGATTAACCCCTTACCGCATCGCGGATCATATATGAACCAAACCATATTTTCATGAATATCTTCAATTAGGAAATAAAAACAGTCGTTTTGTGTATAGCGTATCAAATATGTTCCATTCCTCTATCATAATAATATGAACACCGCCATCTATGAGTAACTCTACGAACTCGGTCATCATTCAACATCGACAAACAGGTTGCGACTTGAGCGCGCCGGTTTCTGTTACTTGAAAATTCCGAAAAAAATATAAAATCTCTAGTTACCGCTATTAGATAAATATTACAAAGAAGAAAAATACTTATAGATTATTGATAAGGTAAGTTTTTCACATTTTTTACAATTATCTTAGCATTTTTGAGTACCTATTTAATTGTATGGATCAAATTTGGTACAACATGCAAAAATATTCTTTTTCTATTGTGTCTTATATGTACCGGTATGCAAAAATGTAAAGTGTGTTTTCATTCCTAAGTAGGTAAATAATACTTCTGTGATTGTTTATAATGTTTATTGTATATTAGGCAACCTGAAGGAATATGGACCCTAGACGATTTTACGGCGGTATCCATACGATTATCAAGGATTTTCCGGACGGCAGTGCTGATGAAGACCTATCAGATGACGAGCAACTAACAAATAGAAGACGAAAGGTACTACCACCTCTCTGTATTCCAGAATCTGAGGAGTCTGACTCAGATTCTGATGATAATATACCTATATCTCATCTTGCTTCTTCGTCAACAAGGACTTCAAGGGCTGAAAAGCCGCGATGGAGGGATGGATTTATGGAAAGACCTGAGGCTGATTTACAGTTTACTGGAGATATTTCTTTGCCTCTAGAAATAACAACATTGAATACCCCGTACCAGTTTTTCAAATATTTCTTCACGGACGACATTTTTCTATATATATCTCAAGAAACTAATAAATATGCAGTCGAAAAACAACCAGAAAAGCCCAGTAATATTACTGTAAAAGAACTTGAACAGTTCATTGGTATTTGCCTTTACATGTCAATAGTTCAGTTACCCTCTACAAGATTTTATTGGAATGAGGATATGGGGTACCCTAAAGTTAGTAAAATAATGTCCTGTAATCGTTTCGAACAAATCAAACGTTTTATTCATTTTAACGATAATTTGACACAAATACCAAAAGGACAGCCAGGACATAACCCTCTTCACAAAATCCAACCATTATTGGAGCTTTTAAGGCAAAGAATTTTGACAGTTCCTAAAGAACAGTATATGGCTGTTGATGAACAAATAATACCTACTAAGAGCAGATCATCTATGCGACAGTACAACCCTAAGAAACCCCACAAATGGGGCTACAAAAACTTTGTCCTTAGCGGCAGTTCAGGATTTAGTTTTGACTTTGAAATATATACTGGAGCTCAGGGACCTATACAGTCTGACACTAATTTGCCTAAAATAAGTACTAGCAGTGACGTCGTAGTTCGCCTTTCTAGGACAATACCAGAAGGACTCAACTACAAACTATTCTTTGATAATTGGTACACGTCACTACCCCTTTTGACGTACCTTGACAAAAAAGGTATTTTACCAATAGGCACAATAAAAGCTAATCGTATCCCAGGCTACAAGGTTCCAGTTGAAAAAGATTTAAAAAAAAAAGGCCGAGGAACTACTGTAGAAAAATTGACCACAATTGACAACACTGATATATCAGTAGTGACCTGGTACGACAACAGAGTTGTGAACTTAGCTTCAACTTACGTTGGCAGCAAACCATCATCTGAAGTTCGACGTTTCAATAAAAAAGAAAAAGCATATCAAAATGTATCATGTCCAAAGGCAGTCACGGTTTATAATAAACATATGGGTGGCGTGGACTTATTAGACGCTCTTCTTGGCTATTACAGAATTCAGATTAGATCGAAAAAGTTCTACCACCGCATATTTTTTCATATGATTGATATGATGACAGTTAATGCGTGGTTATTATACAGGAGAACTTTAGCGGATTCAGAACCATATTTACCTTTAGCCGACTTCAAATGCGCAGTAGCTGAAGGGTTAAGCCAAACCAATAAACCATCAAAAAGTGGAAAACGAGGACGGCCTTCTTACGCACTGGAAAATGCTATTGAAGCGAAGAAATTGAGAGGACCTATTGCTATCATGCCGTCTAGAGATGTAAGACTGGATCAAATAGATCATATGCCTATCTGGACCACTAGACAGCGGTGCAAAGTGCCAGAATGTAATGGTAGGTCACATGTTGAGTGCCAAAAATGTAATGTGAGCTTATGTCTTAATGACAAAAGAAATTGTTTTAAGTTATTTCATACAACATAAGGTGGCTGGAATATTTTTATTTTTTTTTCAAATTATAACATTTATTTTTTAGTTAACCCAAAAATTTTATATAACTATAGGATTATTTACTAATAAACAATATCGTATTAAAATTATTGTGCTAAAGTGATTGACGGGAACTGATTGCAATTACCGAAAAATAATTTGTATTTTTTGTTCACTGGACCAAATATGTACCAAAGTGGAAAAACGGTATATTTTCTTTATTTTTCAATAAATTAAAAAATGCTGAAACACGTGTTCTTTTATTTCTTATTTACTATCACATATATTTTTATCATCAACAAAAAAAAAACATGCGGTAAAGGGTTAATAATTTTGTCAGTATGTTTCTTTAACTACTTTACTTTTTTTCTTGTTTTTTTTTTATTATTGCTTATGGTGGCAAACAAGCAAACGGCACACCTGATGGCAAGTGTCACTGCCGCCCATGGACCTTTACAATAGCAAAGGTACAGCTAGGCCTCTGCCTACCAACACAAACCCCAAACCCACCCCAGTTGCGCTTCCGGCTCTCTTACTCACCAAACGAAGTGCAATAGCATATAGCCATTACTCAGACGTCGAAGTGTTCTGCAAGTGTGGTAGTACCCTGGATGGACCAGCTCACGTCTGTAGACAGAGGACTGTCACCAGCGTGGTCCTACCACTGTGTTCAATGCTTGATGTGGTAAATTTTGATTACAGTGCAGATAAAAAATTAAAGAGAGCTAAAGAGTTATATGAGTGCAGATAACCTCTTACTTGCCAGGGCTTCAACTGTTGGAGAATCTATGTTTGTGAAAGGATGTTGTAAAAAAACTATGAAGGCTCTTCAATATGAGGTTGATGTTAAGATACACCAGAAAGGCACTCCACAAGAATCCCACTGCGAATGTCCTGCTGGGAGTGGAACAGAAGCCAAGTGCAAACATATTGCTGTACTTCTCTATGGTATTGAGCATATGGTTCGGGATAAAATAATATTACTTCATCAAGTTTGTACCTAGCAATTGCAGTCATTTCACATGCCCAAATCATTATTTACAGCGTCACCTGTAGTAGCATATAATCTGCCTAAAAAAAGCCAATCAGAAAATTTTGCCCTTATCCCATTAAAAATATTTGTAGAAAAGCTTATAATAGTAAAATAAGAAATACAGTATTAAATTACCCAAATTCATTAATGCCTTTAAAACAACTTTATGAACCAGCCAATCCTTATGCCCTTATGATCATGCATATATTTCTACAAATCCTGAAAATGAAATGCTAGCAAAATTGCATTTGTTAAATGTTTGTGATGATACAATTAAAACTATTGAAGCAAACACTAAAGGCCAAAAAAACTGTTCACTGTGGTTTACAGAAAGAAGGCATAGGATTACTGCAAGCAAATTTCACACAGTTTGCCATTTAAAAACATCATCAAAGTTGGCTTTCAGCAAACAGATTTTACACCAGAGACATTTTACAATCAAGAGCAACCACCCATGGTATAATGAATGAAACTGCGGTGTTAAAAGAGTACATGTCTAAGTTTTGCCTTAATGTTGATGCCTGTGGATTATTTATAAGTAAGGAGAAACCGTACCTAGCGGCCACACCTGATGGCATATTGGGTGATGAAACATTAATAGAAATTAAATGCCCATACACCACCAGAAATGAATTTATAACACCAGTAACTGTGCCTTATCTGATTTATGACAATGTTGATAAAAATCTAACATTAAAAAAAAGTAGTCCATATTACTACCAGATACAAGGTCAGCTGTATTGCACCAATAGGTCATTTTGTAATTTAATTATATATACTTATAAGGACCTGAAAGTTATACATATTTCTAGAGATGATGACTTTATCAAGGGCTTGCTAGAGAAACTAGATGATTTTTATTATACTTATTTTAAAAAAACAGTTTTAGAACACTTTTAATATAACAACTATGATGTAATAAAGAAAAGATAGCTTAAATAATAGCTTGGGTAGTCAATAAAAAGTCTATTTGTATATAGTCTGTAAACTTTTAATATAATCTCATACCATTAAAGGCCATTTTAATTTTTTTTGTAAATAGTGGTTTGCCATCATTTTCTTTCTGCCAGTGAATTTGTATTAAAAATGTGGGTCAAGATTTAGGGTAAATATAAATTTCTGTAATAACGATGACTTTTGGACATACAAACATGATAGAATCAGTAAAAGTAGTTTTATTTTAAATGTGTAACACTCATCTGGCTCGGGCTGACCGCCACGGAGGTGTGAAGAGTGGAGGGGACTAGCCCATCATCCCCAGGACCGGTTGGTATCAATCAGCTGAGAAGAAATTCACAGCAAGAGGACTACGCTCTGGGACCGTATAACCGTACCCCTTACGGGATATCGAGATGTCAAACATGCTAAGATTTTTTTCCTAACCTTATAAATTAAACAATCAATTATAAATATAAACAACAATCCGTGTGGTGATGAAGTAAGAATACAATTCTCCACCCCCTATCTTAGCCGTGGGTGATCGTAAGAGACGACAAAGGGATATAAAATGCAAATAACATCTATGCAGAGAAAGGAAAACTCGAAACAAAACCCTATACCAACATGTCTTACCAGCGCAGTATAGTAGGTTAATTTGCTTCCCATTATGAAGGAGGCCTGATCCCAACAGTGGGACATGGGACATATATGGGCTGTGATGATGATGATTAATTAAACCAGTTACTTATTTTTTTTTACAATGCCTTTCCTAAAGTTACATAACATAATACATATGTAAAATATTTGTGAAGCTAAGGGAACATAATATGAATCTAATGGTGTTTGAAGTATCTTATATGTCTTTGTTAATCCAATAAGTCTTTCTATATGTACTCTTTGACTAGCAAGTTGCTGGTCACGCTTTAATATAAATCCTGGCAGTTGTGAACGACCTTTCAAAAAGGTTGGTACATTTACATTAATATTTTTAGCAGCAAACAAGTCCTGTACATTAAACCCTCTATCTGCCATAATGCTATCTCCTTCTTCACAAGTTTTTAATAAAGAGCTCCGTTCAATCATCTGTCTATCACTAGTTGCCCCACCAGAAGCTTCTGAACAATAAGAAGTTAAACCACCTGGAGTTGCTCCTATTAAAAACTTCACTGTGTTAGTATTTTTATATGTACTAAACGTGGCTCTTTGTGACGTAGGGTTGCTAGGTTTAGATATGGGAATTTCTGTTCCATCTATGATAACTCTACTTTGCTCTTTAAAAACCTGAGGCATATAATAATTCACCAAGTCACGACTGTGCCAAATATCAATCATAGACCAAAAATCATATGTAAAATGGATCCATGTAAATATAATATTAGACACAAGTGTTTTGCTAACATTAAACATTTTAGCTATTTCAAAATCTGGTTTATTGCGTCTTAATTTAATCAATAAAATACAGAATTGTTCCTCTGCAGACAGGCCTATGACATGAGACCAGCGGTACTTAAGACTATTTGCCATTGGCAGAAGAGTACTTAATACCATTTGAAATTTAGAGTATGATTCTAAACCAGTATAAAACAAAACTGAAGCATTGTCAGTAAGCAATAGATCAGTACAAAAGTACCTGGAAATACTACTTGTCTGTGTTCCGATAGTTTTATTTTTTGCTGCAGTGACAGTGACTTCATTTTCAGATATAACTTCAGTAGCAATACATTCTTCAGTTGCGATATCTGGCACATTATGGTGCTCAAATGTTTCTATATCTGTACTATAAGCAGTTTGAGCACCACCAAAGAGCGATTGTCTTAGATTACGAGCTCTCAATCTCTCCTCTCGAGCTTGGGCTTCTTTAGATATAGTTTTAGTGGTCCAAGGGAACACAGAGGGTACTGTATTATTTTTTAAATATCGATGCCTATTTTGCAATCCTGAAATATGAAAAATATGTGATGACATTTATACGTAGTACTGCAGAATATTCTATTGGTTAAATTAGCTAACATACCGGTATAAAAACTCGTTTTTTGATAATCTGAGTCGAGGAAATGAAGACGACATAGTTTCGAATTTTTTTCTGGTTTAAAGTTAGGTCTTCTTATAGCTTTTAGCCACTTTTTCATCACCTCTTTGGCCTTAGGGAATCGATGTGCACCTTGTTCTTTACAATATGCGACTTCACACTTTTTAGGCATCTTAGTATTTAATATACAAGATTTTATTTCAAATATCTCCTACGAAAATTAAAAGTTTTGGGTAATGCTATGCTAGCGCCACTTTGACGGTTGCCAGCCCTGGTATTATCTATATATTTAAAATACTATGCCTGGTATATACTATATAATCATGGAGACTAGAGTACCTTAGCGCCACCTTAATTTGCTCCCGTTCAATGGACACTTCTTAATACACTGAGATGGTACTCCTTACTCTAGTCTCCATGTATATAATATATATATTTTTACGAACCAGAAGTGAACTTAATTTTTTAAAAAGACGAATAACATTAGTTAAGGAAAAATCACTTTTAATAAAGAAATCAGACAAATGAACAAATAACGCAATGAATTTAAATTAAATATAACAACACGAGGTAGTTAAAGCCGGTCCGAATCCGATAGCGAAATGAGCCGCTGGCCTTTTTTTTTTTTTTTTTTTTTTTTTTTTTGGTAACGCAGTGGTTAAAAATGCATTTCTCGCATACCCGCCCCGGGCGGGGTATGTGGGACTCACAGGCCCTGAAGGGGACACTGAATACCCACTAAAACATACCAACTGCGAGCTGTTAGCCGAAGGGGCTTTTACAGCTTAACCGGACTGCGGGCGAGCCCGAAGGCTCTCAACCCGATAGACATGAATTAGGCGACTTCGCCCGAGGGCTCCCCCTGTGGGGAACGGGCCTCGGCTCGGGGCGTCGCTGGGGGTAAGGTGGACGTGGACGTGTCCATCTTGGGGTCGGTGATTTTTGCTCGCCGTGTTTTCGTACCTCGACGTCGAGGACGGAAACGCGGATGTTTGTGCGCGATGGCCTCGCGCGCGGCGTAGGCTTTGGTCTGGGCGAGCGTAATAACGTCGTCATCGTCGTTGAGGACGTGACGTGGACGTCGGACTTTGGAGATGCGCGATGGGGTGTAGGAAGCCGCCCCGACCACTAGTTGGTTGGGGTGTGTCGTGGCAGAGTCAAAGTAGCTCTGGGAGCACCGCTTCATAAACTGCCTGATGGTCGGCAGTTCGAGGTCGATGTGAAGATCGACGTTACGAATGAACCACGGTGCTCCCGTAGCTCGGCGCATGAACCTATTCTGTAAGGTCTGTAACCTATGGATCCTGTGTGCCTTGGTGTGCGCGAACACTACGCTTGCATAGGTCATGATCGGCCGTATGCAAGCGGTGTATAATCGGACCTTGAGCCGCTGGCCGCTTTGCGCCGACTATTTATACGATTCGGCTGCTGCCGGGTGGGGGGAAACAACTGTCTTGTAAGACGGCCGTTCCTGATCGCGAGGCGTCCTCGACCGCTGGTCTTCCAATGGGTGGATCACCATCACTACCCGGACCCTCAGTATCATCCTGGGAATCGCCATGATCATCTGGAAGCACACAACGCAATACAATTGCCTACTTGCAATTAGATCCATTAGGTCGTGGACAAGAATATTAGGATGTGACATCAAAATTGGAATAGTAACAAAAGTTACCTAAGTTAAGATAAATTTGCAAATTGAAATACTTAAGTACACACTAATTACTTTAGAGACATAAGTTATATGAATTTAATTAAACATTCCTAGGAATGAAACAAAGTTAGTCTCGCCATAGGCATATTTACATATAAATTAAGGATAGTGCTGAAAAATAAAATAAAATTATTAGTTACATGGATGTCAGAGGCATGCTACCAAAGAGTAAAGTTATTAAATTGAAAAAGAGTGGCAACTCGATGATAAAATATGCATGTATGGAAAGTGCTGCCACCCAGAGTTTAGGCGGTGAACTAAAGTTGAAGTAATATAATATATACATATCTACATGTGTATGTGTAATTACATAGAATTTTCTTTTACTATGAAAGCTACCCTGAAATATAAAAAAAAACATATCAGCTGATAATTAAACAATAATAATATCAGCCTAACATTGAAACTTGAGATAATTTTCAGAAAAATATCAATAACCGAAAATAGATCGATGACAATAAGTACCTACGCTAGGAACAAAAAATAACAATTCTCAGTTGTCAAACGTTTGACAGGCAGGACAAAATGGCAGCAGTTAAGTTTGTACAACCAATCTGTAGGCGGCGCGACGGTCAGTAAAAATAAGTAATGTTTTAAGTGTGCCCTCCCAGCATGCTACTAAGGCGGTTAGCTTGACATTATTGAAATAACATGATGTCAGAGGCATGCTACTAAGGCGGTTAGCTTGACATTACTGAAATAGCATGGATGTCAGAGGCATGCTACTAAGGCGGTTAGCTTGATATTATTGAAATAACATGGATGTCAGAGGCATGCTACTAAGGCGGTTCGCATGACATCAGAAAAATTGATATGATAATGTTCAGAGGCATGCTACTAAGGCGGTTCGCATGACATTACCATTGTAACTCACCAGTTTGGAAGAAGGCTTCACAAGTTTCCGGCGTCCATTCACCGCACCACAGCACCATATTTTCTGCAGCTGCTTGTGTCTTTTTTCCATACGACCCTGTTAGAAGCTCGAGTTCGTATCGGTGATGCGGCAATGCGGTAACCACCTTGTACGGGCCGCGCATGCCTGAATCCAATTTGCCGGTACTCTGAGAATTCTTGCATACAAAGACAAGATCACCCACAGAGTATGTGCGGGGTTCACGTCTATTCTCATTGACTCGCGCGTCTTGACGTTGTTGATTCACTGACAAATTGCCAGTTGCGCGCTGTCGCCTTAGTGTCATCATGGATTCCCTATTGCTGGAATTAAAATCCTGAAAAGCAATATCTCTTACAAGAGATCTAATAACGGGTGTCGCGGCTTCTACACCAATAAGCAGTTGAAAGCGGTGAACACCGAGTGGTGTCCTGTCTTGTAATGTTAAGGGTCATTTGGGCCTTTCATAATACCTCTGACCATTGTGCTCCCTTGTTTCCAACCTCAACTCGTAGCATATTAAGCACTGTACGACAATATCTCTCAACTTGGCCGTTTTCGTGTAATATAGTGCAGGGAGCTTCCTATGTCATTTACCCAATCCTGAAAGGCAACGCTATCGTACATGCGACCTCGGTCACATATTATTATAGATGGGACACCAAATAGAGCGACAGCGTTTGAAAATACTCGTTTCAATTCATCTGAGTCTTGTCGATATATTGGATATAATAAAGAAAATTTTGTGAAAGAGTCAATAATAATTAAAACAAATTTATAACCGTTTGACTCCGGTAGGGGTCCTAAAACGTCGGTATGAATTGTTGAAAAAGGTATGTTTGGTTTTGTCCAGGATTGGATCGGCTGAGATGGAGCTCTAGGGATCTTTTTATGCGACAAGCAAACTATACAATGATTAATATATTTCTTAACAAAATGCCTTAGATTTGGAAACCAAAAATGACGTAAAATTAAATCAGTCGTTCGGTCAACACCTATATGATTGTGGTCATCGTGAAAAACTCTCAGAAGACTGAGACGGTAACCTTTAGGGATATAACATAATAAACGCAGTTCTTCACCTGTCGGTACAAATTTATAGTATAGCAGGTTATTTTTAACACTATATCTAGATGAATCTAATTGACCTTCATTTAATTTTGTCATTAGGTCTCGCGTGTCCTGGTCTCCGGATTGAGCGATCTTTGCCCAGTTGCCGTGACTTCGAATTAGGGCAACGTTAACGGGAGGATTTCGGCTAAGGAAATCAGCATGCTGCATGAGCACACCTTTCCTGTATTCTAAAGTCAAATTAAAATCTTGTAGGTAAACCCACCACCGCGCAACGCGGGGTAAAAGATCTTTCTTTCGTTCAGTTAATTTTAAAGAATTGCAATCCGTTATTATTTTAAAATGTATACCGATCAAATAATGTCGGAAATTTTGAAGAGCACGAACTATTGCCAAAGTTTCTAATTCGTAGCTATGATATCGAGCTTCGGCGCCCTGAGTGGATCTACTGTAATAACCTACAACTCTTTTCTTTTTATCAGGATATTCCTGCATCAATATTGCACCTAATCCGATCGCACTAGCGTCAGTGTGCAGTTCCGTTGGTAAACTTGGGTCAAAAATCGCTAACACTGGTTCATGAGTTAGGCAATTTATTATAAAGTCTCGAGATTTTTTCTGATCAGATCCCCAATTAAAGGGTTCGCCTTTTCGCAATAATTTAGAGATAGAAGCAGTTTTAGATGCATAACCTGCGATGTATCTACGAAAATAACCGGCAAGGCCTAAAAATTGGCGAACCTCTCGAACATTGGCGGGTACCGGTGACTTTACAAGTGCTTCTACCTTTTTAGGACTCGGTCGTACCTGACCATTACTCACTAACCGACCCAGATATTCTATCTCGGTACACAGGAAGGAGCATTTCCTCAAGTTTATAGAAAATCCTGCTTGAGAGAGTACTTTTAAAACTTGACGCAATAATTCAATACCGTCTTTTACTGTATTTGATAAAATCAGTACATCGTCTATCCTATATAGACGGGCGATGAACTATTGGCGCGGACGAACTAAGTTTTATTTCCATACTACCCTATCCGCGATAGTTTTATCGGAATCTAAACTCATACACTCGCTCGGCCGTCCCACGGGGGTCGGGGGTACCGTTGTTAATACACCTGGTGTATTAACGGCGTTTACGGACGCGTCAGTAATCGTCGACGACGGAGTTTGTAATCTACTCTCAATTGCGTTCAACCTACTCAAAATTTTATCAAACGCGTCGTGACGAGGTCCTTCGCGGTGGCCGCGCGAACTACTCTGACGCCTACTCACGTACGGGCTACGCGAACGACGAGGTCCACGGTGCGATTCTTTGTCCATTTGTCTAGATTTAGATGAGCGACCCGTCATTTCTTTTTACAAAGTGACGGTAGTCTCAAAAAGTTCAAACAAAAGGAATTAAACGTTTACCAATATAATTAAAACAGCACTTTAGTAAATAAATTAAAATACCACTTACCAGATCAATTAAAATAACACTTACTGAGCAACTTAACTTACTGTTAGGGATGATGGCAAAAGCGACACTGAAACGCGTGGTAATCCCACTTCTAATTTTACGAACCAGAAGTGGACTTAATTTTTTAAAAAGACGAATAACATTAGTTAAGGAAAAATCACTTTTATTAAAGAAATCAGATTTTTTTTTTTTTTTTTTTTTTTTGGTAACGCAGTGGTTAAAAATGCATTTGTCGCATACCCGTCCCGGGCGGGGTATGTGGGACTCACAGGCCCTGAAGGGGACACTGAATACCCACTAAAACATACCAACTGCGAGCTGTTAGCCGAAGGGGCTTTTACAGCTTAACCGGACTGCGGGCGAGCCCGAAGGCTCTCAACCCGATGAGCCGCTGGCCGCTTTGCGCCGACTATTTATACGATTCGGCTGCTGCCGGGTGGGGGGAATCAACTGTGTTGTAAGAATATATATATATATATATATATATATATATGTATGTATATATATATATATATATACTATATACATATATACTAGTCACAAAAATTAAAGGATATAAAAAAAAATCCAAATTTTTGGGTAATTTTCAACGAGCTGTAACTCCGAGGAAAATAGTTGTACAGAAAAAATAAAAAAAGCAAATTGTAGCTCTAAGTGTCTAGTTTTCAGATATGACTATAATTTTTTTTTATCATGTCCAGGTCTGGAGAAATTCTAAGAAAACAACCTAAAAAAAATTTTTCAAATTTTTTTTTCGTCTAAAAAAAGGTCCACGGGCTTCAAAAAAATTTTTTTGATTGTTTCGTTCAAAAGCTCTTTTAGAGAATTTAATACTCTTTAATTTGACGTATTCAAAAAGCCTGTACAATGATTTGCCGCGGAGTTATCGTCCATCAAAGCAAAAAAGATCTTTTTAACTTTGATAATCAATAACTCCGGAAATAACGATTGTATAGAAAATTGAAGGAAGGTTTTGAAAACTGCACAATATTCTCTATAAGAAAATGTAAACATCTTTTAGAAAAAAAAATTTGAATTGAAAACTCGGACTGAAAAAAAGACAAAAATTCGCATAATTAAGGATATTTGGATAACTTGGTATAACTTTGGATAAAATGGATGAACGAAAGATATCGTCGGTAATTTTTTAACCTCAAAGTATCCCCTAAAATCCCTCAAAAATTCAAAGCGCTGCGATTTTTTTTTCATTGTGCCCCGAAGCTTCAAATTCTTTGTTTTTGCAAAAATCACCATTATGAGCAATTTTGTGATTTTTATTAATTTTTTCAATGGAAAAATTTTTTTCTCTCTAAAATCTTTATGTTTTTGATCAAAAAGATTAACTGTTTAAGAAGTTTGAAAAAAAAAAGATCAGTCATTATTTCAAGAGATATTGATTATCAAAGTTAAAAAGATCTTTTTTGCTTTGATTGACGATAACTCCGCGACAAATCGTTGTACAGGCTTTTTGAATACGTCAAATTAAAGAGTATTAAATTCTCTAAAAGAGCTTTTGAACGAAACAATCAAAAAAAATTTTTTGAAGCCCGTGGACCTTTTTTTAGACGAAAATAAATTTGAAAAATTTTTTTTTGGTTGTTTTCTTAGGATTTCCCCAGACCTGGACATGACAAAATTTTTTTATAGTCATATCTGAATACTAGACACTTGGAGCTACAATTTACTTTTTTTATTTTTTCTGTACGACCATTTTCTTCGGAGTTACAGCTCGTTAAAAATAACCCAAAAATTTGGAATTTTTTTTATATCCCTTAATTTTTGTGACTAGTGTATATAACCTTTATACCTACATTTTTTGTTTTTTTTTGTTCTGTTCGTTCATTCGGACGGGCAAAGGGATCAAAGCCCATACAGTCCATACATTATTAGCATAATATAGCTGTGATAGTAAAGCAATTCGTCGTCCATAGTTAAACGCATGAAAATGATTTCGACCATCTTTAATTATTGCGCGATACTTCGTGTAAAATACCGAAGTCACTAACGTGACCAGTTTTATCGCGATAACTTTCTAGTGTACAAAACATATGAAGCTTCGCCGTAAATTACTTCGGAACGATACACACAGGTGCGCCCTAGGCTAGCATTAGTAATATTGTTACGCTTAAACCAAACGTAAAAGCTTTTATCTAAAAATGATAGAAGGCGACAGAATAACATTTGTGACCCGTTCGCAAACTTCAAATATAATTCAAGAATACATAATACAAAAATAATTTGAAATTAATTTGACTGTTGTAAATTCTATCTACAAAATAAATATATTGAATAACATTGGAATAACAATAAACACACTACGCAAAACTGATACATTTCTTTATGAAAAAGTCTGTATAAGATTTATTTAGCTGAAAAACTTAGTAGCTATCTTTCTAGGAACATTAGTAAAAAATCAAAAAAATATTTTATACCTATAGTCTAGTCTGTGGTTACGGTTTTGGCGCGAATGTGGAAATGTCATGTCACGCTCTTGTATTATATTCATTTCTTTAGTGTTTTGTGGTGTTATATTGAATAATTTTGCTGGTATTTTATGCAATATGGTACAGTTAAAGTGCTGAAGTGTAGTGAATATGGTATAATAGTGGTTTACGTGTATTTTCATATTTGCCCAAAATTCCCAAAGAAAACCATTGATTAGGTTATCAGCGCCAGATTAATGGTAACGACTTGACTTACTGACAGACAATGACTATTAAGGCTACGTAATATGAAGAAATGATGAACAATATATGAAAAATAATTAAATAAGACTTGGCTGTATGGGCTTTGATCCCTTTGCCTGTCCGAATGGACGAACAGAACCAAAAAAAAAAAAAAAAAAAGTCTGTGGTTATGGGTTTTTTGGCGCGAATGTGGCAATGTCATGTCACGCTCTTGTATTATATTCATTTCTTTAGTGTTTTGTGGTGTTATATTGAATAATTTTGCTGGTATTTTATGCAATATGGTACAGTTAAAGTGCTGAAGTGTAGTGAATATGGTATAATAGTGGTTTACGTGTATTTTCATATTTGTCCAAAATTCCCAAAGAAAATCATTGATTAGGTTATCAGCACCCAATTAATGGTAACGACTTGACTTACTGACAGACAATGACTATTAAGGCTACATAATATGAAGAAATGATAAACAATGTATGAATAATAATTAAATAAGACTTGGCTGTATGGGCTTTGATCCCTTTGCCTGTCCGTATGGACGAACAGAACCAAAAAAAAAAAAAGTCTGTGGTTATGAGTTTTGGCGCGAATGTGGAATGTCATGTCATGCTCTGGTATTATATTCATTTCTTTAGTGTTTTGTAGTGTTATATTGAATAATATTGCTGGTATTTTATGGAATATGGTATAGCTACAAGTGCTGAAGTGTAGTGAATAAGGTATAATAGTGCCAAAATTCCCAAAAAAAAACATAGATTAGATTATCAGCGCCCGATTAATGGTAATACTATTAGTTTAGATTAATGGTATTACTATAGATAATAACTATTAAGGCTACATAATATGAAGAAATGTTAAATAATACATGAAAAAAATTAAATAAGACTAGGCTGAATGGGCTTTGATCCCTTTGCCTGTCCGAATGGACGAACAGAACAAAAAAAAAACACTAAGTGTATTATATAGTGGCACCATACTATGGTGCCACTATATAATACTGAATACTGAATCAGTACCAAGTTTTGGGGTAGATCTGTTGTCAAACTGTTATTGTTCAAAATACTTTTATTGTTTTTATATAGTATACGTGTGTAAACTATTTTAATAGTTAACTAGGCGCATATCTCTCAATTGAGTAATCATGCCCGCGTGCTCTGTAAAACAGTGTGGTGCCAGAAAAAACCATAAATCAACCAACATTGACCCTTCATAGGTTAGTAGTAAAGTTTTCACTGATAATTTTAAATATTTTAGGATTTTGGCGAATCTATTATTACAAGGTGTTATTTTTAAATGCCACAGAGGCTTTCGTTAGTTATATATTAGCTAAAATGTGTTTTCTTTATTTAATATTATATTGGTGTAAACATACTAGTGAGGTGGCAAAGTATAGTCGTAACGTAATACGATAAATTATATTTATGTTCTTACACGAATAAAAAATACATGGTGTATTATCCAACAGATTTCCTGTAAATGAAATTATGAAGAAGAAATGGATAGAAATTATTGGCATTGAAAATATAAACCCTCGACACAAAATGTGGTATCTGTGTTCGATGCACTTTGATGAAACATGTTTCAATAGAACTCTCGATGTTACAAGATTACGTGACGGTGCAGTGCCCTTATCTTCTCTTCTGGTTGGTATTTACTTCATACAATGGGAAAGTGACCTGCAGTGATGTAGTCTTGAAGGCATTAGCCTTACTCGTACTTAATAAAAACTTCTAATAATTTGTTTTAGATTGCCAATAAAACTAGAATAGATGTATTGCATCAAAGACAAAATATATCAACATCAATCTCACCTGTGAAGTTGGAGTTACTGCATGATAATTCAAGTAAAAATGCACTATTAGTAAATAAGGTAAACTAATCAGCTTTTACTTTTAGTACTTACTATATCTGGCAGTAATAACTTCTTATTTACTACATGTCGATCTTTTAATTCTGCGCAGGCATCATAGCGGTCTAAGTAGTGACCATCCATGCAGAGTGTGGGTCGCAGGTTTGATTCCCAGACAGGATATTCTAAGTAGATGTACTTTGAGTCCACTACTTATGTCTTTAACAGAAGAATTTAGTCCTTACTGCATAGTGTTGTGTTGAAATTGTAGAGTATTGTGTTTAATATAAAGTCATTTCAAAGTAAATAAGTAAAAAAATCTTTAATACATTGCATAATTATTTTTTATCAATAGATATTTTTAAAACAATTTACATACTAGGTTTTTCTTCATTTAAAGCAGAACAAATATTCCCACAAGCAGGACTTGAACCGACGTACCTCTGTATAGTAATCATATTTTGCTCTACTTTAATTTTTGGGTGTATCACACCATCAGATTACATATATTTTTCATGGCAATATTATTATTATGCCAAAAACATATACCAATATACCAGTATAAGTCATTGCGAGACTTTCTCAATTAAACGTGAATATATGTTTTTTTCTATTTTTCAGATACAGCCACAAAATCTAGAATTAAAAAAACTCACAGAAAAGTGTGATTTGCTCACAAGAAAAGTAAGAAGTTTAAACGAAAAAGTCCGAAGACGTGATGGAAAAGTGGCTCTATTCTCAGATATTATTAAAGATTTACAAAACAGAGAATTTGTTAATAATCAAGAAACTATAATTTTAGAAAAATGCGCCGGTCAATGTGGAGCATAGCATAAATCATAGACTCTTGCTTATTAAATCAATCCTTAAGGTTTATATTGATTTAAGGTTTCGGTACCATGCAAAAATAATTTCTGATAGAGTTTCCTATAGAAATTATTTCAATAAGTTAATTTTGTTCAGAAATGAATAAATGAATTCACACTTTGTATTATATTATTATACTTTTATTACCTAATTATAATTCAAGCTCGACCATGACTGATTACAGTTTATTTACCCTTAGCTTATTTACTGATGACCCGATGCGATACAGAATTTCATCGATTGCCGATATCGATCAGATATATCACAAAAGTGCCACCAAAGTAAATGTATGGACAATCGCAAGTATTTCCTAATGGAATAGTAAGCTGGAAATAAATATCGATTATGGGAAATCAAGGCACAACCCTAAAGGCAGCCATTTTGTGTGCCAATTTTTGTTTAGGTATACACGCTAATTTTGTAGGTATGGCCAATCCATATGATTTTATGTCAATGAGTGGCACAAACTTATCTGACCCGGTGGCAAATTGATGAACTAATGACGCCATTTTGAAATGTCATCAAACGTCAGTCGTCCTCCCTATATGCTGATATTTCAGTTGTTGGTTGTTTACTTCATGTTTATTTACTTTTTGTGGTTTTAAAATGCGAAATGTGATGCAGTAAATGTTATACTACAAGTTTTAAGTTATATGAAGGAAGAAAAACATCTTCAAGCATCATTAATACCTTTTGAAAAATTATATAAACAGCCACAGGTTAGTGTTGCTAGTTTTTGAAATAAAAAGAACACTATTAATAAAGATTATGTATAATTCGTTGTGTTAAAAATAATGAATTAATTTGTTCTTAATCTAATTATATTTTGAATATAATTATTATATATTTATACAAATAATAAAATAGTATTCTATTTAAGTAAATTTAATTGTAATTAATGTACTTGATTGTTATTAACTGTAACATAATTTTCTTGTAAGTACATAGTTAGTATATATATATATATATGTGTATATAATGTAAAAAAAAGAGTGGAAGAGTTTCAGGAGTGGAAGGGGATGCATGGATCAAGTGTTCTCTCTGCGCAATATTGTGGAGAAGCATCTGGCCCTAGGTCAGAGGGTTTTCTGCAGTTTTGTGGATCTGGAGAGAGCATTTGACACGGTTGTACGAAAGGAACTTTGGGACATTTTACCGGAGTATGGTATTAACGGTAAACTGCTACAGGCTGTGCAGTCCAGTTACATGGGCTGTAGAGCCTGTGTGCGGCTGGATGATGGAATGTCGCCTTGGTTTGACGTCAATATCGGCGTTAAGCAGGGGTGCGTTCTGTCAGCCAGGCTGTTTATCATATATCTGGATAAATGTCTCCAAAGGTTGAACGATATGAATGTGGGAGTCCAGATGGGCGACTCAGTGGTCACTGCTCTGCTTTATGCAGATGATGCAGTCCTGCTGGCACAGTCAGCGACTGACCTGCAGACCCTAGTCGACACAATGACAGAAGATTGTAAGAAAAGGGGTCTACGCGTGAATGTGAGCAAAACCAAAATAATGGTCTTTGAAAGAGATAAAACCAGAACAGATGTAAGAGTAACAATAGGTAATGATGTACTAGAGCAAGTGGATGAATTTGTATATCTTGGATGTGGATTTAGCCGAGATGGAAGGTACACCACTGATATAGAGCGAAGAGTGAATGCGGGAAATAGAGTGAACGGAGCGTTGGGGCAACTTTTCGGCAGCCACCACCTCAGCCAGAAGGCACGTGTAGCAATACATAACGCAGTGCTTGTCCCAACATTACTGTATGGAAGCGAGAGTTGGGTATGTAGAAAAGAGTATGATAGTAAAATTAATGCGGTCGAAATGCGATCTCTGCGGAAAATCTGTGGAGTTAGGCTGACCGACCGCATTCGTAACGACGACGTAAGAGAGCGAGTAGGTATGAAAGAGAGTATTGGTGTAAAGATGCGAAAGGGAATGCTCCGATGGTTCGGACATGTGGAAAGAATGCCGAACGAACGCCTGGTTAAGAAGATATACAATGCGAAAGTGGAAGGATGTAGGTACCGAGGGAGACCGAGACTAACCTACCTAGACCAGATCGGTCATGTACTGAAGGAAGGTGGAGTCAAGAGTCTCCGAAACCGGCGAGCGTGTATGAAGAGAATTATGAATGTTGAGGAAGCGAGTGAAGTATGCAGAGATAGAGTTCTCTGGCACTCTGTTCTCTCTGCCTACCCTGCAAGGGATATGGCGTGATGATATGTATGTATGTATGTAATGTAAAAAAAAAATTTTTAAGTGTTGAAGAACGATTTGTAAGAAAACTTGTAAAGGAAAAAAGAACAGGCCGATGAGAGTGGAGTAAAAATTTCTAAACCAAACAAAAGACTGAAAAGGACGAAAAGTAAAATTGAAGTTGGTGATTTTGATCTCGGTGTCAATAGACGAAAAATACATAAATTTTACAGTGTGCAAAAAATAATTCCCACAATTCCAAAGTTAATGATGTACTTCAAGAGGAGATAGATTTTAAATAGAATCAACAGCTTACAAAGGCGCAGCTTTATGAAATAATTAAGACACAAGTCTAAGCGAAGTTATGAAATTGAAGAAATCCATTCTACCATACCCTTGCGATTAAATCCAATTGAAATAATTTGGAGCTCAATGAAACGAAACATAATAGAGCAGAATATTAAAAACTCTAATTCAACAACGCCTAAATTAATTGCAGAGGCTATTAATAAAATAACTATAAACAAATGGAAAAATCACTGAAATCACGTGAAAAAATTTGTAAACGAATACTAAAGGAATACATATTTAGAGGAGCCTTCCATTATGACTTTAGACACTGACAGTGAAACTGAAAATGATGATTCATATGATGAAGTGACTGACGATTCAAATGACTATACCTGCAATATGTTCATTAAAAATAATTTGCCCTATATTTGTAGATCATAATTATTGTGTTAAAATATAATTATTTATAAAAACTACATTTTTGTTTCTCTAGTAAGCATAATATAATGTGTTCATAAGCATTAATACTTGTAACACATTTATCTACTTCCCATCCGTGAGCCCACGGGTGAATATGCTATAATTCCATGTTTGATGACTTCCACAGAAAATTCTGTAAAAGAGTTGAATATTATTTTCTAAACCCTTTACCACATGGGGAAGTACTTACCGATTTTATTGCAAATGGAATTTAACTGGCAACACTAAACGCGATAACAGCGACGCTGTCACCGGGTCAGATAAGTTTGTGGCACTATACTTAAAATTATAAAATGAAATACAGAGTAGGACCCGACTCCACAAACTAATATATGCTTACGAATGTCAAATCTCTAAAGAACTGTCAATCTGCTAATTATTTAAACTTGATTATTCCTACTAAATTATCCTATTATTTTGTAAACTTCTTATATATTAAATTGTAATAATTATATAATCATAGAAATACGTCTTAAAAGATCCTAATAAGTATTACCAACTATTTTAGTTTAACTCTAGTAGCGCCATCTAATTTCATGTGTTTTGATGACGACTTCTATAATCATAGAAAGTGAACATTTGGTTAATCTCCTCAAAAAGATGCAAAATGTTGCTCTTATGGAACAGTAAACTCTAGAAAGTGTTGTCCTTCCGTAGAAATACTTGTCTCTATGATGTTATTTGGTAAAAAAATTGAATACTAAGTTTGAGCTCTGTCACTAAAGGCTATTTCAATCAATAATTTAAAAAATGAAAAAGCGCACGCCTATTTTTTTTAATAAACTATTTTCTTACTTTATACAAATCAAATCAAATCACATCAAATCAAACCAAACCAAATCATTTAGTATGCATAAGCCCTAAAAGGGCACTTACATATTGTCTAACCTAACCTAACCAAACCAAATCAAATCATTTAGTATGCATAAGCCCTAAAAGGGCATTTACATATTGTCAATATTACATATTTTTTTAAATTAATCTACCACCGGATCGGAAAGCCGCCAGAAACTGAGAAGATCCGGCAAGAAACTCAGCGGGCTCGTCATTTTTTTTTTAAATTACATGTTTTCTTAATATTATTGGATACATGTTTAGACCATTTAAGCTCCAGTGCGATGCCCTTCGAGTAAAGATTTATTTTTTAAAAGTTAAATACAACATTAACAAAAAAAAAATACAAAAAAGAACAAAACAAAAAAGAACAGAAATGGTTGGACCAGATTCCACAAGCGGCACTCGATCACGAGTTAACTACTAAAGCAGCCATCACGCCCCTCAACCACATTCGAGGGAAGGGAGAGACCCGCTCACGTAGCTACCGCAAACAGAGACCTTTTTAGTGAGCATGACCACACCAAGATCTATAAATTACAATCAGATAGCTCAATCAAATCAATAAATAAATAACTCTTTAGGCAAAACACGCTACACTGTACAGTTTGTGACAATGATAAGTATACAGAGTTCAGACGACAGTGAGGATCAGCACTAAAACAATGTAAAAGTTAAAATTATATAAAGTAATTGCTGAGAGAGGAGCAACTCATAACCATTCCGTATTATCATTTAGATAATCCGAAATATTGTAATATCCTTTTTTGCAAAGTCTATTTTTGATAGCCTTTTTAAACTTATTTATGTGCATATCTCGGATATCTTTAGGTAGTTTATTGTAAAAGCGTATACATTGTCCCATGTGAATTGTGTTTTCAATACGGGAATTTTGATGTCAACGTTGCATCTCGCTCATTTCATTTTCAATAGCATTTTCAATTGTATGTTATATACAATTGAAAATTGATTCTGGATTCAGTTAGATATATATTTCTATATCCCTATAATGTGAAGTTACATATATGTAAGCATATTTTTAATAGAGCCTTCTAGATGGATTACATTGCAATCGAGCGTACAGAGAACTTATGTTTTTCGGACCCTGTTAAATTTATTTCACTAGATTAATATTGCTAAAAATACAACAAATCTAATGACTAATTGCGACCATAATTCTGTGTAGAATTGTAACTCAGAATTCTAGATTAGGTTTTTCTTAATTTTGTTTAACCGAAACTTTCAAAACTAATAATTACAATAAAATTTTACAGTAATAGACATTCTGAGTTTCATTAGTATACTGGAACAAACCATTTTTTTAATTTTATTGCTTATGGTGGCGAACGAGCAAGCAGCACACCTAATGGTAAGTGTCATGCCGCCCATGGAGTTTGGCAATACCAAGGGTATATCTTAGGCCGCTGCCTACTAATAAAATCCCCAAACCCACCCAGTTGGGCTGCCGGATTTCTCGCTCACGAAGTGCAATAGCACATTGCCATTACTCAGACGTCGATCTTCTGCGAGAGTGTGGTACTACCCGACGCACCGGCCCGCGGCTGTAGACAGAAAACTGTCAACAGTGTGGTACAAGAACAAGGTACCACTTACATTCATTCACAATCACATTCTGACCCAATTGTCCAGAAGTCTCGGAGCATTATAATTTCACTCAACTTTCAATGGCTATTGATCTTAACCATTATTAGCTAACTTGGGCTTCAAAGTACGAACGCAAATGCACGTTACTCCTAGAAAAGTCACCACAAAATTCACTGAATTTATATTTTTAAGGAAATACTATTAAAAATTTTCTGGCAATTGAAAGCCCGAAATAGTCGATACTATCGATAGTATCGATAGTTTTAGGTTAAAACTAATGGTATTAACGATACTATCTATTTGGGGGGAGGAGTTGCTCGCGTCCGTAGGACTTACCACCTTTCCTAGGCCCACCCTACACGTTCCCCCCGGGTGGTGCTAAACGAGCAAGCAGCACACCTAATGGTAAGTGTCATGCCGCCCATGGAGTTTGGCAATACCAAGGGTATATCTTAGGCCGCTGCCTACTAATAAAATCCCCAAACCCACCCAGTTGGGCTGCCGGATTTCTCGCTCACGAAGTGCAATAGCACATTGCCATTACTCGGACGTCGATCTTCTGCGAGAGTGTGGTACTACCCCGGACGCACCGGCCCGCGGCTGTAGACAGAAAACTGTCAACAGTGTGGTACAAGAACAAGGTACCACTTACATTCATTCACAATCACATTCTGACCCAATTGTCCAGAAGTCTCGGAGCATTATAATTTCACTCAACTTTCAATGGCTATTGATCTTAACCATTATTAGCTAACTTGGGCTTCAAAGTACGAACGCAAATGCACGTTACTCCTAGAAAAGTCACCACAAAATTCACTGAATTTATATTTTTAAGGAAATACTATTAAAAATTTTCTGGCAATCGAAAGCCCGAAATAGTCGATACTATCGATAGTATCGATAGTTTTAGGTTAAAACTAATGGTATTAACGATACTATCTATTTGGGGGGAGGAGTTGCTCGCGTCCTTAGGACTTACCACCTTTCCTAGGCCCACCCTACACGTTCCCCCCGGGTGGTGCTAAACGAGCAACAACGCCGAGCAACAGGCGGCGGTCAAATAACCTGCTACTGGCATCCACAAGCCAAGGGGATCTAAATTCCCCCTAAAAGTCGTGGCAATAGTGTCCTGGAAAAGCACTATTTGTACTTCTCCAACCTCTTTCATATGAAAATGTCGAGTAATAAAGATTGTGTTATGTCATGCGAACCGGCTAACCCCCGGCGCCTTCCAGTATCCGGGCTGGAAGGTGTGAAATTTGCTACCGTTGCTACCGAAGACTCCACGTGGGTGGGTACCCAGGCCCCCGTGACAGTAAATGCTACTGGTCAAAACAGAAGATATGTGCAGCAAGGCTTTCACCCAAGCCTTCTCCAAAGACCAAGAAGTGCCTCAGTTGGAAGTGCAGCACATGCCATCAACAGGGAATTACAAGACTCTCAACAATCAACCTCCAATTATGAGATTCTACCAAGTACCAGTACAAACACAGAAGTACACGTTATAGAAGACTCGCCTACTGAACCAACTACACCAACAAATAATTATGGCAAAGAATGGGTGCAAGCCCCGAATAAAAAACGACAGCGATCAAGCCCAGAGCCACTTAAGTCACAAAAGCAAAGCAAACTTGAAACATATTGGCTATCCCAACCCACACCAACATCAACTTCTAACAGCTTTGCCGTGTTGGAAAGCGACCAGTTGCAGGAAACAAACAAGCCTCCAATAATAAAACCTAAAGTAGATAGGCCACCCCCAATTTTTGTTGATAGAGTAAGTAACATCCAGCCGCTCATAGAACTTATGGAAACATATGCATATAAAAACTATGATCTGAAAGTGCTTCGTAATGAACAGGTAAAAATACAAACTAAATCATCTGAAACATACACAGCAGTGGTTAAAGAACTAGAAAAAAAGAAAACACAAATTCTATACATACAAACAAAAACAAGACAGGAGTATCAAAGTAGTCCTAAAAAACATACACCCCTCTACCAATATAAACGAGATAAAAGACGCACTACATAAGCTTGATCATGAATGCACTAACATCTGGAACATTAAGCAGCGCACCACTAAAAAGGCACTGTAGTGTATGCGTGTAATATTAGAATTACACGCTTAACTTCTAGACACGTTTCACACTATTGCACAACCGTACTCAACGATCCGCAACGCACAAATGCCCCGCGACAAGTCTCTACAGAGCTCTTATACCCATATTATTCGATCTACCCACATTAACGAATTATATTAAATGTGCATACACTACATCTCCCCCTTGTTTTAATTTGTTTTTGTTATGTTAGTCAAAGTTATTAATTACCGTGTAAGGAAGCAGACATCCTATTTAAATACATTATACTTTTTCCAATATTACTTTTGTTTAAAATCTACATTTACTATTTGATTTTAAATTTAAATGAATATTCTATTTAAAATTAAATTTGCTAAGAAAGAACTTGATCAATCTTCTCTGATGGTTGCAATATCTGTACTACGATTACTAGACTAGTTTACTACGATTACTAGATTGACAGATACAGCTCTTTAGAGAGAATTACCACATCATGAAACTAAATACTGTAAAGACGTACGATGCCAGCTCTGGTTCACTATCCTCTATTTTACGACATAGCCCTCTCCCTTTAGTTTACTCTTAAAGAAGTTTGTGTGAGAGATACATACCACATTTGAACAATACATTAAATAATACAAAACCTCAAATTAAGAATCAAATAGATTGTTTCTGGAAGACCACTCGCAGGTATCGAATCCAGGACCTTCTAGACTGTACACCAGCGCTGTGAAATCTGTTCGGTCTTATAATTAGATGCAAAAGTAGATTAAATCTAGAATCTAACGCTGCTTTGCAGTATCTAGATGGTCTGATAATTTGTAGTCTCAATTATCTTTTTGATTTAACAGAAGACTTACAGATCACCGACTCATCTAAAACGTCATCTACGCATATATTGTAACCACACACATTACAATCGTTTTTAAAGAAAGCTTCAAATCGCTAGGCTTTGTAATGACGCCGTGGATTCAGTTTCTTTAATTTCTAGATTAGAGGTGTACTTTTAGCGCGTTGTACTCCTCCTCCATTCGCCTTATTATGGAATGCTGTACTTTATAACCTGGGACTCTCACGTGATGAAGTATAACGCGAGGGCAGAACGTGTGCCGAACCATAGCACCAGTCAACTGTTGTGCAAAGACAACTTGATATACGACTAGATATAATCAATAATAAAATAGGGAAATTTCAATAAATATGTATACACAATGTGCATAATACATCATGCTCCACACCTCTGGCCAATTGAACATAGTTCACAAAGTTGTGAAAACGTGAAACAATATTATGAAGTCTCACCAACCGAAGACTGCAGCATCTGCATAACAATGACCCCAAATTTGCACTTATCAGGAAAACTAAAAAATAGAATTGCCCTTGCCTATTAATGCAAGGAATTAGAAATTATTATTTAAACATTCTTTTTTCAGGTTTCTTTTTCTATTCTACATTCTTTCAAAGAATTATTAGGCTCTTCCTCCGTTTACTGCTATACACAAAATATGGTAGCTAAATTTCATACAAATTACAGCTTCATCATTTAAGTCTAATTCTTTCAACCACCATGCCGCTGTAGAATTTTAACGTGTTTACTTCTAAGGATGAGGGCGTATTAATTATATTTTTCTAATTATATAGTCTTGGCACTATATATCTGAAAGTGCGGCTGTGGAACTTTGCCACTATCTTAGAATGTAACGAAAATCGGTGGACGAATAGAGGTATTAACAATTCATAAGCAATACTTTCTTCAAAGAATTTGGGATTTCGCAATATACATCGCATGCTTATTTTTCTTTTGAAAGTTGTAAAGACAAAACTCGTATAGAGGAGGTTGTACAAAATTTAAATATGCTGTGCATTTGAACTTTGCCTTATTATAAAATGGTCCACAATTAGATATATGGGCTGCATTAGAGTTCTTACATATATTGGCCTCAACATACTGCAACAATATATAGTCAGCAATTTATTGAAACAATACACTGTCCGTAGTGTGAACGAATCACACTGTTGACATGGTCAACAATCTGCTATATTTTTTTTTGGTGTAGTTCAGTTTGTTGCCATGAATATAACTGGCTCAACCCTTACAGTTTTAAGTAAATTTATATTTGGGACTATCCATAAACAACTAAATTGATAGTTTTGTAAGTAACGTTCTAGTATTCATAGAGTCACTTAATGAAATTTTATATGTATGGTTTCGATTATTATCGAACTACTCGTTTGTCTTGGTTTTAATTTTGCTTTTATTAGTGTTATACAAATGGTCATCCAAGTAATATTTGGCGAGCCAAACTGCCCGTCAACTTTCAACATCAACCTTAATTTTTGTCAAAAATAATAGAGAGTTATTATTTTTATTTTGTTAAATCTCTATGTCACATAACGGCTTTTTTTTATCGAATACATTTATATTCAAATCACAGTTATTTATTTATTAATTTCTCAATCAATTTTCTTATTGATAACAGCGTAGCAATAAGAAAAGCAACGTATTAACCTACAACCCGATTTTAAGCTTATTTGAACTTTAAACAATCAAGACGTAGGTATAAAAATTGTACAGTTTAATGATACTTCATGCCAGAAATTTAGAAATATATATATATTTATTTTTCCATGTAAAATAATGTTCATATCCAACGACAACCTGTCTACAACTGTAAACACGTGCGCGTCATTGTCGATTGACCACAGTATAAAACCACTGTTTTAGGAGTCCGTACTCGTATCTTGGCTTTAGCTACGGAAATATGTGCAATTAATTACCACCTAAATCGTTTTTTCTTTATGGCATTCTGGCCGACCAGCACAACAGAAACTGAATTCCAACGGATTATTTGTATTTATTCATTTCAATACTTATTATTGTTATTTTAAAAAACTTTAACCAATAAAATTATAACTGTTGTTCTTAGTTTAACATACAGAGACTACATATTATTTAGGTATTTGTGCGCATGCGAGTTTCATGTGTAATTCATTTTATTCTGTTTAATACATTCAAATATTGATTTAACTGCTCTAAATTCCACACTCGCATCTGCCAGTAAACGTTTTTACATCATATTTCGATATTTTATTCCTGGCTATTAGTTGGTAAATATGAATGATACTAAAATCAAATATATTGACTTGTTTGCGTGGCTTTTACTGAATATAAGTAACCGTATTACAACAGCATAGCCCCAATTTTATATTTTGGTAATTTGACATAGTTTTTACTGAAATTTAATAATACTTTTATAAAATGAACGAGTCAAATATATTGTCTCATATTTTTGAATGACTTTTACCGAATATCAACAACAGTATTTTAACTGCAAAGCCATATTATATTTTTATAATGCGTAAGTCGAATATATAGACTCTTATTCTTGCGTGGCTTTTACTTGAAATCAATAATATTATTTTAACTGCATAGCCATATTATATATTTAATGCGCGAGTCAAATATATAGACTCTTATTCTTGCGTGGCTTTTTACTTAAAATCAATAATATTATTTTAACTGCATAGCCATATTATATGTTTAATGCGTGAGTCAAATATATAGACTCTTATTCTTGCGTGGCTTTTTACTTAAAATCAATAATATTATTTTAAATGCATAGCCATATTATATGTTTATAATGAGTGAGTCAAATATATAGACTCTTATTCTTGCGTGGCTTTTTACTTAAAATCAATAATATTATTTTAAATGCATAGCCATATTACATGTTTATAATGCGCGAGTCAAATATATAGACTCTTATTCTTGCGTGGCTTTTTACTTAAAATCAATAATATTATTTTAACTGCATAGCCACATTATATGTTTAATGCGTGAGTCAAATATATAGACTCATATTTTTGCGTGGCTTTTTACTTAAAATCAATAATATTATTTTAAATGCATAGCCATATTATATGTTTATAATGCGTGAGTCAAATACATGATTATTGCGTGGCTTTTTAACTTAAAATCAATAAGTATATTAACTGCATAGCTATATTATATTTTTATAATACCGGATTTAAATATATTGACTTTATTTTCCGGTTTTGACGTTACTATTGTCAAAGAACGAAACCAACAATGGTCTTACAATTGCATTATATTTATATGTTTATAAGTACTCATTGCGTGGACTTAATTATAATTTTGTGTTTATGTTAGATAAACGTCTTATTTAATGAATTATAAAAGTTAATGTGCGAGCATAGTTCTTAACATAGTCAATTGATCTACGTGGCTTTTATTGAAATTTGACTGTGTTACATTTCGGTAAGCAAATATTTATGGGGTAGACCTAAAATAATTTGGTAATTATGTTAAACGTATATAGTCCTTAAAATTGTCACTTAATTGACTTTGCGTGACTTATTATAATTCGTCGCTCTTATAATTTAAAAGTGCTTATGGCGTGGACTTGTATATAATACAGTCCCTTAAGGTTATTGATTGATATGCGTGGCCCTTTTTTTTTTTTACACATTGGATAGCTTTTAAGTAAAGCTATTTTGATTCACTTAAATTGAGCTAACATGCGAATAGAATTGTATTCGCGTCTAGACAAAATTGAATAATAATTCAATAATAATTTAACTGTCATTATCTAAAGACGCGTTTAATAATAGAATAATAAATATGGCATTAAAATAAAATTTAAAATTTAGGTGCTCAAAATGCCAACTATTACGTATACAACGACAACATATTACGTTGGTATTTTTTTTTTTTTTAATTTCTTATGGGTAGTTAAACAACCATAGTTTTACATGACCTTATTTTTGATACAAAGCATGGCCCTTAGTAAGAAAGGATAGTAGTAAGAATTTGCTTGTCAGAAACAATTGTTTACGTATCATCTTTGTGTCAAAAGCTATTTATAATTCATTGTATAATGAGCATTCATTAATTTTAAATCAATATTTATTTTATTATAATACCACAATTTCTAATACGCTATTAGAAACGTGGCTATACGTAAACTACCGACAGGCAATCATTACCTATTCCTTCCTTAATTTTAATATTTTTTACAGTGTACTCACGTTTATCCTCGTCGCCATTTGTAGTGTATGCGTGTAATATTAGAATTACACGCTTAACTTCTAGACACGTTTCACACTATTGCACAACCGTACTCAACGATCCGCAACGCACAAATGCCCCGCGACAAGTCTCTACAGAGCTCTTATACCCATATTATTCGATCTACCCGCATTAACGAATTATATTAAATGTGCATACACTACAGGCACTACCGATGTTTATAGTGGAATTAAAACAAAAAGAAAATAATAAAACTGTATACAACATAAAATATCTACTTCATTGCAAGGTAGTACTCGAACCACCAAGACCTAAGCGGGAAATCCCTCAATGCAGAAATTGTCTCCAATATGGACATACGAAAACTTACTGTAAGAGAAGTCCGAAATGCATCAAGTGTGCAGGGGATCATTTGTCGGTTGATTGCCTACGAAAAACTAGATCCGATAGCGTTAAGTGCGTGTTGTGTGAAGGAAACCATCCAGCAAATTATAAAGGCTGCAAAGTATACCGGGAACTGCAAAAAATCTAATTTCCACCAGCACCTGCGAAGGTTCAAAAATTCAGAAGACCTTATGATAGCACAAAACAATTACACAACCCATCAATATCTAGAACAACATATGCCGAAATTGTGCAAGGTAAAATACCACCGCAAGCCAATGAACCTAACAATAAAACAAGCAATGAACAAAACTGTGACATAAAAGAATTGATGATAACAATGAAACAAATGATGGAACAACTAACAGCAATGACAAATCTAATCCTAAATCTCACGACAAAATTAACCGCACACTGGACTCCATAAAAATGGTGCTCTGGAATGCCAATGGGATGTCACAACATACCCTTGAGGTTAAAAAATATGTTAAACTGAATAACATCGAGATCATGTTAATCTCAGAAACGCATTTCACGATGAAGAGCTATTTTAACATACCCGGATACAAATTCTATCACACTATGCACCCTGATGGTAAAGGCTATGGAGGTAGTGCAGTTCTGATTAAAAACAATGTTAGACATCACTTGGTTCATAACTACTGTACTGAGAAAATCCAGGCCACAAACGTCGTTATAGAGGACTGGTCGGGACCTGTCACAATATCAGCTACATACAGCCCACCAAAGCATGTCATAAAGCAAGAGGAATACGAAGTCTACCTTAAAACCTTGGGACAGCGGTTTGTGTCTGGTGGAGACTTTAATGCCAAGCACACATTTTGGGGCTCTCGGGTCATAAATGCAAAAGGTCGACAGTTAATACTCACTATAAATAAACTCCAACTGGGTGTTATCTCAACTGGAGAACCAACATATTGGCCTACTGACCGAAACAGGAAGCCAGATCTCATGGACTTTTGCGTCATTAAAGGTATTAGCAGCACCAACTTTAGCTGCAAATCTAGTACTGACCTCTCCTCTGACCATTCTCCTGTTGAAGTATAGTTGAGACGAAGAATCCTGCAAAAGGAAAGACCATGCTTCCTACATACTCGCAGAACTAACTGGGGATATTTTCGAGATCTAATAATCACATATCTTGATTGCAAAATACCATTACAAAAGGATGAAGATATCATAAGCGCAGTTGAGCATTTTAACAACACAATCCAACAGGCTGCATGGGAAGCCACACCTACACCAAGCCACATTAAACGAGATGAACCTGAATGCTCGTCATCCATCAAAAAACTACTAGATAAGAAGCGTAAAGTTAGAAAGAGATGGCAAACCACACGATACCCAGGGGATAAAACAATATACAATGGATTCGCTACACAACTTAAGCAACTACTGAGTGATGACAGAAATCAGAATATTGCTATATACCTACAACATCTGGACACTAAGCCATCGACGGACTACTCATTGTGGAAAGCAACAAAAAGTTTCAAACGCCCGATAACTCACCAACCACCTTTAATCAAAGCAGACAATACATGGGCTAGGAATGATGTTGAGAAAGCCAATGTGTTTATGGAGCATCTGCAAGACGTCTTCCGACCAAATCTCAATAACGGCTCCACAAAGATAGAAATGGTTGCAGAATTGTTGGACCAGACTCATCAACTCGAGTTGCCTATTCAGAAACTCAGCAAAGCGGAGATCAAATCTGTAATCAGAAAACTGAAGGTAGGGAAAGCACCTGGATACGACCTTATTACACCAACTATTCTGAAAGAGTTACCAGAGAAGGGTATAACATTCTTGACGCAATTATATAATGCCATCCTAAGAAGGGAATATGTGCCTCCACAATGGAAAGTAGCAAAAATCATAATGATCCCAAAACCAGGCAAGAACCTCGAAGAAGCTAAATCTTATCGGCCAATTAGCCTACTTCCAATTACATCCAAAGTAATGGAGACACTGATCCTCGGAAAGATAAATCCAATTATCCAGGAGAACAAACTAATACCTGACCATCAATTCGGATTCAGGGCAAAGCACGGTACAATTGAGCAAATTCACAGACTCGTTGATGGTATTGCTAAGTCATTTGAACAGAAAGAATACTGTACAGCTTCTTTCCTTGACATATCACAAGCATTTGACAGAGTCTGGCACGATGGACTTCTGTACAAAGTAAAAAAGACACTGCCTATCAACTTTTATAATCTAATAAGATCTTACCTGCTCGGTAGACACTTTTTTGTTAGTCAAGGAGAAGCGAATACAGAGCTTAGAGAAATACAAGCTGGAGTGCCGCAGGGTAGTGTAATGAGACCTACTCTGTATCTACTTTATACCGCCGACTTGCCTATATCTGACGACGTAGTTATGAGCACATTCGCTGATGACACCGCAATCATGGCATCAGATGACTCACCAATCCAAGCTTCTCATAAGCTACAGAACAGCCTGGATAAAATTACAACATGGCTAAAAGACTGGCGCATCAAAGCAAATGAAACAAAATCTGTCCAGGTAACATTTACAACCCGGCGACAGACTTGTCCTCCAGTTAAATTAAACGCTGTCCAGCTTCCACAATCTGACGAAGCGAAGTATCTTGGAATGTACTTAGACCGACGCCTAACATGGAGAAAGCATATTTTTACCAAACGCCTAGCAATGGGACAACAAGTGCGCAAGATGTATTGGTTGATGAATAAAAACAGCCAGCTCTCAATGGATAACAAACTTTTGTTATATAAGAGTATAATCAAACCAATATGGACATACGGAATACAGCTGTGGGGCACGGCTGCTAACTCCAACATAGAAATCTTGCAACGGTTTCAATCAAAAATGCTAAGGTTGATAGTAGACGCACCATGGTATGTCACTAATGAAAGACTTCATCGAGAGCTTGGCATCAAAACCGTTAAAGAGGAAATAAAGGAGAGAGTCACAACATACAAAGACAGACTGCAGCTACATCCCAACGTGTTGGCACACCACCTTATGGACGAAATATTTCCAAGCGTGAGGAGACTTAAGAAAAGAGTCCCTCAAGACTTACTCTGAATATTATTTAAGAGGACATGTCACTGGACCTGTACCTCACATACCACCCATCACCACATAAGTATTGCTGAATGTCTCCTGGACAGATTGCAAAAAAAAAAAAAAAAAAAAAAAAAAAAACGATACTATCGATAGTATTGATACTATCGAATGAATCACTATCGATAGTATCGCTGTTATTAATAGTATTGCTCGTGGAGAGCTATCGATAGTCTCGATAGTATTGATATGTGACGATACTATCGATAGTACTATCGATATTATGAATACTTTTTGAGGTTAACTATCGATAGTCAAACTATCGATTTTTATGCAACACTGATATATTGTACTATAGTGCCACAAACTTATCTGACCCGGTGACAGCGTCGCTGTTATCGCATTTAGTGTTGCCAGTAGATTCTATTTGCAATAAAATCGGTAAGTACTTCCTCATGTGGTAATGGGTTTATAAAAAACTAGTCAACACTCCTTTACACAATTTCCTGTGGAAGACATAAAAAATGGAATTATAGAATTTTCTCCCATAAGCTTACGGATGGGAAGTACGTAAGTGTGATACAAGCATCAGTGCCTGGGGGGGCACACTTAAAACATTACTTATTTTTACTGACCGTCGCGCCGCCTACAGATTGGTTGTACAAACTTAACTGCTGCCATTTTGTCCTGCCTGTCAAACGTTTGACAACTGAGAATTGTTATCTTTTGGTCCTAGCGTAGGTACTTATTGTCATCGATCTATTTTCGGTTATTGATATTTTTCTGAAAATTATCTCAAGTTTCAATGTTAGGCTGATATTATTATTGTTTAATTATCAGCTGATATGTTTTTTTTTATATTTCAGGGTAGCTTTCATAGTAAAAGAAAATTCTATGTAATTACACATACACATGTAGATATGTATATATATTACTTCAACTTTAGTTCACCGCCTAAACTCTGGGTGGCAGCACTTTCCATACATGCATATTTTATCATCGAGTTGCCACTCTTTTTCAATTTAATAACTTTACTCTTTGATCAGTGCTTATGAACACATGACATTATGCTTAATAGAGAAGAAATATAAATGTAGTTTTTATAAATACTTATATTTTAACACAATCAATACAGTTGCAGTTAATAACAATCAAGCACATTCATTACAATTAAATTTACATAAATAGAATATTATTGTATTATTTGTATAAATATATAATAATTCTATTCAAAATTATATTTTTACTACACACACTTACACACTTACACTCTAAAAACAAATCAAATTCATTATATTTAACACATAACAAACTATATTTAATATTTATTAATAGTGTTCTTTTTCTTTCAAAAACTAACAACACTAACATGTGACTGCTGTTACTCGCTCATACGATTTTTCAAAAGGTATTAATGATGCCTGAAGGTGTTTTTCTTCCTTCATATAACTTAAAACTTGTAATATAACATTTATTGCATCGCTTTTCGCATTTTAAAACCACAACAAAATAAATAAACAAGGAGTAAACAACCAACAACTAAAATATCATCATATTGGGAAGACGATTGACGTTTGATGACATTTCAAAATGGCGTCATTAGTTCATCAATTTGCCACCGGGTCAGATAAGTTTGTGGGACTATACTTAAAATTATAAAATGAAATACAGAGTAGGACCAGACCAAATACAGAGTAGGAGTACAGAGTAGGATGAAATACAGAGTAGGAGAAATCAAATCAACCAAACCAAACCAAACCAAACCAAACCAAACCCAAACCCAAACCCAAACCAAACCAAAATATTTAAAATACTCTATGGTACTAAGTGTAGGTTAGGGATGGGCTAAGGGATAAAATATATTGATATATATCGTATCGATATTTCTCAAATATATCGATATAAATTTACAAAAAACATCGATTTTTTCCGAAGCGGTTACCTATAATACACTGTGGAAAATTTGATATTAAATAAAGTAAATACACATCTGCCATATTTATTACTAGCGGACCCGACCACGCGTTGCTGTGGGTAAGGTAGTCTCAGTAACACGTGGTGGTTGTGCTAATCAATAACATAGCGCCATCTATTAAATACTTACTCAATCCAGTCAACCGATATCACTATCTGTTAGAGTTGTTTGGATATAACAGATAATTGTGACTGTCAAATAATAGACAAATAATTTGCAATAAAATAATATTGTGACTATAAATTGAGATGGAAGCTATCCTATCTTTTAAGTTGGATCAAACTACACATATTATGCAAATTTGATTAAAATCGGTTAAGTACTTTAAGAGTGCATGGATCTTATATGGGCTATGATGATGATGCGGCGGAACTATTGGGATGTAGTGAATATCATATAAAAGTGCTTTACAACGTTTTCATTTTCCATCAAAATTTCCACAAGATACCATTAACAGTGTAGCCATTTTGACTTAGACAATGAATAACCTGAAAGACTAAAAACGTAAAAATAATTATAACTTGATACTGGCACCAATAGCTCATATAAGTAGCTGGTTGCCAATACACAAAGAGAAGAAGAGGAACGTTTATGTGACATCAACCTTTTTAGAGTTCCATACCCAAAAGATAAAACAGGACCCTATTACTAAGACTGCTGTCCATCCGTTGCTTAGCCTGTCTGTCACCAGGTTGCTCTCATGAACCGTGATAGTTGGACAGTTAAAATTTTCACAGATGATGAATTTCTTTTGCCGCTACAACGACAAATACTAAAAAACAATAAAATAAATATTTAAGGGGGCTCCCACACAACAAAGGTAAGGTTTTTGCTCGATATTGATAACAAAAATAGGTAGACGTTTGAAATATTCACAGAATATTTAGTAATATATTCCCTTTAGAAATAAATAATTAAATTAAAATAAAACAAATAGAGAATTTAAGCCCCCATACAACAAACATGATTATTTTGACATTTATAGATAATGGTACAGAACCCAGTGCGCGACTCCGAGTTGCTCTTAGCCGGTTTTTTGAATAGGTATAATCGAATTGAGTTTTCAAACATGTGTCAAAATAAAATGTCTTTTAAATCAAAATCACTAAGAAGTATTGATATCAACTTTAAAGCAAATCACCCCTAAAATAACTTTCCACCCCTTTTTAACCCAGTTAGGAGATAAGTCTCAATAAAATATGAATCACATCTTTTATCAATTCTGTTAAAGAATGTTTATATAAAATTTGAAACAGATTGGACCAAGGAATCACGTTGTCCCATACAAACTTTGCCCTGCTTTTTCACCCCCTTAGGGATATAATTTCGTAAAATCCGTTCTTAGCTGACCTCTACTCGGCGAAAGAAATATTCCTACCAAATTTGAACATATCGTGATGAGTCAATACATAGATGGAAATCTCTTATATATATATATATATATATATATATATATATATATATATATATATATATATATATATATATATATATATATTATATATATATATATATATATATATATATATATATATATATATATATATATAGATTTATTAAAAAAAATATATGAACCAACTATACATTCAAACCAGTATTCATCTGGAATGGACATCAGCATTACTCTTTGTTTAATGCATGGAAGTAATAAGTACTCTGTACAACAGGAATGAGCTCTATCTGTGCATCTTGCAGCAAAAATAAAGAAAATAAAACCTTGTTGCGCGCAAAATAAAAATGAAGCCGAGTGAGAGGGCAACCAGTGTACCCTGTGTCCCGTTCTAACAGTGGACTTAGAATTGCCAGAGTTAAGTTGATTTCAATCCTTACCTGTTGGTAGAAAAATATGCGATTGATGTAATGTAATAAAGTAAAAACATCTACTTCTAAAATGTTTTTAAATATAAATAATAATTTATTACCGACATATTAAAGCAATATTATTTGTTGCTAAGTGTAAAACCTTATTAACGCAAACATTTTGCGATTGGGGTATAGGTTTTCTTTTATATGTATGAAATACGGACACCTGACCTGACAACCCCACATGAAATCATAAATAATAATAATAACATAATTTGTTAGTGAAGAATTACGGTGACCATGCATGACTATTCAATCCTAGTTCAAGAACAAATAACTTAAATACCTATGTATTTTTTATTTTTTTATGAAAATAACTTTCTTTAGATTTCAAATTTCCTAAAGATCTTAATGCCCCTAATATTAAGTTCTTTAGAAAATTTAGGAACAAATAAAAAAAACCGGAGGTGTCAAGGGACACCCGGATGGAACGAAGTTCTATTTTAATTATATAATTTTTTTCTGCCTTAAGCGATTTTTATCGTTATATTTTAGCCAATTTGCAAAATATCTTTATAAATTATAGCCTATGTGTTATTCTGATGTGCAAGCTATATTACTATAAATTTCATCAAAATCCATTCAGTTCAGTAGTTTTTACGTAAAAGAGCAACAAACATGTTCACATCCATACATTATTACAAACTTTCACGTTTATAATATTAATAATAGGATATACAATTCCACTAGACTACCAAAACTTTTCGGCCCCGAGCTCGAACGCGAGCCGGCCACGCGGCCCGGTCACGGGCGAAAATAATTTCGTTGCGCATTATTTTGATTTTGCTATATCTCTTAAGGTATTGATTTAATTTGCATGGTCTGAAGGAAAAAAAATATCTTCATGAAATGCTCAAGCCAACTAATGTATTTAAAATGATAAGGATTAATACAGTATTTGTGTAAATAGCTTTTCAATTACCGTTTTATAATAGAACATTTTTTAAAGTATTAAAATGGATATAGTATGTTATCCTTAAGAGATAGATATATACCATCGCGGACTTTTTTGTAGGCCTTTTTAAGCTGTATAATACTGTAGTACTTTATTTTGATCTATTTCGTAGGGTTCAGCCAGCGTTTGCAATGTAAGCGCAAAATAATGTGTTTATTTACGACATCACATTAGAAACCTCTAAAATTATCAGTGTTTCTCTAGTACATTATGCATATATTATACATATAAACCTTCCTCTTGAATCACTCTATCTATAAAAAAAATCGTCGCGACACCACACTGTTCAATGCGAAATAGAAATGAAAATATCTGGCTTGCTTTCTATAAGAGAGCCGACGAGCGACGCCGCACAGCTTACAATAGCTTACTATAGCAAAAAGTGTCGTGACAACTTTTCGTAAGAATTTTTTCCGTCTAGCCCCCTTTCACAACGCGCGATAAGGAACTTCGTTCCAAAAGAAAGCTATTGTGGAAGAATGTAATAAAGATCAGTCGACATGATCGACATCAATAGATGATTTGTTAGATCTCGTAGATAACGCTTGTGTTTCAGATTTTAAACTGAACATTATTTTTTATATTGCTGGATATATCGTGAATGGGATGATTCACAAAATTTCTTGTTCAAATTGTGTGGTGTTATTGGATCACAACACCATAGAACACTGTTTATTGCATTATTAAATCAATCGTTAAAAAACGTAAACAAAAATAAAATTATCATGTAGGTATGTCGTCCGAGAATTTTATAGCAAACTACATACATCGTTAGAATCAGCACATCCTCCTCAATCTATATTTGAAGATCCACATGATATTCTATTGATGAAGGCGTTAGCGAATTCATATCTCAATTTACGTTTAACTCAATGCAAAATTAGAATCAATGAAACATATAAGGAATAAGCTGGTTTTGCGGCAGAAAATGTAAAGTTAACTGTTTTTTCTTAATTAAATATACCACACACCACCTTATTGTAATTTTATCTCAGTCCAGCTGCATGTCGTGTCCCACAAGGACCAGTAGATAAGTACCTACCTATATGACGCGAGTGTAAAAAGCAAGCAAAAACAGGAAATGTATAGTGCCACAAAGGGCAAGTTTATAATTAGCATCTTCGATTAAAATCCATCTGAAGCAATGATCTGCTGACGTCAGATCACAAATATTTTTTATAATTATTGTCCTTAAATCATATTTCAATATGGTCACCATCGCCAGAGAGGGATAAAAAGTACAGTTCTGAGCTCTCGCTCGGCTTCAATTTTGCGACAACAGCTCATTCCTGTTGTACAGAGTACTTATTACTTCCATGGTTTAATGTGGTCCCCAGTTAGTCTACTTTTGTTGTCCGGCACTATTAATTTAACAACTGAAGCAACCCTTTCGGATGATACTGATGAAGCTTGACATATCAAATATTTTAAAGCAATTTCTGAAAGAACCGGCGTGAAATGTCGGCAATTCAATATTTATTTTGAGCTTTATTTTAAGAACGTTAAGGCTAATATTTTTTGACGCCACCCGCCGTATATATAGAGCGCTATCACATTACGCGACATGAAATGTCATGTGTGATGTTTGAAGTGTTAGTAAAATGTAATATTATTCGGCACAAAATGTAATGCCATATCGATAGATCTATACGACTGGGTGGAGACCGGTCGGACGTCAGTTATGTCTGTCACGTTTTTCTTTACTAGATTTTAATAAATCTCTTCGAAGTTCTATTTTGAAAGCGGACATAATTTGAAGCTGATTGTTGATTATAGAAGTTTTAAAGAAGAACATCAAACAACTATATGGATTTATAATTTACATACCACGAAGACAATGGTTAATTAATAGGGTCATCACTGTCACTGAATTGACACATTGTTGTTTCAGAGATTTTGGTGATTTTAGTTTCTTTAATTATTTTAACTTAATCAAAATATAGCAGTCACTTTATAAAGTGTACTTTACTAATAATTTTCCAATTCTTCTCTACGTGGCGTAAACCTAAAACGAGTGAAATGGAGATAATTCCTCCAGATCCACCTCCACCTGATCCTCCTGATCGGGGTCGTACAGATATACCATTAAAACGGCGTGCCGTAAATGATGACGCCACAATTTCATCCAAAAAAACTATCATAAATACCGAAATAGCCTCAGCATCCATACAAACTGTTTACTCCTCTCCAGCATATACAGTTGGTGTAACCGCATACAGTAATTATGACACTGGCCCGTTCATCGTGCATGTGTCAAAATCAACTGTTGCTAATCCATCTTCTACGCTAAAATCTATAACATTTGGTCAATTTTTATCTAGGAATAAAATCCAAAATATTTGCCCAGATGGTGTCAAACTCATTGGAAGAAATAGGATAGCCGTATCATTTAAGACTGCGCAAGATGCCAATAATTTTGTCGTAAATCTAGTTATTGGTCTCGGCAATTATAATGCTGTTATTCCCACATTTAATATTTGTAAATACGGTGTTGTAAGAGATGTTCCCATAGATCTATCAATGGAGGAGTTTGTATCCTCTCTCGTTCTTCCTTTGGGATATGGGGAAGTTCTTAAAGCTAGAAGACTAAACCGCAAATCTTCTATTGACGGGCAAATTACATGGATCCCTACCCAATCTGTGGTACTAACTTTTCGGGGTCAAAAACTGCCACAAAATGTTTACTCATACTATACATCTCTTTCAGTTGAACCTTACCTTTTCCCAACGATCCAATGTAACAATTGCTGTAGGTTTGGTCACATCCAAACGCAATGTAGATCCAAACCCAGGTGTTTCAAATGCGCTCAACCTCACTCTGGTGAATCTTGTGATACTACCGAAGATAAATCTACATGCTTACACTGTTTGGGTAATCATTTTTGTACTAATAAATGTTGCCCAGAACATGAACGACAACGTTCAATAAAAACTATCATGTCTCAAGAGAGTATTTCTTATCAAGATGCTAGTTCTAAGATTCCTAGAATCAACCGTTTTTATGCTAACGTTGCGTCCCAAAATTCAACTTCAGACCGTCTCGTTTCATCAATCTCATCTCCTCAACCAACCACCACTTCTTATAGGAAAACTGTTTTCACTACTCCTAAGCCTAAATTGCCGCTTGGGAAATCTTTCGATAGGGCTGCCCATCAGTCCATCATTAATCAAGTTTCTTCTTCTCTCCCCAATGGTTACGCGCTCTCTTCACAAACCTCTTCTAATCATGAAGCACAAGAGAACTTACTTGATATTTTGTTAACTCTATTAATTACTGCAATATCCCAAAATAACTCTAATTTACCGTCCAACGTTGCCGCGAAACTTTCCACATTAATTTCTTTATTAGGTATAAATGGCTCCTACACAATCCTACAGTGGAACTGTAAAAGCCTCCGTCCACGCAAACCCGAACTACTTACATTGATTGATAGATTCCATCCATCTGTCATGGCTATCTCGGAGACATGGCTTGTACCTGGTTCTCATTTTCGAGTACCGGGATATAGATGTATCCGGGATGACAGATATGATGGTTTTGCTGGTTGTGCCTTACTATTAAAACGATCCCTCTCCTTCTGTCAAATTTCTCTTCCTTCCCATCCTCCAGAGATCAATATTGTTGCAATTAGAGCTTTAAATATGTCTTTAATATCTGTTTACATCCCACATCCTAATTCTAGACTCATTGCTGATATTCTCCATCTAATCTCATCTATCCCTCCGCCCATTATTCTAATGGGAGACTTAAATGCCCACCATTCGGCCTGGGGCTCTCATCGCTGCGACTCCTTTGGTTATTCTATATTAGAAGTATTTGATGAGCTTAACCTTTGTATTTTAAATAATGGCTCCCCTACTCGCCGTGTTCTTCCCTCTCAAAATCAAAATAGTGCTGTAGATTTTACCGTATGTTCCTCCTCCTTGTTCCCTCTTCTATCTTGGAACATCTTACCCTTATCATACGGGAGTGATCATTATCCCATAATAATCTACCTTTCACAAAGAACAACTCCTTGTTCTTATCGTGATTCACGTTTTAAATTTAAGATATCAAATATTGACTGGTCCTCTTATTCATCAACTCTTGATTCAAATATTGACATGATCGCTACTCCTAACGTTCTAAACTTTAAAGAAACCTATACTTCTTTTCAAAACAGTATCATTTCATCCGCTAAAATTCACATTCCTATTAAAAAGAAAGCCCAATCCCATGCTTCACCTCCCTGGTGGGACAGTGAATGTACTGCATTAGTTAATGAAAGAAACCAATCCGAATTAGTTTATAAATCATGTATGACTCCGGAGAACCTGTTATCTTATAAACGATCATCTGCTAAACTTCGTAAAACTTTTCGAACAAAGAAAAGATTAGGTTGGCGCTCATTTTGTGAACATCTTGCCCCGAAAACTCCAGCCTCAATGATCTGGAATCAGATAAAACGCTTTAGAGGGGTATATACAGAAGACAACTTAACTTCTAATCAACAATCAATCTGGCTTGACTCTTTTTTTGACAAACTCTGCCCTTCCTATGTTCCTACCTTTGATTCAATTCCTTCTTCTTTAATTTATATACCATCTCATGACCACTTATCCTCACATTTTTCTCCTTCCGAACTTAAGCTAGTTATGGATGGCCTACAAGACTCTTCTCCCGGTATGGATAGTATTGTTTATAGTTTTCTAACCAGATCTTCGAACAAGGTTAAATTATTTTACTTAAATATGGTGAACTTTTTTTTTGATCATGGTATCATACCTGATCGATGGAAGTCACAGTTGATTATCCCTATTCTTAAACCTAAAAAGAATCCCACAGATCCAAACAGCTATCGCCCTATTGCCCTTTCCTCAGTCCTATTAAAAATAACGGAACATTTAATTAAGAACCGTATTGAATGGTTTGTAGAAAAACATAATATTTTAGCTAGTTCTCAATTCGGGTTTCGCAAAGGTTACAGCACTCTTGATAGCCTTAGCATATTAACAACAGATATACGCATATCTTTTTAAAAAAAAGAATATTTCATAGGTGTTTTTCTAGATATAACAGCTGCTTATGGCAACGTTTTACTCCCAGTGCTTAGGAACAAACTTATTCATCTAAATATCCATGAGAAGCTTATTAGATTTTGTATGCAATTACTTTCAGAACGATCCCTTTCTATAATTAACAACCCGCTTACTCCTAGAACTACCTGGAAAAGCTTACCTCAAGGATCCGTTCTGAGTCCATTACTATTTAATCTGTACACACACGATCTTGAGCAGTCAATTCTCACACAATGTCAGATTTTACAGTATGCTGATGACCTGGTCATCTATACTCAATCACAAGACATTGCCCAAGCCCGTAACATACTTAACTCCTCTTTAAGTTCATTGAGTGCATATCTCCACAATCACGGTTTCTGTATTTCTGCTAATAAAAGTAACGTTGTCATATTTACTAAGAAAACACTTATCCCCATCATATCCTTAGAAGTAGACGGGGAATTAATGCCCCAAGAAAATAAAGTTAAATTTCTAGGTTTGTGGTTAGACTCCAGACTTTCTGGAGCTATTCACATGGAATACATATCGCAGAAATGTGAAAAAAACACGAACATCCTTAGATGTTTAGCTGGTGTATGGTGGGGTTCTCACCCATTTTTCCTAAAACTCTTTTTAATGCTATTATACGCAGCCATTTAGATTATGGTTCCTTCGTTTTAGATCCTATCACTAATTAATAAAATACAATCCAAAAATCTTCGTATTATTCTAGGTGCCATGAGATCCACTCCAATAAATGCTATGCAAGTTGAGTGTGTTGATCCCCCACTATATTTACGAAGACAATATTTATCGGACAGATTTTTATTTAAATTAGTTCAAAATTCTAGTCACCCTCTTTTGAACAAACTTGAACTCTTTTCCGGTCTCGTGAGCAATCACGATATCACTTACTCCAGTAAGCTGCCACCACTCCTTTATAGTTTTTTGAAATTTTCTCGCCTCCCTCATCCTGTACAGCATAGCTTAACCCACCCGCTATTTTCACTTTCGTTTGAAGCACTTTTGTTCCAACCTCACGTTATCCTAGATTTTGGTATTAACAAGAACGATCCAGGATCTTGTACTAAATTTAATAGAAAGATTGCAGATTATTATGATGGTTTTGTAACTTTTTACACAGATGCCTCCAAGTTAGAATCTCATAGTGCAGTTGGGTCTGCAGTTTGGATCCCATCATCATCAATTATTTTAGATTTTAAGCTTCCTTCCATCTCTTCAGTTTTTACAGGAGAATCTATTGCCATTTTAGAAGCCATCTCATTTATAAAAGCTCATAATATTACAAAAGCCATTATTTTCACAGACGCAAAAAGTACTCTTCAAGCTATAAAAGCCAATCCGTTCAAATTTAAATCCTTTTTCCTTCCTATATTTAAAATTAAGGAATCCCTTTACCAATGTCATCAGTTAGGGTTACATGTTTCATTAGCTTGGATTCCAGGCCATTGTGGAATACCTGGCAATGAATCTGCAGACTCATGTGCCAAACGGGCAATCATCACCGGTTCCGCAGTTAACGCCGTTATTTACAGCTATGATTTGTGCTCTTACTCAAAACCTCTTCTTATTAACAACTGGACAAAAGAATGGGAAAAATCACGATCACTAAGGGGCAAATATTTTGGATTTATTCAACCTGTTATTCCTTGCCGGCCATGGTTCTACAAACATAAAAACTTCAATAGAACTATTACCACCACAATTTGCCGATTACGATTAGGTCATTCTTGCACACCAACTCATTTACGTAAACTAAGGATTAGGAATAATTCTATTTGCGAGTGCGGATTGGATGAAGGTTCAATAGATCACATCATTTTTAGTTGCCCGCTACAAAATATTTCTCTTTATGACGTTCTTCCCACAGAAATTCCTCGTCCTACTTCTGCTCAATTAATTCTCTCTCTTGCCTTTACTCCATTCATAAATATTTTATGTAAATATTTTAGTCTTACTAAACTCAAGTTTTAATACATTTTTATTGCTATCTGTGGATTAAATAGCGATAAAGTTTACGTTCTTAATAATTATAACTTTAACGATCGTCTGATGTCTTTTCTTTATAATTTTGTCTTTTTTCTATTCTTATTCTTCTTTTATCATTCACCAATCTCAATTCAACATGAGTTAAAGTAAGTGTCATATGAACCCGAGAGTTGCACCATTGACCATACCGACCAACAAGATTTGGAAGGATCGAAAGGCAGAGTTACTGATTATCAAGATCTAAAGGATTTAATTTGCTAAGGAAAACTATAATTCTAAAGACTTCTTCGAAGCGCTTTTACTTGGACATTGGCAAAATTGCTCCTAACGTGCAGCAGAAGCCAAAGAGAAAAGAAAAAAAACGAGAGGTGTCAAGGGACACCCGGATGGAACGAAGTTCCTTTCGATTAATTAGTGAAGGAATTGTAATAAAATTTTATTTTTTTTAAGTTATAATAATATTTTTGAAGTACTTAAAACTTCTTTAGGCGCGACTAGGGAGTAACTCAGATTTTTTTTCAATAGAATCATAATCTATTACTAGATGGCGCTGTAACAAAGTTAATGGATTCTAAGAAGACATGTATTAGAGTCTAAATCGCGCTATAGAAATTTTTGCAAATTTTAACTATATATATTAAAATTTATAATAGAAATGATACACAACCGGAGGTGTCAAGGGACACTCGGATGGATCGAAGTTCTATTTTAATTATATAATTTTTTTCTGCCTTAAGCGATTTTTATCGTTATATTTTAGCCAATTTGCAAAATATCTTTATAAATTATAACCTATGTGTTATTCTGATGTGCAAGCTATATTACTATAAATTTCATCAAAATCCATTCAGTAGTTTTTACGTGAAAGAGCAACAAACATGTTCACATCCATACATTATTATAAACTTTCACGTTTATAATATTAATAATAGGATATACAATTCCACTAGACTACCAAAACTTTTCGGCCCCGAGCTCGAACGCGAGCCGGCCACGCGGCCCGGTCACGGGCGAAAATAATTTCGTTGCGCATTATTTTGATTTTGCTATATCTCTTAAGGTATTGATTTAATTTGCATGGTCTGAAGGAAAAAAAATATCTTCATGAAATGCTCAAGCCAACTAATGTATTTAAAATGATAAGGATTAATACAGTATTTGTGTAAATAGCTTTTCAATTACCGTTTTATAATAGAACATTTTTTAAAGTATTAAAATGGATATAGTATGTTATCCTTAAGAGATAGATATATACCATCGCGGACTTTTTTGTAGGCCTTTTTAAGCTGTATAATACTGTAGTAATTTATTTTCATCTATTTCGTAGGGTTCAGCCAGCGTTTGCAATGTAAGCGCAAAATAATGTGTTTATTTACGACATCACATTAGAAACCTCTAAAATTATCAGTGTTTCTCTAGTACATTATGCATATATTATACATATAAACCTTCCTCTTGAATCACTCTATCTATAAAAAAAATCGTCGCGACACCACACTGTTCAATGCGAAATAGAAATGAAAATATCTGGCTTGCTTTCTATAAGAGAGCCGACGAGCGACGCCGCACAGCTTACAATAGCTTACTATAGCAAAAAGTGTCGTGACAACTTTTCGTAAGAATTTTTTCCGTCCAGCCCCCTTTCACAACGCGCGATAAGGAACTTCGTTCCAAAAAAAAAAAGTAATGCCATATCACATCACATCGCGAAGTACTGTTTCGCGCATGTCTATTGCTAACCCGCTTGCTATGGGTAGTGACGTGACACTCGTCTCATCTGTGGGGTAGACTTACGTTCAAATCGAGAGGATACCCGTGTGGGTAGACCGCCGGGTGAGCCACCGAAGACCATAAAAATAATTGTTATATCGAATACCCTGAACTAAATAGATGCTTTATTATTGTAACTTGCCTCATCAAATTAAAAATAAAAGATTTTTAGAAATCGATATTTTTCATTGCGATTTTTTCTTGTGAATCGATGTATCAGGCTGTAAATTGAATCTTGTAAATCATCTCTCTGTAAATTTAATCTTTTTCGGAAAGAATCGCCATCCCTAATACACACCCATTATTAGACACAATAAGGTTTTTTGGCAGGCATCTAAAACGTCCTGTGGTGCTCTTGTATTATATTCGATATCTTAGTGTTTTAATGTGTTATATTAGATAATTTTGATGGCATTTTATGTAATGTGATGTGACGGAACTACTGAGATGTAATGAATATCATATAAAAGTGCTTTACAACGTTTTCGTTTTTCATCAAAATTCTCACAAGATACCATTAAAAGTGTGGCCATAGCACTGTTGATGGCGACAATTTGACTTACTGACGGACAATGACTAATCTGAAGACACTAAAAACTTGAAGATAATTATAACTCGACTCGTTCTGTGCTGGCAACAATGGCTCATTTAAGTAGCTGATTGCCAATACATAAAAATAAGAAGAAGAAGACACAATAAGGATACACAGTGACACCAACCCAACCAACTGATTGTCACTCAGTGTTGTCCCCATTGGTTGTCCTAGTTCAAGTTGGTTCCTCAGGTTGGTTGCGCTGCACAAACGGTTATAGACTATAGGTATTTTATTATTTATGTTCGAGTCCATGCAAATGATTCACAGTATCAAGCCTTTTCGTTAGATAGATACATGACGCGAAGCTAAATTAGAGCTGTTAAAAAATATATCGGTTTTGATATCAGGAATTAAATATCGAAAATTTATATATCGAAAAAAATAAAATCGCCTATATATATCGATTATTTTCTGAAAAAATATCGATATTTTGATATATCGATTTATTTTACCCAAGCCTAGTGTAAGTACAAATAAATGAAAATTGGTCATAATAAAGTTTTATAATATCTATTTTATCTATAATCACTAATTTAAATTAGACACAAAACAAATATGGGTATGTTAACAATATGTAGAATATGCCTGATAAAAGATTATAATATGAATTCCATACTTGGTACAAATCTTGAAGAATTTTATGAGAAGTTAACTGCAAAGCCCGTAAGTAAATCGATGTCCATTTATTACACATAGTTCCCCCTAAGGGATAACGTCTTAGTCGACCGGCAGACGGATTCAAGAGCGATAATTTTATGTTGTTCTTCAAGGAAGTACTGTTAGACATTCGCCTGAAAATCTATACCAGATTTTATTACGCTCACCAGAAACTAAGGCCTAGAGACACCTTATATTCGTCACAGTATGGAGAGATTATTATGATATAGGCTACTTATTTATTATATCAATGTAAAACATACAGTATTGTGGTTTAATTTGCAAGAAAAATACTATCAATAATTTCTAATAAACATTTATAAAATTAGTCAATAACATGTTAACCTTTGAGATGGTCTAATAGTGTCGAGGGCCACATTGTTGACAGTTCTCTGTCTATAGCCACGGGCCGGTCCGCAGAGACTCAATGTGAGAGCAGTGGCAACATCTTGTTGGGCTTTGTTTGGTGAGCGAGAGAACCAGTAGGCCAACTTTCTGGGTGGCAGCATATTCATTGGTAGGCAGTGGCATAGCTATACTCCTGGTATGACAAAGGTCTATTGGATAGCAGTAACTCTTACCATCAGGTGTGCTGCTTGCTTGTTTGCCACAACAAACAATAATAAAAAAATCTTTAAAAAAATTAACAGTGGAAAAAAGAATTAAGAAGTGAAAGTTATGTTGAATAGTACTAAAAATTTCATTAAAAAATAAATATATTTTGCCTATATGAAGTTCTTGAATAAGAAATATTAAGAGACAGATGATGTGATGCTGACCTTTTACCACATAATCCTATTAAAGTTATCAAGTGATACAGACTTTCGTTAACGAAAAATGTTGCATCAAAATTTCACAGCTTACAAAGATTTACTTCAATAACCAGATCTTTCTACTTCCCCTATGTTCTGATCACTTCAGTATCTATCACAATGAGAGGGCTAACACGTTCATTTCATCATCATCATCACAGCCCATAAATGTCCCTCAGTTGGGCTCGGGCCTCCTCCGTAATGGGAGGGCAATTAACCTACTATACCGCGCTGGTCAGACGTACTGGTATAGGGTTTTGTTTCGAGTTTTCCTTCTCTTGCATAGATGTTATATGCGTTTTATATCCCTTGGTCGTCTCGTACGATCACCCACGGGTAAGATAGAGAGTGGTGAATTGTATTCTTACTCTGTCACCACACTGAAATACGTTTATTTCACAAATATTAAATAGTGATAATAGATTTTTCTTACTTTCAGTTCCAAACAGAAGATAATAGACCATTACATATATGCTACATATGCTGTGCGAGGCTTCGGAACTGTTACCGTCTACAGACCAGCTGTCTTAGAAGCGAGGAATTGCTCTCTCAAATGTTGGATAATAATAAGGTTACCATTTTTTTTTATTTCCTTGCTTATTTATTTTTTATAAAATTTTATAGCATGTTCACTAAGCCCTTTAAGTCAAGTTTTTCTTTATAAATTATAATTTTGCTCTTATTCTCATTGTCCATCAGTAAATCAAATTGTTGCCTAAAAGATACTATCTTATGAGAATTTTGGTGGCAAACAGAAACATGTTTCCGTTCGCCCAAACACTGTTATATTATATTCACTACACTCTAGCACTTCCTCTGCATAACATTACAAAAATGCCATCAAAATGATTTAATATATTATGAAACATGCTTTCACATTCTCATGTAAACCTCTTTCTTTGTTTGTTCTTAAATGAATACCGATATAAGAGGAGTAATTATCAAGAAGATGAAACATGATTTTTAAATATATCAAAATGTTTTAATTTAAATAATATCTATATATATATATATATATAAAATGCTTTGTCCTGAATAATGGATCAACGCACAACCTAAGCTGCTGATCGTAGAGACCTGAAACTTCGAGGTTGTGTTCTTTGTGGGACATAGGCTTCCGATAAGAAAGGATTTTTTGAAATTATACCCCTAAGAGGGTGAAATAAAGCAAATTTTGTGTGGGACAATGTTACTCCTTGGTCCAATCTATTTCAAGTTTTGCATAAATATTCTTTAACAGAATTGATGAAAGATGTGTTTCGTGTTTTATTAAAATTCATCTAACAGGGTCAAAAAGGGGTTGAAAGTTATTTTGGGGGTGATTTGCTTCAAAGTTGATATCAATACTTCTTAGTGCTTTTGATTTAAAGGACATTTTATTTTGACACATGTTTGAAAACTCAATTCGAATTTATTCAAAAAATCGACCAAGTGCGAGTTGGACTCGCGCACGTGGACGAGTTCCGTACCTGTAAAAATAGCAAAAGAACTCATATTTCATTTATTTATTCATAAATTTATTAGATTTTTATATTTGAAACAATATGGTGTGTATCCCAGATATCCTCTTCTATATCCTACACTATTTATTTTGGCTATGGTGGGTTACAGTAAGTTAGAGGTAAGAAGAGAATTCGCTTTGGCCTTATATATTTAAAGTGTTGCGAGGTGCTTCGAATAGTCAAGCAATCCTGGAAACTATTCAATTTCATGTTCCGGGCGAATTTGTTGCCAGACGACGACGGCCACAGTTATTTAAATTACCGCAAGCGCGTACCAACCTACTGCAACTGGCACCGTTGACGCGGGTCCTAAGGGTACTTAACTCGATTGCTGACCAACTTGATATATTTTCATGTTCATTGAGTGAATTCACAAAAGCTATTTATGTACTTTTAAGTTCTGTAGAAGTATAATTATAATTTGATATATTAGGTATATTTAGAATTTAAATTAAATAATGAGATTATTTTGATTTTAATAATTTAGATTTTAATGAGATTATTTTGATTTTAATAATTATGTTTTTTATAATTTGTATACTTCCATTGAATTAGGTACCTACTACCTGTAATGATGGTTGTATGTGGTAAATAAATAAATAAATATCTGTTGTATGAGAGCCCCTCTGCCCGGGCTGGCCACAGATGTTAAGGTAGCGGTACCAGTGGCCGACCCAATGGCGACGGGGAGGGAGCACGGTGGGTTATGGGGCCACGCACCGCCCTACCGTCGCCCCGAATGGAATGGATGGCGTGTGTCTAGAACTAGATATTTGTGTTATTTTAATTTAATTATTTATTTTTAAAGTATAACTAAATATTTTGTGAATATTTCAAGCATCTACTTGTCTAAAAACGAGCAAAAAAACTCACATTTGTTGTATGGGGGACTCATTGAATATTTATTTAATTCTGTTTTTTAGTATTTGTTGTTATAATGGCAACAGAAATACATCATCTGTGAAAACTTTAATTGTCTTACTATCATGGTTCATGAGATACAGCCTAAGACGGACGGACAGCGGAGTTTTAGTAATAGGGCCATCAAATTACCACCATAAACAAAGCTCAAACTCTTAAGAGTTTGATGAGAAGTTTTCATATAATTAGCCATGTTTTAGATTTCACAACCACTTAGTATGTAACACATATAATAACTTACAGCTGAGGCACAGCCCTTTCCGTTTGAGTCAAGTTTGAAAGAGATATTCAAATTAGTGTGGCTATAGGTACTAAAAATGCTAATAGTGGTAGAGCCACACTGCTGACAGTTTTCCATCTATATCTGTGGGCCGGTCCATCTGCGGTAGTACCACACTCACGCAGAGAATCTACGCCTGAGCAGTGACAGTGTGCTGTTGCACTTCGTTCAAAGCTGGCAGCCGATCTTCCTGCGTGGATTTGGGATGATGATGTGTCTTTCTTTCTCAATGTATCATTTCAGGTTTTGCTGTGAAAGTCGTGACCGGTTTGTAATTTTCTTAAGATTAAGGAATAAATTCTTGTGATATGCAGATTTTATAATCATACAATTACATACATACATACATATCATCACGCCATATCCCTTGCAGGGTAGGCAGAGAGAACAGAGTGCCAGAGAACTCTATCTCTGCATACTTCACTCGCTTCCTCAACATTCATAATTCTCTTCATACACGCTCGCCGGTTTCGGAGACTCTTGACTCCACCTTCCTTCAGTACATGACCGATCTGGTCTAGGTAGGTTAGTCTCGGTCTCCCTCGGTACCTACATCCTTCCACTTTCGCATTGTATATCTTCTTAACCAGGCGTTCGTTCGGCATTCTTTCCACATGTCCGAACCATCGGAGCATATACAATTAACGGACACAAATTAGATCCAGACTCAGATCAATCATTTGTAAATTACGCAAAAATAAATCTGACATGGGAATTAAACCCATAACCCTCGGTGGGTTGTTAGATGGCACCAATGATAGCAGATGTTGTAAAAAAACAATTATTTTTTCTAGTCAAAACTATTGGAAAATACCAACTCATTAAAAATAGTGCATCCACGAATACTCTTGAGCTGTATACCTTCGACTTCGATGGAGCCTGATGATGATGATGAAGTGATTGATGAACATGATAACACCAAGGATATAATATGTGATGTACAAGTAAAGGAGGAAGTTGTAGAAGGTACTTAGTTTCAATATGCCTTTACAACCAATATAAGTACCACAATTGTACTAACAAGCAAGTGCTTCTAAAATTTAAGTATTGTGCCTACTATGACTACCCAGAGGGTTGGTGCGAGTTTTATAATCGCCCTTGCAACAACAAATACAACCCCAACTAGGTGGTCTGACGACATCATGAAGTTAGCATTAAGCCGTTGGATGCAGGTTGCACACAATCGTTGAGTGGCATTCTCGTGGGGAGGCCTATGTCCAACAGTGGACGTATACGGGCTGATGGATGTAAGGACGGAAAAATACAATACCAAGAATATAGACAGCATAAGTATACTGGGAAAATTAGAACATTAACTGCGATTGCCAACCCTGAAACCAAGTGTGGTGGTTATGGAATTATCTCTCTAAAGGAAACCAATGAACTAATAGGGGATGAGGATAAGCTAATGGATAATATGGGCAATAACAAATATTTAAGTCAGTCCAAATACTATCACTTTTATTTTACAAACCCATAACTAATAATGATCTTTGTCGTGATTGCGTAGGAATTATCACCACCCCTTGCCTTCCCAAGAGTCATGGTAAAATATGATTAAGTGATACATTTAGATAACATCCCTGCGAGATTAGGAAAACTCGAAATAAAACTATACCAACTAATTTGTTCAGTGCTGTGTAGTAGGCCATATTCCCTCTTATTGTGGAGAAGGTTATGCATAGAATAGGTCCAAATATTAATCCCTGGAGAACTCCATTAATATCGTAGATACTACAGTATAGAAGTAGGTAGTCTCTACAGCTTCTTTAACATAGAATACCTTGTTTAAAGTGTATGATTTCAAAATAGGTAAAACTGTAGAATCTGTTTAATTCTATCTCATATATGTGTATGGTAAAGTTTGTCAAAGGCTTACTTGACGTTTTGCGTGTGCATATAGGAGTGTTAGTATTCTGCTTGGTAAAGACTTTTCAAACATTTTAGATAGGATGGGCAGCTAGCTAGTTTTATGATGGTGGACAATTTTATAGACAACTTTACAGTCATAAGTGATGGCTTTACTTTTATTTTATTGTTTATGGTGACAAACTAGCAAGCAGCACACCTGGTGGTAAGTGTTACTGCTGCCCATAAACCTTTGCAATATCAAGGGCGCTGTTTACCAATAGAAACCCCAAACCCACCCAGTTGGGCTTCCGGGCTCTCGCTCACCGAACGAAGCGCAATAGCACATTGCCATTACTCAGACGTGTTGTGAGAGTGTGGTGGTACCCTGGACTGACCGTCCCGCGGCTGTAGACAACTGTTAACAGCGTGGTCCTTGCTAGTGTTACTTATTAGTATAAGTAATTACTTGACTATTCTCGCAAAATTGCTCTTGTCTTGAGATCAATTTCTTGGGTCTTCATACTGTCAGTTTCTTTTCGTTTTTTTATAATTTCTTGTATGTCATTTAGGAGTTTTTTGGACTCAATTACCATGTAGTGTAGACATGTATGTCAACTTTGAACTATGTAAATTCCAGATGTACATGACAATATCATATACTATACAGAGAATATTAAATATACAGGACTAGAGAATATTGTAAAAATTGAGCATGATGATACAGAGGACTATGATACTACATATCACAGCATTCATTGCAAAGTAGCAGAAGAAAAGTCAATCACCAATTATATTGAAGAGAGAGTAATAAAAGAAGAAATAATACAACCTACAGAATTAAAAGATGAACAGCTCCTTAGAGATGTTGATGAAGTTAATAGAAATAGTTCACAAACAAGTTCAAGAATCACTTATATGGAGTTTATAGATGATAAACTTCTAAAACCTGTTAAGATTGTGTTAAATAGAGATGATATGGACAGCGTCACAGGTAAGTGTTCATTTACTTTTCCTCACATTAATATCTTACTGTTGACATTGGAGGCGCTGACAGAATTGTGTTTTATTTTACAATATACTAAGAAATGCTCTGTGGTAGCGGCTACGAATACTACTAACGAAGGGTTTTGCTCATGGATGTCGTAAAAGACTAGTTGTCTTTTACTGACCTTTATACTGGGCAGACTCCATCTGATGCCATTTGATCAACAAATACATTCACAAGTAGTGTTGACGTCACGCAGGCGGCCGGAGAAGAGCTGGTGAATAATGATACAGTGAGAAATACATCCCAGGGTCGCGGGGGACCTTATATAGACAATGACAAACTGAATTCTTACTCAGTCACAGAACTGGTAAAATGCAAATGAGCAGCACGCCTGGTGGTAAGTGTTACTGCACGTGGACTTGGCAAGAACAGGGGCACAGCCAGGCCGTTGCCTACCTTCAATAAAGTGCTCTTCTTAAACCTCGTTTGAAGAAGGACATGTCATAGCGCTCGGGAAACACAGCAGCTAGTTTATTCTAGATCTAAGATTTAGTATTCAACAGTTATTAATGAGCTCAATTTTTATTGATTAATTTATCATCATTAAATCTCTTTAATTTAGATGATAGGGTCTTGACATCGCTTAATACAATTCTAACTGCAAAGTTAGAGTATTAATTCGGTACAATGTTGTAATTATTTAACCGGTAGATGGCGCACGTATACCATAAAGATGACAAAATAATATGAGCCGCATATATATTGCCATACTACAGCTCGCACTTGTCTAAATGGTATGACGATTGGAATGGATTTCTAATAGGGGGCCGTTTATAAATTACGGATTTTGAAGAATGATTTGGCCCCCTCCCCCCGAATTGTAAGACATCGTAAGATTGCAACAACAATGACTGACCACAAGTACCAGTGTCCTATACCCTGTATATCATCGTTGAGCCTTTCGCTGTCCACTGCTGCATGTAGCCCTGCCACATAAAACATTGCATGGCATACTGTCTTTCCATGGTGGGGCTATTGTCATAATCGTAGGTAGGTGTTATACGTTTCTCCATGAAGCCTACTGCCTGTTCTTCTGATGAGACCCTCAGTCAATTTTTATGATCCCCACTTACAAGTAAGGGGGTGACGATAATTTTATTCTCATCCTGTGGCCGTATTAGATGTACTATAGACGGTGACATTTATATCGTCTTACAAAAGCAGTTCAGTTAACGTATCCAGTATCTACTATTCATTCTTACAATTAAAAGGTTAAAATAAATATTTACTGGAATATATTTTATTAAAAATTATTATAAATAATTACTAATTAAAATAGCAAGAGAATAGCATGTAGCAAGCGGTAGGCTACCTACTCGGCATATACCTACGTACTGTGTAGGTACTGCTTAGCCGTAGGTACGCTTTGGAATAGCAGTCCACGTGGACTTCGTAGCTGTGAGCAATCATTATCAAGCGGAATGCCGTATGATTTCTTTTGTTTAAAATGTAAACATTATAAACAGAGTGTTACAAAATATTAACTTTAATTTATTTTATTTTGTTATTTTTTTTATTAATATCACTATTGAACAATTAAATATGTTGGATATGTTTCTTTGGTCGGATACTTCTATGGGACTTCTTTTGTAAGACGATATAAATGTCACGGTGTATACTCATTATCATTCTCCAGCTCTTATCCTAATTGCTTGTGGTCCTACAATATGTACTCTTCTTACATTGTACATATTGTAAATAGCTGTTTTTTTTTTAATAAAAGGCATCAACATCACTAAGGAAATAATCCTTGTATTGTGGTGGATTGTACAGACATATAATTAACACAGACAAATTACATCCAGACTCAGAATAACAATTTCTTAATCGCATAAAGAATCGTTCTTTGTGGTAATCGAAACCATAGCACTGGCATGGTATGTTGGTATCTTGAATACAACGGTATTTGTGCAGTTTTGGCAATAGTTTTATGTTACCTCCTCTGGGAAATGTAATTGTTGACCGTACAGCAGTCCCCTTTTTAGACACTCAAAAGCAATGTAAAGGTTGATTGATCAAATAGCAAAGGGATCATCATCATATCAGCTCATATATGTCCCACTGCTGGGTTCGAGCTGCCTACAAAGTAGGAAGGAAATTGACATACCACGAGTATAGATAGATAGAGAGTCAAGAGTCTCAGAAAACTGGCGAGCGTGTATGAAGAGAATTATGAATGATGAGGAAGCGAGTGAAGTATGCAGAGATAGAGTTCTCTGGCACTCTGTTCTCTCTGCCTACCCTGCAAGGGATATGGCGTGATGATGTGTATGTATACCACACTGGTCAGAAATACTGGTCTAGGGTTTGTTTGGAGTTTTCCTTCTCTTGCATAGACGTTATATGTATATTTTATACCTTAGTTGTCCTTTACGATCCCCCAACGAGTAAGATAGGGAGTGTTGCATTGTATTCTTACTCCATCACCCCACGGAAAAGCAAAGGGATATATATATATATACTATCGATATTATTTTTTTTATTTCTACTTTCTTTTTACATACTTGTAGGTGCCGCAGATGTCATAGAGGAAGTAACAACATCTACCTTGGGGACATTCACTCACAGTACCACATCAAGCAACAGTGACACAGAAGAGAGCCTTGAACAAAATATAACATACAAAAGACCTAATATAGAAAATGCAGAGAAAAATATTGTTAATAATTATAATAGAATACATACAGTTAACAAACCATATACGTGTAAGGTATGTGAGAAATGTTTTCGTAAAAGGGGTCATTTAACGGATCATATGCGTGTACATACTGGTGAAAAACCATATAGATGTGATATGTGTGACAAGAGTTTTAGTCAAAGTGGTAGTTTGTTTTATCATAAACGGGTACACGCGAAAGTGTATAAACATGATGATGATGGGACTAAAACTGGGGGTCACGTAGACATTCTCGATAAGCCATTCAAGTGTAATATATGCAATAGGTCTTATGGTCATAAATATGCTTTAATGAGGCATACTCGTACACACACTGGTGGGAGAACATATATATGTGATGTATGCGAGAAAAGTTTTAGCGATAGGGATGTTTTTAAAGTTCATATTCGCATACACTCCGATGGGAAATTGTACAAGTGTAATAGGTGCGGGAAATGTTTCAAGGTTAGAAGCAGTTTAAGCTCGCATAAATTAAAACATACCGGTGTAAAGCCAAGTAAATGTAAGATATGTGGTAAATGTTTTATTTTAAGCGGTGACTTGACACGACATTTACGCATACACACTGGTGAGAAACCATTTAAGTGTGACATATGTGATAAACGTTTTACAGTAAAGAGCGCGTTGAATGCTCATAGCCGTACACACAGAAGTAACATCAGTACATAGAAGGGAGGTAATGCATACGGCATAGTTTATTTAGGCTTAATTTTCAGGACATTTGAGCACCCTTAACTCATGGATATCGTATAAGATGATTAACTGGTGAAATTTGTTTTTGTATAGGCTATTTTTTGTATAGAAGGGCTATTTTTATACAGAAGTGCTGTTTTTATTAGAAGGACTATTTTTGTATAGAAGAGCTTTTTTATATAGAAGGGCAATTTTTGTATAGAAGGGCTTTTTTTATATAGCAGAGCTATTTTTTTAAGTTATACTTCTTTTGGCGCGTTAGGGAAAAATGATGAGAGGAAATTTTTACAATGCGCGCGCACACCGTCACGAAATACCGACACCCTGAAGTTAGCTATAGTCAACATTTTAGTGTTTTAACTAGATGATGCGTTATAATAAAACTTTCAATGTATTAAACACCTTTTTTTCTATTGTTAGTGTTGTTTTTTCTACAAACGTAGTATAAGGCGAAAGATGAAATTTTTGAAAAGATTTTTATCTTGTTACGCCAAAGAAGTATAACTTCTAACGCGTGTACATAACTTACACACACACAATTTTTTTTGTATAGAAGAGCTATTTTTTTGTATAGAAGGGCTATATTTTTTTGTATAGAAGGGCATGTTTTCTTTTTTAAGTATTTAATAAAGTTATATGTGGAGACTCGTAAATGGTATTATGTTGATATTCATCATCCTCCTAGTTTCTTTTAGCCGTCAGTTTTCTTTAAAATTAATAAACAAAACCCTATACCAACACGTCTGACCAGCGTGGTATAGTAGGTCAATTTCCCTCCCGTTATGTAGGAGGCTCGAGCCCAACAGTGGGACATATGAGTTGGTGATGTTTAAGACCTAGCCGGTCCCGATTGCCTCATATACATCCAATGAGGTAAATATGGGCTATATAGACTAGAGATGAAACAGATATCCGGTATCCAGCCGAATACCGGATAGTAATTCACTATCTGGCTGTATTTTGTAATGGATCTTGTAAACATAACGGCGAAAAACCTTTTGAGTTAGCATATTCAGCTGCAGCACTCTTGAAAGAAGATGGTCGTGAAGATATTGCATCCGTTATTGAGTATATGCTCAAGAACCCACAAGCAGCAACAAAATTCAAGGAAATAATGAGGAAACCAGCTTCTTTATCATTATTTTCCTCAGAAAAAGCACTCGCATTGCTACTTTCATTAAAACTCTCAAAATGGCAATATATCACTTTGAGGGAAACTACAATTCGAGAAGGTTCTAAAGATCCATCTTATTATAAAGTACAAAAAGCTAAGCTGCAGTGTTACCCTCCAAAAAACTTCGTAACTGTAACGGAATCTTCAGCTAAAATTGCACTTCAAGCATTACTGGATTTAACAGTAAACAGGATTCTAGAAAATATTCCTGGTGCTATTAGGATACAAGACCAGAAATTGAATTTTATATCAAAATGGGGATTTGACGGTGCATCTAACCAAAGCCGATATAAACAGAAAATGGACAGTGAGCAAGATGATTCCAGCATATTCATGACCTCTTTGGTTCCATTAAAATTGACAGCTGGAGATGAAACAATATGGACGAATCCAAAACCCTCCTCATCTACATATTGTCGTCCAGAGCAGTTTTCTTTCATAAAGAAGAGTAAAGACGTTGTCATGAATGAAAAAACTAGGATGGATAACGAAATCGAAGCACTGCTCCCCACAAAATACAAAGCAAATGAGGTCAGTCACCAATTATTGATGACAATGATAGACGGTAAAATTTGTACATATTTATCTGATGCCAAATCAAGTGCTGCTTGCTAACTGTGTTTAGCTAAACCTACAGAGTTACGTCAAAGACATTGTCTTCTGGTGTATATGAATTTGGATTATCATCATTACATGCCCGCATTAATGTGATGGAATGTCTTCTATATATAGCCTATCGTCTCGATTTTCGCGCCGATCAGCCGGGGAGCAATTTGGCGGAAATGCTCCCAGAACGCCCATCGCCCGTCCAGCACCAGACCCAAGTACTTCATATGGGCCTGGATAATTTATATATATATATAGAGTAGCGGACCCGGCACACTTCGTTCCGCCTAACAGTTAATGAATGAGTTACTCAACAGTTAATGAATGAGTTACTTTACTGAACTCCTTTATTCGACAGCAAATCTAATTTTTCAATGGATCCCGACTGTTCAGTTGCCATGTTCTATTATTAAAATATATTTCATTTTCTGCAATAGTATTTATTCAATAATATATTATGGAATTCTAGACCACCGGACATCTAAGTGCTTGTTTTTTTCTTTTCAGTTTTTTTATTATGTACGTAGTTTTGGTGACTTTTTACGCAGTCGGGTTTTATGATTTTTTTAATATTTTTTTTTTATTTTATACTTTTTAGTTATAAATATCTAGGTTAGCTATAGTTATCTTATTTATTAATAAGTAGGTAAGTACCTAACTATATAAAAAGGTTTTACACTGAAATTGAGTACTAAATCGTTAGAAATTGGAGATGGATGACCGCGTCAGACATTAGATACTTTAGGTAGGACTACCTATGGTATATTGGACATTATAACTACTAGATACTTCAGTATATGTCCATCCACATCCAGTTATATGAATTTTTCGTCTTTTCATCGTAAATTTCTACTGTCTAAAAAACCTATATGTGAGAAAGGTTGTTACGAAACTTTAAATCAATATAGATCCTAAACGGCCAGTCAAATCGAAAAATGTTGAGAGAAAACTAATAATGATTTTTAAATACCTATTTAACGATACCCCACTCGATATAGTTAGTCGACTTTAATTTTTTTAATTTTCACAATATGGCGTCCAGTAGTCGCCATATTGAATTTTCAATAACGTCATATCTTTAGTGACACTCGCCGGATTAAGAGGAATCGATTGACGTGCGAATCATAAAAATCGGCCCAGGCGTTTGGTATATATAGTGCTTCAAAGGAACATACAAACATACATACATAGACTGTTAAACACAATACCACTCCTTTGCAGTCGGGTAAAAATACGTAGCACTCGCACAAAACGAACTCTGACCGGTCAAATTTTGCACGCCTCATAAGCGAAGCGTTGAGGTCTTGCTCTACTCTCGATACCTAAAAATGATTGTATTTTTCTCACATTGCACTTATAGGATAATATTATCGTACATATGTCAAGAAAAAACATTCATTTAAACGTATTTGATATTTTTAAAAAGCAATTATTTTGTTTAAAGTAATAAAATGGTTGATTAAAATATATATTCGAAGATGTCGGATAAAATATTCCGGATCATTAATGTATCAAAATATTTTTTTTTTTTAAAAGCTTCATAATCGCAACGCGCGGTTTCCTTTCGAAAATGGCTTGGTAATTCTTTGTCGTTTAATAGCAAATATCTGGATGACCGAGCCTTGCTCGGTATTTTCTTGTAAGTGTGTTTTGAAAGATATATTTAAATATAATAAATATAATGAAAACATAAATTAAAAATATAAACTAAAAAAATATATCGAGCAAAAAGTAACCAGAGTCGCGTTTGTTGTATGGGAGCACCCCTTAAATATTTATTTTATTTTGTTTTTTAGTATTTGTCGGATTAGCGGCAACAGAAATACATCATCTGTGAAAATTTCTGTTTGACTGTTTAACTATCATGGTTCATGAGATACATCCCGGTGATAGACAGATACCCGGACAGACGAACAGCGAAGTCTTAGTTATAAGGTCCCGTTTTACGCTTTGGGTACGGAACCCTGAAAAGGTTGAACTCACATAAAACTTGGTACAATGGAAATACTCTATAAAATTAGAGTGTTTCGAAAGTCACAATACTGTATTAATGCGGCATTTGAAAGTTTCTAAGTTATAAAGAGGTCATACACTTTTAGGACACGGCGTCATAGGAACGTTGAGATTGAAATTTTAAATTCTTGGACAGCAATTTTCTAAGCCGAATAATGTAATTGAGAGCCATGATAACACATTGTACCGAATAACTGAAATCCATCGCTCATAAGATGTATTACCCGTTTGTATTTTACTCTGGAGAGGATATTTTTACCGCATAATGATTAAGAAAGAGAGATAGTCATTTTCTATATCTTGGTCCGCTGTTTAGCCAGCGTTTAATCAACATATTTGTAAAAATCGAGACGGAAAAGCTGAGTTATATTAGGAACAATCAGTAAGATACGATAGGGAAACATGATGTTAATGCTGATCAGATTGGTCGCAAGACGTCATTAACTACCTATGTGCGCTACTACGGTCGTTTCGATTTCTTTATACCAATTACTTGCAAATACTTTAAATCATTAGAAGGGGTCGAATATCAAAATAAATCCTTCGAATAAGTGTTAAACCCCGAGTCCAACAACCGGTTGAATTCCTGAATAATCTGCAGGCTCCCGGTCTCCCAACTGACATCTTAAAATTAAGAGCTGGCGCGCCAAAATTATACAATACCACCAGTTTGCAAAAATAACATTACATTGCAATGTAATCGGGTCAACTATACTGACCGGTGGTTCTCGAGCAGAGTCTGTATCTATTCCTAGGATTCTTCAAATACCATCAAATTACTACTTCGAATTTCAGAGAGTGCAGTTTGCCATCAAAGTCTGCTTCGCATAAACAAAGTTCGAGGTCAAATTGTTAAGGTAGCGGGAGTAGACTTGAGAGAAAGCTGCTTCTCCCATGGGCAGTTGTATGTGACATGCTTCAGAGTAAGCTCACGGAGTAGCCTGATAATTCTAGCATCCGAAAGAAAAACAAAAGATATTGTTTACAAATAAATACTGTAACAGGTGTAGTATCGCGGGTGGATGTCAAAGAAGTGGTACCAGTGGTCGGCCTAATTTCGATAGAAAAGACAGTGGGTTATGGGGCTGCACACTACCCTTCGTCGCCTCGGTCGTAATGGATACGGTGTGTTCAAAACATAGCCTGCTAAGAAAAAAGCCTCGTGTCTATAATATATAACAAAATTTCATGTTATTTTCATCTTTATTTAACCTTCCCTACACTATAATAAAGATTGTTAGCATCGTCATCAGCACAGCCCATATACGTCTCACTGTTGGGCTCGGGTCTCCTCCATAATGGGAGGGAAGTTAACCCACTATACCGCGCTGGTTAGACGTATTGGTATTGGGTTTTGTTTCGCGTTTGCCTTCTATTGCATAGATGTTATATGCATTTTATATCTCTTAGTCTTCTCTTACGATCACCCACGGGTAAGAAAGAGGGTGGTGAATTGTATTTTTACTCCGTCACTACATGGATAAGATTATTGTATTATATAAGTACCTATACAAACATTTACACATAATAATTTATAAATTACAATAAAATTAATAACGTAAAAAACAAACAAAAATCCTATTAGAACCATTTTCGATTTCTACGCAGACAAAGATGCAGGCATATGATAATAATTAATAAAATAAAGGCCAAAAAGTAAGTAAGAGAAAGTAAGGATTCGAACCGAGCTCGATTTTTCAACTGAGCTAAATGTCTATTCTTAATGACAGCGTCAAGATTTGAAAACCGTCATATTCTAATAGTTTTAATTCAAGGGAAAATTATATTTTTTGTTACCGAAAAATACTGACAAATCAATATTTTCTATAAATGAAACCTAGCTAGATCGATTAATGGCCCCCGGAACCGCTTGTATGTTAAATTTCAAGAGAATCGTTGGAGCCGTTTCCGAGATTCAGATTACATATATATATATATATATATATATATATATACAAGAATTGCTCGTTTAAAGATATAGTGAGATTAATAAAAAACTAAACTGCTTAGTAATTAGTTCATGTATACCTTATGAAAATTGGATTCGTTTACATTTTTTTGATCGTCCATTCGGACAGGCAAAGGTAATAAATCCCATACAGCCTATTATAAACGAACTATGTATATGTTTAGTACTGCGTCGTGAAAGGCACGAAATTATTTTTCTTTTTCATTTATGGCATTGACTAATAGTAAATGATAAATAAAATAATGAAAATTTGTCACATGTCTGTTAACTGCAGTATATTAAAAATATTGCATTATTTATGTTTCTCTAACTTTTTGAAGTGAAACTTTTTTATCGACGTATGGGAGAAATTTTATATTGTAACGTTTTTCTGTTACGTGCCATATTTGTTTTGAAGTGTAAAGCGCTTGGGAGGGTCATCCGTGTGGTGACGGAGTAAGAATACAATTCGCCACCCCCTATCTTAAGCGTGGGTGATTGTAAGAGACGACTCAGGTAAGGGATATAAAACGCATATAACATCTTTGTAAGAGAAGGAAAACTTGAAACAAAACTCTATACCAACATGTCTGACCAGCGTGGTATAGTAGGTCAATTTCTCCCCCATTATAGTGGAGGTGTGAGCCCAATAGTGGAACATATATGAGCTGAGATTATAAGCGCACGAAGGTAGAGAGTGAGAGAGAGAGGGGGAAAGAGGGAGGGAGAGAGGATTTTTAATAGGGGCAGGAATGGTCCTGTTGTGTCCACAGCATGGGCTGTTGACAGTTCTCGGTCTACAGCCGCGGGCTGGTGCATCCGGGGTAGTACCACACTCTCACAAAAGATCGACGTCTGAGTAATGGCAATGTGCTATTGTGCTTCGTTCGGTGAGCGAGAGAGCCGGAAGCCCAACTGGCTGGGTTTGGGATATGTATTGGTAGGCAGCGGCCTAGCTATACCCTTGGTATAGAAACGTTCTATGGGCAGCTGTGACACTTAACATCAGGTGTGCTGCTTGCTCGTTTGCCACCATAAGCAATATAAAAAAAGGCAGAGAGGGAGAGGCAGAGGGGTGAGGAAGGGAAAGAGGGAGAGAGAGAGAGAGAGTTGTCAGCCAAAGTGTCACTTCTGATATGTGTACGTACTTTATACTCACGCATATTTTTTTTTTTTAAAGTGAAATTTTATTTAATATTACTACCAGATCTTGCTCAATGAAATAATTAATGCGCTTTATTTATCGTGCATATTATAGCATTGATTAATAGTAAATGCTAAATAATATAAAAATTATGAGGCGTGCACTATTAGATTTTCCAAATTATAATTTTAACTTTTCGCGGTATTTGCCAAACAAACCATTAGACTACGTAATGACGTGAGCTGTCAGTTGCCATTGGTTACATCATCAACAAATGGACGTTTATAATTGATGCGTATTTAATTTTCTTTTTTTTTGTTTATTAATATCATATTTTAATATCCTATTCCCGACGACAACAAACTCAAAAACATAAAAATCACAAAAATTGGTGCAGCCGTTCTCGAGTTATAAGTGTTGTAACTAACACAACTTTCTTTTTAACCGACTTCAAAAAGGAGGAGGTTCTATGTTTCATTGTATGTATTTTTTTTTTTTATTTATGTTCAGCGATATTTTTGTCAATTGTAGGCCGATTTTCAAAATTCTTTTTTCTTTCTAAAGCGTGTACTTCAGAGGTGGTCCCATTGTCACCAAGTCATGATCTGATGATGGGAAGTCATGGAAATCGAGGGCAACCCTCAAATTTTATAGGCACATTACGTGTCTCATATATTTTCAAAAGCTCTTCAAATATCTACATCTGGCAGTGATAAACTCATTTAGGTGAGCTGATGATAGAAGGTATATCTCATTAACGGCTAACCATTAATAATAAAAGAATTATCCTCCAACTCCTAAGAGTTGGAGGATAATTCTTTCAATATCATACGCACGCATAGTCGTTTAGCTGTATTCTTTCAAGTTAACTTCCAAGGTGGTCCCATTGTCATCAAATCATGATCTCACGATGGGAATTCTTGGAAATCGAGGGCAACCCTTAAATTTTATAGGCACATATTACGTGTCTCATGTATTTTTCAAAGCTTTTCAAATATTTGCATCTGGCAGTGAACATTTCATTTAGGTGAGCTGGTGATGGAAGGTACATCTCCTTAGCGGTTAGGAGTTGGAGGATAATTCTTTCAATATCATACGCACGCATAGACCTTTAGCTGTATTCTTTCAAGTTAATGCCCGAGGTGATTTCATTGTCACCAAATCATGATCTGATGATGGGAATTCATAGAAATCGAGGGTAACTATCAAATTTTATAGGCACATATTACGTGTCTCATATGTTTTCCAAAGTTATTCAAATATTTGCATCTGGCGATGATAATCTCATTTAGGTGAGCTGGTGATGGAAGGTACATCTCCTTAGCGCTTAGGAGTTGGAGGAAAATTCTTTCAATATCATATGCACGCATAGTCTTTTAGCTGTATTCTTTCAAGTTAATCACGTAAGCTGATAATGTAAGCTACTACTCCATAACGATTAGGAGTTAGGTAATTCTTTATGTTGGCGATATAGTAATCTTTGTTACGTAGGTAGAAAATAACATACTAAGCTGAAAGGATGGACCTTTTTCAATTCACCTTTCTCAAAGTCGAACTGTTGTAAATATGTATCATCATCTGGACTTAGCTTCTCTCATATTTTGTAAAGTACCCTGGAATTTATATACCGTAACCGCCCAACGGAATATTAGCGGAAGCATTTTCCGTTCATTATCCCGTAACTTTCGTTGCCTGATATATGGTTGACACACGCACTATGGTAACTAACTCGTCACTGTCTTTCACTTTTGTGGCAATAGTGTCGTCATTAAATTTGATAAAAACCAAATCAGGTAACTAGCCTGTTTCAATTTGGTCACAACGAAGGGGAAGCCTACAAGTTTGGATATTATCCCTATTGCCCGCTTACCAAGCCATTAATTACAGAGATATTGCATCTTACCATGACTCTGAAGCCTATGTCTAGTTTTAACAATTGCATCAAACCGCCTCAATTATTTACATCACTTGAATGTTGGTAGTATCTCATACCTAAGTTGCTGCCTCACGTGACGCATCAATAGCACATATGGTGTATACGGGAATTGATTGCAACAGTGAAATTTAAACCATCGGCAACGAGATACAGCATTTCATTTCCATTTTTTCAAAATACATTCTTATTTTTTTTTTATTTTGATTCCCTACTTCTATTTTTCCTCGTGCCACGTGCATTTTAGTCGATCTACTCATAGTGCTATATTTAATAAATAATTTAATTTATATGAACTAGTTAAAATTATTACTTAACTACGATTATTTACACTAAAAATTCAAAAATAATTAAACTTTTAAAAAAAAATGTAAACTGACTTCAAAATAAGATCAGCCAAAAACCATACTTACTTAAAACACTAAAAACCGAAAAATAAGATGAACTATTTAATTCTTTTCTAATTCTAATTATGTATTAATTTTTATAAAATATAACTACAATGTATGCTAGAAATCCACTAACACGATTTAAAGTCGGTGCCAAGCTTAAATTAACAAAAAAAACAATAAGTTTAATGATATACACACAGGGTGAAAAATTAATAAAATCAAAATATTAAAGGAAATAAGAATTAAAAGATGTATTCAGAACACTATAACACCACAAATTTAATACCATTTGATACAACCGTGAACGACGTCTGCCCATATGGATTAAATCGCTTAACCGCTTGCGCGTTCAAATCACTTCAGTCACAAGCGCGGCGTGGTTTGAATGTGATATAGTATACCTATTTGCTTGGCGCCGACTTCAAATCGTGTTAGTGGATTTCTAGCAAACATTGTAATTATATTTTATAAAAATTAATACATAATTAGAATTAGAAAAGAATTGAATAGTTCATCTTATTTTTCGGTTTTTAGTGTTTTAAGTATGGTTTTTGGCTGATCTTATTTTGAAGTCGGTTTACATTTTTTTTTTAAAAGTTTATATATATATAGATTACTACTATTACTTGAATTATCAGCGTCGCGAACATTAATAATTATTTCCTCATCAATCAAAGTGTCGAAATGTACATCTCTGTCAAAATCTCTATTCGATTAATTGTATTATTCTAATATTTTTAACGATTATTTGGATATTCGTGAATTGGAAGTTGTCAAGCACTACTGAATAGAACGTGATGACGTGACATTGTTAGGTCGTGAATAACAATTATTATTTATCATGTTATTTTTATTTCAAATTATTTTTACGAGTTTCAACATTAGATTAATGGTCTTTGAAAGAGATGAAGCCAGAACAGATGTAAGAGTAACAATAGGTAATGATGTACTGGAGCAAGTGGATGAATTTGTATATCTTGGATGTGGATTTAGCCGAGATGGAAGGTACACCACTGATATAGAGCGAAGAGTGAATGCGGGAAATAGAGTGAACGAAGGGTTGGGGCAACTTCTCGGTAGCCACTACCTCATCCCCTCATCCAGAAGGCACGTGTAGCAATACATAACGCAGTGCTTGTCCCAACATTACTGTATGGAAGCGAGTTGGGTATGCAGAAAAGAGTATGAAAGTAAAATGAATGCGGTCGAAATGCGATCTCTACGGAAAATCTGCGGAGTTAGGCTGACCGACCGCATTCGTAACGACGACGTAAGAGAGCGAGTAGGTATGAAAGAGATTATTGGTGTGCGAAAGGGAATGCTCCGATGGTTCGGACATGTGGAAAGAATGCCGAACGAACGTCTGGTTAAGAAGATATACAATGCGAAAGTGAAAGGATGTAGGTACCGGGGGCGACCGAGACTAACCTACCTAGACCAGATCGGTCATGTACTGAAGGAAGGTGGAGTCAAGAGTCTCCGAAACCGGCGAGCATATATGAAGAGAATTATGAATGTTGAGGAAGCAAGTGAAGTATGCAAGGATAGAGTTCTCTGGCACTCTGTTCTCTCTGCCTACCCTGCAAGGGACATGGCGTGATGGTATGTATGTATTATTGTACAAGAAAGTCACCCGCAATGTTAATTATGTAAATAACTTAACAGTTGTTTAAAATTTCAGATTCAGTGTTTACAGTCATGTGTATACGTTTGACCGAGGTTATTGTGTATTAAAAAATGCGAAACGTCAAAATGCACTTCTTAGATTAGATGAACTATAATATATATATTTTATAGTCTGTGGCCATTATGTCATAATAGTATCTTCCAGCTATGGGAGGTAAAAACTAAGGAATACCATCTTGTATGGGGGATTAGTCAAAAAAGTGTCCACTTGTAAACAGCAAATTATTGTTCGAACACTCACCGAAATAGCGCTAGTGTAGCAAGTGGAAATTATATGAATGTAGCAGTAATAAGCAGAGTGAAGTGTGCTGAGTTACGTAGTCAACTGTGATTTGATAAATAATAACCTATGAACCTATGAAATTTGTGGCGCTCTTTTTAAAATGCTTCCACTTGCTACTATAGCGCCACCTTGCCACCTTAATTTGCTCCCGTTCATTGGACACTTCTTAATACACTGAGATGTTACTCCTTACTCTATTCTCCATGCTTCCAGCTATGGAGGGTAAAGGTATAAGGAGAACCATCTTGTATGGGAGATAAGAAAGCTGTTAAGACACTGGTACCTATGCTCTAATGAATAAAAATTACTCTGTAAATTTATAAAAACCTGATTACGAAGCGAAAAATGATGTCACAAGCGGGATTCGAACCCGTATCTATTGGGAGTCCGGCCCCAATCGTGCTGCCACTTACACCACCGTGTACTATTGTAGGACATTCAAATGTCGCTTCGTATCATATTTACGTCTTTAAGGTGACGTGCGCCATCTACCCGACAATGTTTACACATTGTAGGCTTAATACTTCAAACTTTGCAGTTAGAATTGTATTAAACGATGACAAAACCTTGTTATTCAAGTTACTGAAATTTTAGCATTTAATATGCTTAATTATTTATAAAAACCCGATTACGATTGGGCCGGACTCCCAATAGGCGCGGGTTCGAATCCCGCTTGTGACCTCATTTTTCCTCAGATTTCTCTGAGAATTTTGGCAGAACATGAAAATAATGTCTTTTTAAACTAGCAATATTAAATTCATGCATCATAATACTTGCTCTACTTTAAATGCAAACAAAAATATTTAATATCAGCTTCTCTATTTGAATCGATTTTTTTTCTAGCCTATCATCACAAGTAGGACTAGTAGGGTTACCTGTCTTTGTTTTCGGGAGCGGTCCACTTCCACCCTGTATATGAATGATTATGTAACAAACATTTAAACATCTACACAAACTTTCACATTTATAATATCAGTAGGATCACCATCATTCTTATCCAAATTACTTGTGGTCGATACAAATAGTACTCTTCTTTCATAGTACATATTGTACAATTATTGGCAATAGTTTTATAACCGGTCGCCTGCCAGACGTCAAGCCACTTTGGAAATGTAATTGTCGACCAAACGGCATCAGATGGAGCTGGTCCAGGTCATTATAAGACTCTTTTCATATTTTACGAAATCCACAAGCAAAGAAAGGGTTGGTAGTATTCGTAGCCGCTACCACTCAGAGGTATTACTAGGATGTAACACGGTAAAACATTGAAACAATATATATTAATGACATCATATTATATTTTTACATTCTCCCTATAAATTAAAGAGATTAAATTATAATTTATCAGTAACTAGCGACCCGCCCCCTTCGCTTCGCACGTGGAGCAACGTACACATGCCTAATGTTTTTTTTTGTCATATAGTCGTATTCGCTGATTGCGTCGAGTCGTCCTGTCCATGTTGTATACAAAGAAATATTTTACGATTAGTAAGTATGTCTTCTATATCTATACATTTTAAATATTTGCAGGACTGGAAATAAATGGTTGGGACATGTGGAAAGAATGCCGAAAGAGCGTCTGGTTAAGAAGATATACAATGCGAAAGTGGAATGATGTAGGTACCGGGGGAGACCGAGACTCGCCTACCTAGACCAGATTGGTCACGTACTCAAGGAAGGTGGAGTCAAGAGTCTCCGAAACCGGCGAGCGTGTATGAAGAGAATTATGAATGTTGAGGAAGCGAGTGAAGTAGGCAAGGATAAAGTTCTCTGGCACTCTGTTCTCTCTGCCTACCCTGCAAGGGATATGGCGTGGTGATATGTATGTATTTATGTTTATTTTATTAACTTGCTCATTAGTGGGTGATAGTATAGCCCTTTCTTGAAACCATTTTAGTGTCTTAGTGGTTATGTCACTAATATTGGTATATACTTTTTTAGCCAATTTCTCCATATTTTGCACCAAAACACAAAGATCCTTAAGATTGATCATGACATTTCCAGCTTGAAATTCACCAGAGCAAGTCGTTAGAAAATTTCCTAATATCTTCGCTGGATGATAAAATTCTCATGTTGGTTTTGAGTTTACATTTAGTTATATCTGGCCAAAGATACGATCTTTTAAAATCGGAAAAAGAGATCGGTTGCATAAAAAGGCTGTAAAGTCAACAAATGTAGAACATCAATCCATATATATTAAATATAGAAACCAGTGCAATTTAATTATTAAAAATTTAAAAGTTAATTATTATAGAGAAAGACTGTCTCGAAGTAAGGGAAATATGAAAAATACATGGAAGATTATTAAAGACGCATGTGACCTAAATACTGTCACTGAAAAGCCAACAAATTTGCTCAATATTGATAACTCTCCTAAAGCTTCCCTTAACAAAATTAATAGCTACTTTACTTCTATTGGTGGATCTCTTGCGAACGGGATACTAAGTAGGTTGCACTTGTCTGAACGAGAGTTAGCACGACAGGCAATATCATCTAACCAACCCCTACACTCCATGTCTTTTATGCCTACAGACTCTTCTGAGGTACGTAGCATTGTGTTAGATTTCAAATCACATAGTGCACCGGGTTGGGACAGTATAAATGCTAAAATTCTCAAACTAAATATTGATACACTCGCTGCTCCCATTGCTCATGTGTGTAACCTGAGTCTAGAAAGTGGTGTTTTTCCTACATGCTGTAAGATGGCTGTTGTGTGTCCAGTATTTAAGTCTGGTGATAAGAAGGACCTATCTAATTATAGGCCTATCTCACTATTGTCAACGTTTTCAAAGATACTTGAAAAGTTTGTAAATAATAGAGTCACACACTACTTAGAACAAAATAACTTATTAAGTAATAATCAATATGGGTTTCGGGCTAAAAAATCGACTGAACATGCAGTTTTACTATTAACCACTAAGATTGTAAAATATCTAGATAGTGGTGACAAGTGTCTGGGTGTCTTTCTAGACCTTCAAAAGGCATTTGACACGGTCTCTATCCCGATTCTCTTGCAGCGACTTGAAAACGCTGGCATAAGGGGGTTGATGCATCGGTGGTTTACGGACTATTTATCTGACAGGTCGCAGTCAGTTAGGGTTGCTGATCTGAAAAGTGACTTCTCTACATTGAAATATGGCGTTCCACAAGGCAGTACGCTCGGGCCTACTATGTTCTTGTTGTATATTAATGATTTATGCGGTTCAGCAGTATTACTTAACTCCGACATGATTATGTATGCCGACGATACTGTCCTATTATTTCATGGAAGGAGCTGGAGGGCTGTATTTAGACAAGCTGAAAGCAGCTTGGCTGGCGTTGCGACCTGGTTGGATGCTAGCCTACTATCATTGAACACCAACAAAACTAAATATGTATGTTTTAGTAAGAGATCTAATGATAAACCTTCTCTAGAATTAGATTTAAAAATACATACCTACCCATGTAAGAAGGAATGTCCGGACTGTAATTGCCCGATCCTTACTAGAGTTGCTTCCATTAGATATTTAGGAGTAATAATAGACGACCAGCTTAACTGGAATGACCATATAATAGCCATTACCTCTAGAATAAGAAAACTAATTTATATATTTAAAAAATTACGCGCAATTAGCGATATGGATCTCTTAATACAAACCTATAAAGCGTTGGGAGAAAGTTTAATAAGGTACTGCATTTGTGCATGGGGCAGTGCTGGGAAGACCATCCTCATGTGTTCTGAACGAGCACAAAGAGTGGTCTTAAAAGTCCTCATGAGCTTACCCTATAGGCATGCTACAACTGCGGTTTATGAAAGGGCTGGTGTACTGACTGTAAGACAGATATACATATATGAAGCTTTGCGAAGGTATCATAGAGAATGTGTGCCTAAATTATGTACTTTAACAGAGCGAGTCGAGAGATTACCCGTGCCACAATTGAGAACAACGTTCGGACAACATCATTTTATTTTTATTGCACCTTATATATACAATCAACTGAGTAAAATAAAAAAAGTAAGGCAACTCAATAACAATGAATTTAAAACCTTGATACTTAGCTGGCTGAAAAGTCTTAATTATGAACAAACGGAAAATCTTCTACGGTTGATCACATAATAAGATTGTAAGCACCCACTGATACACGTATACGTTACATACTCAACATATACCTGCATCCACACACATATACCTGCACCGACATACACACACGCACACATACATACACATACGCACACACATATACACGCACCTACATACATACACGCAAACATGCACATCTACACAGACACACACACTCACATGCACGCACTCGCACACACACAAACACACAGACATACATATGCACACACACTCACTCATGCACAGACACACACACACACAGAGCATACACGCATGTTTCTTTTCTTTTTTTTTTTACTTATATCTACCTACTGTAATAATTAGTCGGTATTTAATTATTATAAAAATATGTCTTGTGTAGTGAGGGAGGACACTGGTTCCTGCAACACAGTTTGTAACTAGTGTAGGAGCCAGAGATTCCCATATATTTTTGTAATGTTCATATGGTAATAAATAAATTATTATTATTATTAAAAAAAAAATATGCATTGACTTCATCTCCTCTAGTTCCCCTAGCGCAGGGGTCGGCACTTCTGGAGTCGGTAAAGGCAAAAATTAGAATTTATATTACTTTAGCGATTCTTATAATTATATGATATTTAATTATTGCTTTTATTAGATATTTAATTGTGTTACCTTATACATTATTATTATTATAAGTTTGCATGTCTTCTAATGGACAGAACATGTTGGTTCTATCAATTATGTAACATCTTATTGTACACATGTTGAGACAAATAAATAAAGTTATCAAAGTTATCAAAGTTTAAAGTTTTTAAAGAGCCACATTTTTTTTTGGCAACATTAATTTCTGCCTAACGCTCGTTAATCAACTCAGAACCATTTTTAAAGGTGGTTTTCCTTATAAAATATTTTTTTGCAAATAGAACTAAAGAGCCGCAACTTCACATCCAAAGAGCCGCAGGTTGCCGATTCCTGCCCAAGCTATAACAGGCAAAATTTGACGAAAATCTTCAGAGAACAAAATGGTGCAGCCACCCATCGCGCAGTTTCTATTACGCAAATCTCGCATTGTCCTGTCTAATGCTTCCACTCAGGCTTTATGAGACATAGAAGCCTCGTCCCAAATAATCAAACTGCAATCTTGCGTTAATATGCCAGCGTATTTTTTTTTTCTTTCTTGGCATCGTCCGAAGACATTTGCCATGTTCAAAAATTAGGGAAGTTAATATAAATGTAAAATATAAGCGTTAGGAATGAAAGGGATCGTGGATCAGGGACAGGACAATATACATTAATATCTACAGAATAGGATTATAAATAAATATTAATACATACAATAAAGGAGATTAGACAATCGTAAATTTTAGGATTTAAGGAAGATAGGAGTATAGAAATATTAGTAGGTAATGGTACTTTAAAAGTAACAAGCGTATTATAAAAAGGAACATGGTTGTATAAGACGCAGGAAAAAAACATATGATTCAAGTCTTAATGTGGTCGAAATGCGATCTCTACGGAAAATCTGTGGCGTTAGGCTGACCGACCGCATTCGCAACGACGACGTAAGAGAGCGAGTAGGTATGAAAGAGAGTATTGGTGTAAAGATGCGAAAGGGAATGCTCCGTTGGTCGCACATGTGGAAAGAATGCCGTACGAACGAGTTAAGAAGATATATAATGCGAAAGTGGAAGGATGTAGGTACCGGGGGAGACCGAGACTAACCTACGTAGACCAGATCGGTCATGTACTGAAGGAAGGTGGAGTCAAGAGTCTCCGAAACCGGCGAGCGTCTATGAAGAGAATTATGAATGTTGAGGAAGCGAGTAAAGTATGCAAGGATAGAGTTCTCTGGCACTCTGTTCTCTCTGCCTACCCTGCAAGGGATATGGCGTGATGATATGTATGTACGTATTCAAGTTTCCAAATTCACCACAGTCGCAGTATGGATCACTTCTTATTTTCATTTTGGCTAAATGAGCTGGTACGCATGTATATCCTAAACGCATTCTGATTAGAACTGTAATAGCTCTTCCACCAAGTCGTAACTTGTTAAAAGCTCCTTTACAGAACCAAGGTTTCGCTGGTATATAGCACTGTATCATTCTATAGTGTGAGCCCTTTGATTGGCTAAACAGTGCCCAGTGCACGACACCTTAAAGACGTAAATATGATTCGAAGCGAGATTTGAATGTCCAACAATAGTTTACGGTGGTGTAAGTGGCAGCATGATTGGGCCGGCCTCCTAATAAGTGCGGGTTCGAATCCCGCTTGTGAAATCATTTTTCGCTTCGTAATCGGGTTTTTATATATAATTATATATTAAATGCTAAATTTCAGTAATTTGAAAGTGCCCAGATCTTCTCCCATGAATCCCTGAGATAAATTTGCCAGCGTTACTTTGTTTTGAAATATTACAAACGCTAGAGACGTCTTTAATAGTCCTTCTGACCAGCGTGGTATAGTAGGTCAATTTCCCTCTTATTATGGGGGAGGCTCAAGCGCAGGAGTGGGACATATGAGTTAGTGATGTTTAAGACCTAGCCGGATGGTCCCAATAGCCTGATATACATCTAATGAGGTAAATAGTGGGCTATATAGACTGATTGAACCTGAAACATTATGGCCTGTATTTAGTTTTGTTTAAATACTATATTCAATATATATTATCTACCTTCTATCTACTGCTGTTATTTTTATGTGTACGGCTATGAACATTCAACGCGCTCTTTCCCGTAAAACGTTTATCACATATGTTACACTGATATGGTTTCTCACCGGTGTGTATACGTCTGTGACCGATCAAATCACAGTTCCGTATAAATTTTTTATCACATATATCGCACTTATATGGTTTCTCACCGGTGTGTCTACGTAAATGTCGTGTCAAATCACCGCTTAAAGTAAAGCATTTACCACATACCTTACATTTATGTGGCTTTACACCAGTATGTATTAATTTATGCGATCTTAAAGTGCTTCTAATCTTGAAACATTTCCCGCACACATTGCATTTGTATAATTTCTTATCGGAGTGTATCCAAATATGATTTTTAAGAACTTCCCTATTAGTGAAACTTTTCTCACATACATCACATATATATGTTTTCCCACCACTGTGTGTACCAGTATGCCTCGTTAAACCATTTTTATGCCTATAAGATCTATTGCATCTATTACACTTGAATGGCTTATCGACAATGTCTACATGATCCTCAGTTTTAGTCTCATTTTCATCAACTTTATATGCTTTCATGTGTACCTGTTTATGATGAAACAAACTACCGCTTTGTCTAAAACTCTTGTCACACATATTACATTTATATGGTTTCTCACCAGTATGTATACGTATATGTTCCGTTAAGTGACCCCTTTTACCAAAACTTTTCTCACATACCTTACACATATATGGTTTGCCAACTGTATGTATCTTACTAGAGTTATTGTTATTAACAATATTTTTCTCTGCATTTTCTACGTTAGGTCTTTCGTTAGGTATATTTTGTTTAAAGCTCTCTTCCATTTCACTGTTGCTTGATGTGGTACTGTGAGTAATTGTTCTCAAGGTAGATATTTTTACTTCCTCTTTCACAGCTGCGGCACCTGCAAGTATGTAATAAGAGTGGGTAGAAATAAAAAAAATATAACATCAACATCGATAGTATATCCTTTTGCTTTTCCGTGTGGTGACGGAGTAAGAATACAATTCACCACCCCCTATATTGCTCGTTGGGGGATCGTATAAGACGAGTAAGCAATAAAATATGCATATAACATCTATACAAGAGAAGGAAATCTTCAAACAAAACCCTATACCAATACGTCTGACCAGCGTGGTACAGTAGGTCAATTTCCCTCCTGTTTTGTTGGCAGCTCGAGCCCAACAGTGGGACATATATGAACTGATATGATAATGATCTCTTTGCTTTATGATCTATCAACCTTTACATTACTCATAAGTGTCTAAAAAGATGACTGCAAATTTTAAATCGACCTGTACCAACTCTATCTGATTCTGTACGATCAACAATTATATTTCCCAAAGGAGTTAACATCATCAGCGGCTGGTCATAAAACTATTGCCAAAACGGCACAAATATTTTTTTTATTGCTTATGGTAGCAAACAGCACACCTGATGGTAAGTGTCACTGCCGCCCATGAACCTTTGAAATACCAAGGGTAAACACACCCCAAATGAGCTTCCGGCTCTCTCGCTCACCGAATGAAGCACAATATCTCATTCCCATTACTCAGACGTCGATCTTCTGCTCAGTGTGGTACTACCCCGGACGGACCGGCCCGCGGCTGCAGACAAAGAACTGTCAACAGCGTGGTCCTACCACTGTCAAATAGCGTTGTATTTAAGATGCCAACCTTCCATGCCAGTTCTATGGTTTCGATTACTACAAAGAACGATTGTTTATGCAATTAAGAAATTGTCATTCTAATCTATTCTCTGTTCTCTCTGCCTACCCTGCAAGGGATACGGCGTGATGATATGTATGTATGTATGTATAAGAACTATGGCCCATCGTGCTGCTCGACGATGCAGGCAAGCTAATGGAGAAGGTGCTGGCTGCCCGCTTTAGAGGCACCTCGTCGGCACGGGGCCCGATCTGTCGGACGCCCAGTTTGGGTTTAGGCGGGGTCGTTCGACGATCGCGGCTCTGTTGCGCCTGAGGGCCGTGGCGACTGAGGCCGTCACAGGCGGGGAAATGCTGTCGGTGGTGTCCCTGGACATCGCCAACGCATTCAATAGTCTGTCATTTAGCTGCATCAGGGAGGCGCTCCGATACCACGGGGTGCCAGTATACCTGAGGCAACTAGTGCAGACTATTTGGAGGGGGCGCAGCGTCTTATACACCAACTGAGTAGGGGACGTTGTGCGAACGCCCATGACGTGCGGTGTCCCACAGGAGTCGGTCCTCGGACCCACCGTGTTGAACATCGGCTACGACTGAGCGGCGTCGAGAGGGAGCCTCTCGCTCGGACTGGGCGTGGTCTGTTACGGCGATCGATACAAGCTCGTCACGGCGCTGAGGTTGAGGGTGTCTCTAGACAAGACGCGAGACCCTCTTGTTCCATAGGCCCCGCATGGCCCCTCCCATCGGCGTCTCGATCACCGTTAATTTGGTTGATATCAGCATCCGGGCCCATATGAAGTATTTGGGCCTGGTGCTCGACGAAAATTGGTGGTGCCGGAAGCATTTCTGCAGGCTCGCTCTACGGCTCGTCGGTGTAGCGTCCGCCCTATCGCGGCTTATGCCGAATGTAAGCAGACCGAGCGCTACGTGTCGACAGCTGTACGCGTGGGTCATCGGCGGGTGTTGGGGTGCGAGCGGAGGGCGGTGTGGTCTCGTTGAGGGAGCACACAGCCTGGTGCGTCGGCGCCCGCCAAGACGTCATTGCCCATTGGGCAGTCCGGCTGGAGAAGCCTTTGTTCGGTGTGCGGACCGTGGAGGCCTTCCGGCCGGTGCTGATGCAGTGGCTAAAACGGCGGGACGGGGTGCTCTCCTTCCGACTGGTGCATGTTTTGACGGGGCATGGACGCTTCGCCAAATACTTGCACACGGTCGTCAGGATCCAGAGTACACCTTCCTGCCACCACTGCGATTGCGACGAGGATACGGCGCAGCATACGCTCGAGGTTTGTGCCGCTTGGGTAGAGCAGCGTCGTGAACTCGTCGCAGTCATCGGAGCCGACCTATCAGGAACTGGGACGCGGTCGCAGTCTTCTGCTAGGCAGTAGTCTCGCGCAAGGAGGCGGCGGAGCGCGTGCGCAAGGAGCGTCTACTCGATGGCGCGAGCCGCCGCCGGCGATTGAGGCGGCTCAGGCGCGATTACTGCGTCTGATGCCGGCCTAGCCGAGGCCGCAGGTGACTTGATCGGGGATGTATTTCTCAGTGTATCATTATTCACCAGTTCTTTTCCCCATTACTTCTGGTTG